>LR750112.1:217162-390356 GCA_902729485.2 Mus minutoides
CTCACTGTGAGAGAGAGGACTGCAGCACACAGTAGGTTCTGCCTCACTGTGAGAGAGAGGACTGCAGCACACAGTAGGTTCTGCCTCACTGTGAGAGAGAGGACTGCAGCACACAGTAGGTTCTGCCTCACTGAGAGAGAGAGAGGACAGCAGCACACATTAGGTTCTGCCTCACTGAGAGAGAGAGAGAGAGAGAGAGAGAGAGAGAGAGAGAGAGAGAGAGAGAGAGGACAGCAGCACACATTAGGTTCTGCCTCACTGTGAGAGAGAGGACTGCAGCACACAGTAGGTTCTGCCTCACTGAGAGAGAGAGGACAGCAGCCCACAGTAGGTTCTGCCTGACTATGAGAGGGAGTATTGGTTACATTGTAATTCTGCAGTTGGGCCAAGAGCTCCTCCTGCTGGCCAATTCCCTGGTGAGCTACATGCTCAAAAATCTGATTTACTGGATGGATTTTTAAAAACTCAGGATATTAGTAGAGTTTTGTATTAGTTTAAAAACAAGTTTATATTACATATTGATATATCCAAAGTTCAAACACTGTGTTCTAGCTACATTTGGTTAAGGGTTATGTTATTTAAAGCTTTATATTCACCGGTCTAATGTTATTTCAACTTATTTTCTAATTAGCCCCAATTGGTGTTGTGGACCAAAGTCTTATGAAGGATTTTCCAGGCCCTCCTGGAGAGGGATCAGTGCCTGGCCCTGGAATTATCAGCATCCAGGATGGCCGGAGGGACAGCAGAAGCCCAACGAAAGCCACAGCCCTGCTCGCTGAGGGAAAGGTACGGCCCATTAGCACTGTGCTGCTGGGAAGGAGGCTCAGATCAGAGACTCCGCTGCCGTTAGTAGTTAAGACGTCAGAATTTCTTGTCGTTGTGTAACCTATACTTACAATCTTCTATGTTTCAAATGGAGGCTGTTACTTTGCACTGTGATTTCTAACCTTGTTTTTATTATTTTTCAGAGTAAAGTATTTGTTTCAGTGTAAATTATACTAATGTAAGAACAGAGTAGATTATGCAAAAATAAGAAAGCAATGCACTGGCATTTCCTGTTTTCTTAGTTTATTATCAGTTGACTTAATGATAAAAGCCATGTGGTTTGAAATTTGAATATTTTATTACTAGTCAATTTTAAAGATAATCCCTGTCTTTTATTACATTGACTTAATTTTTAGATGAATCCACTAATAATCCATAGCTGTGAATAAGTGCAGGATTATATGCTGGCTCTGCCTTGTTTGTGCTTACACTATATAGCTAATGAACTGAGTCATTCTTTAGTCTGTCAGTTTTGTTACTTTGTTACTAAAGTCATTTCAAGTGGTTACCAGTCACTTGACTAAAGAACTTTTGAGCTCATCACAAATCATTTCCATGCTTGCACAAAGCATTATTTTATATGTAACATTGGACATAGATCACACACACACACACACTCCCCCTCCCTCTCCCCCTCTCTCATACACACACACTCCCTCTCTTTGACACACACACACTCCCCATTTCCCTCCTTATCTCTCTCTCTCTCACACACATACACACATACACAGTCAGTCTCTCTCTCTCTCTCACACACACACACACACACACACACACACACACTCCCCCTCTCTCTCCCTATCTCTCTCTCACACACACACACATACACAGTCAGTCTCTCTCTCTCTCTCTCTCTCACACACACACACACACACACACACACACACACACTCACTCTCTCTCTCTCTCTCTCTCTCTCTCTCACACACACACACACACACACACACACACACACACACACACACACACAGCCTGAATCATCCTTTTGACACACTGTTTTTTTAGCTCTGGCTTTGAAAACGGTAATGACATGCAGAATGATCGTGTAAAGGAACTATAACTGCTGAAGCATCTGCTGGGGCTGAAGGAATTCTTGCAAGCACTGACAGCCTCTGTGGCCACCACAGGCACATGCCACAGGACAGGGTATCAAACAGCAGGGGATACAAATCATTTGCATCCTGTTGTTAAGCAATTTGCGATTGTTGTGTTGAAAATTATCTGGCTAAACACCATTTAGTTAAAATACAACACAGCTTGTGTTCTACATGATATCCTTCAAGTGCTAAGTGGTCAGAATCTTTTCAATCATGCTTACAGAGTATCTGAGAAAACAGCTACTATAGAGAAAGTTCAGGATTTCTGTTCAGTTTGTCTTAAGTTGATATGTGTAATTATGAAAAAATCTATACAAATGTTTTATTAAGTTCTAAATGAAATCTTTCTTGTCTTTAGCAAATGACTAGTTCTATGAGCATTTTTCTAGCATTTTTAAATATATGTGTCAGCAGCTAGGTTTGAGTAATGTTAGTTAAAAACTCATAGTCATTAATATGTGTAAATTTTATGTGATAAACAGAGTCCAGTTTCTCTCCTTAAAAGTGGATTATTCAGTTAAGTTTTTAATGACTGTTTTTATGAAACCTACTCGGGAGTGAAGCTTTCACTAATGTTTCTTCTTTTCTTCTGTTTCCTTCCTTTTCTTTTGAAAATAACCATTGTGGAATTCATACCCAACCATGGGTTGTTAAAACAGACCACATGCATGTGCCCCCTGTCACCTCTCATTAGCTGTACTTCATCTTTGCCTCCTTACCTCCTGCCAGGCCTTGAAGTGGACTTGCTGTCAGACATTTCAGAGGAAGACCCTTTTGGGGAGGCTGATCAGACCACACTAGATAGCTTTGAGCTGCTTTCCATGGGTGGGACATCAGAGCAGGGTGACCCTGAAGTGGCCACATTGGATCCTGTCTTAGATCCTATTGTAGCCCCTCTTCAACCCGACGGCCCTTCCGTGCCTGAGAAGACTCTCAGATCGGCTGTCCCTAAGGATGCTGAACTGGGCTACTTCTTTACCTTTCACAAATGCTTTGCCTCTGGCTTCCCATCCCTCCTTGATGAAGATGGGTACCTGGCATTCCCCAGCCTCCCCAAGCTCTGGGTTTCTTTCCTCCCTGCTGATGTCCAGCATTGTGTCCCCATCACATCACCTTCCTTCATCCCTTCACTCCTCCTCAGCTTCGGGCTGCTGCTCTCGGCTTCTCAGTCAGTTGCTTTTTCTCTTACCTTTTCCCTTCCTCTGGCACTGGCCCTCTGCTATCTGGAGGGGAAGGCCACCGCACTTCATGTTTTTTATGATTATGATTTGAATGACAAACCAGAGGAAGAAGAAGCAGTGACCACCATGCCCCCATAAGCTACAGTGTCTGAATCCTACCTCCTGTTTTTGTAACATCCCCCTTATAATACAGAGTCTAACCATGTGCATCAATTTTACTGACTACCCTCAAAATAGTATGCATACATTTACACACACACACACACACACACACACACACACGTGCATGAGCAGTAAGTTAAGATACTTTTGCTATTTGAAGTCCAAGTCTATACACATTTTAAATTCAGTGCAAACTGGTAAGATCATTGTATGAATATCTTAGATCATGCTAGGCTGTTAAAGGAGTGTCTGAGCATTCATATTGGCTATGTTTTGAAGATAACTATCACTATTGTTCCTTAAGCATGTGAACATTGTTTTGAAAGGAAACTTCGAGTGTTTTGGGCATAATTGTAATTGACATGTATCAGGAGATCATAGTATTTAATCTTGATCAAAACTCAATCTTGTGCTTGCGCTTACGGGCCCAAGTCTGTATGTAAATTACACTCCTGATGCTTCTATGTCTCAGAAACTCCATGTCTGTTGGACTTTTAGCATTTGGGGACCAAGTAGATAAATTTTACTTAGTCCTATTCCTTCTACCCTGAATTATATAATTATGTAAGAGTCATTATTGGGCATTTTATAAGATAGATGATAATTCGGTTATAGTGTGTATTAAAGATGAATCATGGCTTTGAGATATTAGACTAAATAGGAGGGTACCCTTTCCATTCTATATATTTAGAATTAGGTGTCTGAAACTTCTTACATCTGTGTAAGAGCTTGTTTGAAGTGTTCTACCTCTGCACTACTAGGAAGTCAGCCTGAGCATGTACAGCGCATATTTAATTATTTTGTTCAATATGGTCTGGTTAATTAAGTATCTTGTATCTTAGGGATTCTATCAACACAAAGTACATATCATAGAAAACAGGGCAAACAAAGAAAAATATAAGAAATGGAACAAATATACCATTGTAGAAGAAATTGTAATTCTTTACATTTACTTGAGAAATAATCACAAATCAACATTTTAGTGAATTAAATGTTGACCAAGAAAATAGAAGCTGACTCTTCCCAAGTATAGTAGCTATGTCGTGCTTTTCACCTCTGATACAGAGGTGAGGAAAATCCCTTAGCGCCCACTCACCTCTCACAATACCACAGAATGGTAATAAACAGGATTCCTTCCACTCTGTGGCATTGTTGTTGCAGCCTAGGAGGGGAGCTCAGGGATGGGCTAGCCTGGGAAGCTGACGTTCCTTTTGTGTCTGTTTTTGTTTCTGACATGAGTCTCCTAGTGTCAACATTTACTCAATATTTCTTAGTCCTACTTGAAAATTTATTTTAGGGGTCATTAATTATTTGGAAATATCCAAGTGCAGAAAACTATTACATAAAAATTTTACGGAAAGTGGCAATATATGAGATTATTTGTAAATATCCCTTTTAATATGAAAAAAAGCTAATTGGCTAATTTTGCCCCAAGAAAACCTATGTTTAAAAACTGACAGGACAATGTATAGTGATATAAAATTTGCAACCTACTCAGAGCTGAAAACAAATTTGCCATCTCTGTACCTCGTTCCATTGCTGCTTGGCTTTTGCCATCTTTGCACTCTCATTTTTATTCTGCTCTAAAAAGAAAATTCTTTAAAGTGGAGCGCACTCTAGGGACTGAGAAAGAGTGAGTCGCCCTTGTCCATTCCACCTACGCAAAGGGCCATTTCATCATGTACAGCAGCTAGTGAAGACAGCCACTGGCTTGGCGTGTCCCGGGACAGGACAGGCTTGTCCTGCCACAGCGCCCGTTCAGTCATACACTGCATCTCTGCCTTGGAGGTGGAGCCCTGCCAGGAGCCCTCCTTTCTGCCTGTGTGGCCAGTGGCTTTGCAGGGGAAGATGGAAGATGCAGAGATGTACCCAGAGCAGGTGTCTGCTTCCCTTATGTTAAATAAGTGCCTGCTGCCTGCTGCTCCTTTGGTTGGGGTTGGGGTGGGATGGGAGATGATGGTGGAATGAACTTAGCTTTATTTGTTGTGACTCTTAAGATTTTTATTCTCTTTTATTTTAAAATCTTAGATTATGAAATTCTGAGTCGTTTGTGCTGCTTGCTGACTGATACACTTGTGTTTATTTGCCTTTTCTCCCTGTGTGTGATTTAATTTCACAGAAAAATACCTTGAGAGTAGCCGGGGATAATATTTATGTCAGACATAGCAATTTAATGTTGGAGGTTTGTATGATCTAAGAAGCATTGCACTCTGCCCTCTGGCTGCCAGGCTGCTGTCGGGAGGTCACGCACAGACCAGCTGGCTGCTCTCTTCCAGCACAGTGCATGCGGTGCATGGGGCTCGTGAGTTTGGGAGTGCATGCTGCCAGTCCGCCTTGGTTCTTAGATGGCGTGGGAAGGAGTATTTCTACTGTAAGTTCTCAAGCTGACAGCTTGGGAGAAAAGCTCTTCTTAAATTAAGTTTATTCTTTACTGAGTAAGCCCGTTTTTCTAATAGATCACCTTTAAGCTATACAATATGAAGTAATACAACCTCGAGTTTAATGTATGTCAAACAGAGTAGGTAATTTTTATATAATGTTGGCCCACTTGCTTAACCCTTGAACTATGGCTTCCCCTGCTTGAAATCTCACTGCTATCTATGTGATGAGGTGTGTGGTCCCTTTAAAGTGATTGTCCCTACTGAAAGAAGAGAGGAGAGAGGGTGGAAGGGAAGGGAGGAGGAGCGGTACAGATAGAGACATTGGGAGCTGTAAAGTGAGCTCCCCATGTCACCAAAGGATATCTTTCCTTCTTGTGCTGAGGGGGTGTACTCAGGGACACCTGCAGCTCTAGTAATCCGACTAATCAGTTGCTCTGGCAGCTTTGAGAATGTGAAACTGTATTATTGCCTAACTTACTAAAGTGCTGTAAAGTATAATAAGTAACATTGTTGTGAACAGATGCAAGAAATGTGCCTGGTCTCAAGCCAGTCATTTCCCATGCCGTGTGGCAGTTTCAGGGCTTCATGACTTTTTGCAAATGGCTATAGAAGCTCCTGGTGAGCTATGTGCCTTGACTTGTGCATGACTGTGGATTAGCTGATTTACCAGATGCATGATCTGCCCTTTGCAAGTGGGACTGTCATCTACAGGCAGCCTGTTACTTTTGAAATACAACAAAACATTGAGAAGGCCATTCACTCAAATTCCTGAGCAATTGTTATACATGTAGTACTTACCAGAGCCAGTTCCCATTTTGTTTTGATTTTGTTGTGGTGGTTTTTTTTCTTTTCTTTTAAATCTGCTGAATATCTGATTCATCAGGGCCCATGGCAGTGAGAGAAGAACGAGTAGGCTTTTTTCTTGTGTTTTGTTATTACATGAGACCAGTATGCAGTTCATTTAGAGAAAGACCAAGCAGAAAAGGTCTCTGGAAGGAGTTATTTTTATTCTTTAAGAATTAGAAGACACTGGCATTTGAATTTCCCAACAAAGCCATCCCTTGGTTTTTCTACTTTTGGTCATGGTTCTGGGCAGGCTTGCTCCCTTCAGGCCAGGTGTGTCTCTAACTTTACCCCTCTGTATTTTACTGCATTCACAGAATACAATTTAGGAAGAGCCTTTATCCCAAAGATAAATTTGTGCTAACAAAGTCATAGGCTGCTAAAAATCCAAGTGTGTGTATATATGAATTCTTAGCCATTGTAGTCAGTTCTGTGCTCCCTTCTAATGTGAATAATTTTAAATCATCTAAAATCCCAAATAGAGAAAAAATTAAAATCATTCAGATATGAGTAAAATAACTCAATGACTTTGTTTTCAAATTTTTATGTACTCAGGGCTATCCACAGATAATAATATGGCTTTTGAGACTTGGCATTTTTCTTGCTTTATTACGTTTTTGAATCATAAGTTTACTTTATTGTATTTTTTTTGGTTCTGCTTTTGCCCTGCTGGGTTTTTCGTCTTGGATTCCCCCCTTTGTCATGTTACATGTTGCTAGGACCTGGATAAGGCCCAGGAGGCCATTCTGAAACATCAGGCTAGCATTAGTGAACTCAAGCGCAATTTCATGGCGTCCACACCTGAGCCTCGCCCCAGTGAATGGGAGAAGCGGCGGGTCACACCTCTGTCTTTGCAGACACAAGCGGTATGTCACTGGCTGACTCTCTATGTCTCATGTGCTCCTGCATCTCGTTTGTTGATTCTCAGACGTTAGAAAATGTTTACACATAAATTCTTTTGTATTGCTAACATTTTTTAAACTACTAAGTATTAACAATGTAATATTTGTTAGCTTTATTCTTGGGTAAATTTTATGTATTGCAAAGTACTTTGGAAATATTTTCAGAGTAATTTTATTATATTTAGGTAATAAGTTAGCAGTATTGAATTGTTAGGCCAACTCAGGAAATAATGTCAGATGTGTGTCTAAGAAGCTTAATTATTGGCTTCTCAAATAAGGATTTTGGTTTGTGAAGGAAAACATATGTAGCTTAGTTGAAGGTTATTACTGTGAAGATGAGGAGCTAAGATTTACCTTTGGAGACTGATGAGCTCTGTTGGAAAGTTCTGAAATATTACAGAATATTATACATCAATACACTTAGGACACTTCCTGGAAAAACTTTTAAACACCAGTGAACCCCAAACGTTCTTCTTTGTTTTTACAGAAGGTAAGGCCTGCTGCTTACTGTCACAAGGATTGCCTTTAGAGTCCTCTCAGAATATCTCTACATCCATCCCATTTTCTGCCTTCATATTTTTTTTCTTGATGCTTCCAGATACAGTTTATGGGCACATCCTTCTTGAGATTCCTATAGTTTGCTTTTCACTTTTGAAAGCTGCTATGGTAGAATTTTATTATGTCTCTTTCATTATGTAGTGACTATTGCCCAATTATCAACATTTGGTTTAGATACTCCAATGTTGGTTTTGCTTGCCCCTCTTCAGAGCAAGCCCCTAGTAGTAATACGCTTCCAAGTAATACGCAGCCTTGAACGGAAAGCCGAGCTTTAAAAACCAGTGAACAAAAGCGGTTGGTGAACTGAACATTAAAACCTGTCAAATGGAGAGTTAGGAAGGGAGAAATCAGCATTTACTGGCTGGTGGTTTCAGCAGCTTGGTCTAGAATTTCTAGAGAAGCGGTGGCTTCAGACCTAGGACTGAACAGCCTTCCTCTGTGTACTGTTCGGTCTGGTCTGCCCCACTGCCCCACGCGTCCTCTTACTTCTGTGTTGCTAAGGTGTGATGCATGTGTCTTTGTGTTGATTGTGTCATTGTTTAAAATAATAGAGAAAAGGCCAGAATCCTTTCAAGGATATTCTGTCCGTGAGGGAGAAGTACCCGATGGCGGCAGCACAGACATCCGAAGAGGCAGCTCAGGTGCACAAGGTGCTCACGGCTCATCATTGCTTCTGCTCCCCTCCTCCAGACATTTCTGCTCACAGCCAGGAATAAGATTTTTAATGTCAATTTATCTTTCAAATTGTTTTTGAATGTTTAAAAAGTTAGGCTCATAAAAGCCAAAGTTCCTCAGAGGAAACAAACAAAAAGAAAAGGTAAGGAGGTGGCCAGCCTGGTCTTCTGAGTGAGTTCTAGGACAGCCAGGGCTACACAGAGAATCCATGTCTGGAAAAACCAAACCAAACAAAATTAACAAGTTAGGCTCATGTGTATTTGGGACTGTAGGAACACTGGGGAGAAATCCTATCCTAACCCCTTACTTGAATTTTGAAAGTATGGAAGTCTAGGAATATCAGCCATGTTAGATGATGCATGACCCATCCTTGTGCTTGGGAAAGGGGCCTCATGCGAATGCCCTGTACCGTCCCTTAGGACACGCTGCTGCTGTTAGAGTACACTATGTGTGCTTCGGTTCATAACTTACTAATCACATGTGGGAAGCATTTGAATGTTCATCTTCTAGACTTTGGATGTAACAAAAGATATATTCTATGCAGCAGCTTCTTTCTCTCAGTCCCTGAGTATTGTACAAGGGAGGCAACAAGCTCGCCACTTCTTGCTACTGTCCTCCTACTGTGGTTGCTTAGCTGGCTGGGTAGCCCTGAGAGCTTAGAGTCTGCTGGGGAGGGAGTCAGCAGGCGCACTCATTCAGTGATTAGAGAGTGTCATACACTAAGAATGTCCAAAGGTAAATCTGAGTGCGTGTTAGAAGGGTCAGGAGGAGATAGCCTTTAAAGTGGGTTCTTAGTGGTGAGGAAGCTAGATGGGGAGATCTTTCTGCGCTAAAGGGAGAGCATACACAACTGTTGGAGGCTTAAGCCTTAAGGACCCGAAATGGCTAACCCACAAGGGAGTGTTAGTCGGAATGCACATAAGCCAACTCAAATGGCATCATTTGAAGGGCTTTTGGCTATATTACCTAGAATTTTGATGAAGATATTCAAAATTACCATTTTTCTGGATCTCATGTTTTAAGAATATACAGTATAAAATAATGTTTAGAGTGAAATTATATCATGTTTAATCAGGGAATGTTCCTAGAGGAGTTATCTACACTAGAAATGACTGTATTTTGTGATGTGTATAAATATATATACTATATATCAGGTGATCTAGCTCCAGTTTTCTCGTTGCCTCACCCACAAAACCTTTATTGGCCATGTGTCTGTGTTCTTTTGTTCCCGTGAGGTAACAACCACTATTGCAAGTGTGCACTCAGTGCACCCAGGCTCTGACTTGAGCTGATGCCATTTCAGTTTCTTTATGTCTCCCTTTCACTGTTGATTTTACAGGGTTTCTTACTTATCTTCAGATAATCATTATTGAAAAGTAAAAAAAAACATGCCCATGTATTTGCTTAAAATTTCCAAATTCTCATAATATGGGTCTAAGAAAAATAATTAAAAGATTTGTGTATTTTTATTTTGTGTGTGAGTGTTTGCCTACATATATGTATGTATACCTCATGTGTGCTTGGTGCCCAGAGCAGTCAAAGAGATGGCATCAAATCCTCTGAAACTGGAGTTACAGATGCTTGGGAATCGCTTTGTGGGTGCTGGGAATCGAACCTGGGTACTCTGCAAGAACAAGGGCTCTTAACTGCTGAGCCATCTCTTATCTCTAACAGACCATTGAGGTGGCTGGTTTTTGTGGGGTTTTTTTGTTTTTTTTTTAAGAAGTGTGGTGTCTTATTTAAAAAATAAATACATTGAATTTTTAAAATGGCTTTGGTTTAACCATGAATAATTTTAGGGACAGAACATCACAGAAAATTAGAGGCCAATACAATAGGTTTTTAGTTTTTAATGGGTAAGTAGCCACTGTGTATTCTACAACTTGTATCCTCTTGACTCTGTATGAGAGATGAGCTGCACTGTAAGGTACCTTGCGGGGCTGCAGTGCTGAGGACGGGTCCCTGGATGCTGAGCACGCAAGGCAGATGCTCAGCCTGTGCAGCATCCCGAGGCAGTGAGAGACTTGGGAAAGTACTTGATCCCGTGCATACGTAGCACGTTAATTTCACAATTTTTATTAAGATCAGAAACTTTTCTCTCTGCTGAAATTTTAAGAACTTCCACACTCTCCCACTCTGAAGAATACTTTATACATGACAAGCATTTACCTTTTAAAAAAGATTGCTGGAGAATGTGGAGAATGTAATTCTTACAAAGTTCCACTTATGGGGGGCAGGAGGGTTGGAGGGATGGCCTAGTTCGTTCTTTTTGACATTCCAAGTTTCTGAGGATTGTCATAGCTTGTCTGTACTCTCAGGCTGGCTAGGGAGTATTGGTTAAGGTTAAATATGTATGAATGCTGAGTTGTCAAATTTTGGGATTGTCTTATTTTTCAAATCATTTTTTAAAACAAGTGGACCCCACCTCGTTCTGTCAGGACTGTTTGTTGTAGTTATATGCAGTAGAGAGGAGAGCATAGGAGTTGGGTGGTTATGCTGTCACGAGGGTGCTCAGAGATCCAGAGTGCGCAGGGGAGCACATGGAGAGCAGGACCCAGCCAGGAAAGAGGCATTTCTAAAGAAGGGGCTGCTGGAGAGAGAGCTCTCTGTGGAAAGTGGCCAAGGGGCTACCTCAGATGGCAGTGTTTGAGGGGTGCCGTTTGTTACAGTGATAAATGGCAGTGTCGCTGGCATTCAGGCAAGCCTTCACTTCAGCCTGCTTCCATCTCCAGTGGTCTCAGGTCTCATCTTTCCTTCATTGGATGCTGTTGTGTTGTCTTTCTTGTGTAACTTTCTTCCCTTCAGTAGGTCACTGCTGTCTGTCCTGATGTATTGCTAACTCTTTGCTCTTCCTTTTCTGACCTCTAGAGCCTAGAAGAGGAGATAACATCCATTTTGTTTAGTGGACAGGGCTTTTCTCTTAGTATGAAAGCCTCCTTCCCTTCAGCCACCACTTGGACAGCAGAGGGCACTGTTGTGAACGCTAATGCACCCAGAGAGCCGCTTTCTTCTTCGCCCTTTTCACACTTGCCTGAGGTGCATTTTACTTCATTTCCCCACCCTGCTACTAAAAGCACACGAGATGGATTTTCACTCTGGGGGCATTTAGGTATCTTTCCCTCCACTTGCTAGTGAAGTCACTGGGAGAAACATCAAGAAACAATGAATACGATTATAAAGCACCTCTCACAGATTGGGGGGAAATGCCAACATTTTGGGAACTGTTGAAAGCACTTAGGCCCAGAGCTATAGTTATTACACAGAAGAAAAGTCTCACCTAAGCAGAGCCAGCTAGGAGCTTTGCAGAGCTCAAGTTTCAAAACCCAAACTCCAGGTGTCTTCTGGTAGTTTATTATTTAAAACAGCACTCACATGCCCCACCAGAGTTGCTGCGCTAAGTGTTTTGGAACGATCCTCTGGAGTCCTGAGCAAGCCAAACCTGTCTAGCCATTTGAGGCTCAGTAACAGTTATGCCACTGGCCTGTAGTGAGCTGGAGATATGTCCCTTAGAGAAGCTCTGAGCACGAGGCACCTTCATGTCTTCAGGAGTCTGTAGTCAAATGAACTTGCTTATAAGAACAGGCTGGCGGTTTTCAGTTTAATATCTGAAAGGTGATTCTTTGTTCTATTGATCACATTTTTACCTGGCATGACATGCATTTTGAGCAACTCAGAAATACAGTTGCCATGACTTTGAGAGTAACCAATTACAGGGTCTGTAACATATGTTTGTAGGGACTACAGATGTTTGTATCACTTAGCTCTGGGTTGCTGGGACCCAAGATGTGACTGATGTCTATTAGAAAAACCTCTGAGTACATCAAGACAGTACAGTCTGTCTTGATGGCACAACAGTTAGTGTTCAGCATGGTCAGAGGACCAGTGCACATCTGTATTCAGTGTGGCTGATAGTTTGAGTGAACAGCACTGCTGCCTGGAACTAAATTATTTTTTGTTAGGTCACTAATAGGAGTGCCACAAGGATATAAACTTGTCTCTCTGCTTTATTTCTATAAGTGTAAGGTAGCATGAAGCATTGAGCGTCCTCTAAAAGGACCCTGCACCCCAGTTAATACTGGACTATAGTAATTTATGTTACTATATCTCTACTTCAAATTGAGGAATTAGTAATTTTCTGGAATGAACATATTAATGTTAATAGCTGTTTGAAACCAACCACAATTCTGCCAATCCAAGATGCTTTATTAAAAGCACCATCTAAAAAGGAAGAAATCAATCAGTCAATCAATCAATCCGTCCTTGATGCTGCATTTATTTAGGACCTGGGGTCCCAGCTCTTGTTCTAGTTTCGGACTAAAGTATTTGAGGAACAGATTTTTAACTTGTGAACTTTATCCTTTAAGCGGATTAGTAAGCTTAGGTATAAGATCATATTTTTCTTTAACAGTTTCAAGTCCATAAATAGTTCTAATAATTTTTAAAAATTTCTTTGTAAGAATACTGGCTGTGCTGATGTTTGTTTTTGTAAGTGTTGTGGCATTTGCCCAATTGTCCTGTGTGTGACCTTGAGCACAGGGTTCAGCAGGGTTAATTCTTGCTATTCTGTGTTTGCATTGTCACGTGTCTGTCTCGGTGGTTGTTGAGGTAAAACCATATTGATTTTGTGTCCTTGGTTGCTTTTTGTTTCGCAGACTCGTCCTCCCACGTCGGAAGGGCCTTGCACTGGAACCAGGGACGCTGTTAAGGTTCTCCTTCCATGTTAATGCCATTCCCCACACCTCTCATCTGCCTCACGTTCCCGCTTCCCTTCCAGTCCGCATCACAGTCATCTTCTTCTTCATGACATCAGTTCATTTGGGCTTCCAGTGTATTTATTTATTCATACATGTTTGTTTTCCCTCATCCATCTTGTTTTTGTACAGAGTTCACATGAGACTCTGAATGTAGTGGAGGAGAAGAAGCAGGCAGAGTTTGGGAAAGACGAAAGCGTAATCACAGAAGAAATGAATGGTAAAGAGATGTCACCGGGGCGTGGTCCTGGGGAGCCTCGTAAGGTGGAGCCTGTGGCACCCAAAGACTCCACCTCCCTGTCTTCTGAGAGCAGCAGCAGCAGCAGTGAGAGTGAGGAGGACGTGGGAGAGTACCAGCCCCACCACCGAGTGACCGAGGGCACCATAAGGGAAGAGCAGGAGTGTGATGAAGAGCTGGAGGAAGAGCCCGGCCAAGGAGCCAAGGTAGTGGACAGGGAGGCAGCAGTGCCCGACGCCATCCCAGACACACAAGCAGGGGCCAGTGTGCTCCCGGTAGAAACAGAGGCCCAGGAACATATAGTTGCCCAAAGGTTACCTGGAGAAAAGGGTGCACACGGAGGCACTGCTGAGCAGGACCCGAGAGAAGAAGCAGAGGAAGACCCGCACAGAGTTAATGGAGAGGTGCCCCATCTTGACCTTGATGGTTTGCCAGAGATTATTTGTTGTTCAGAGGTAAATGGGAGTCTCAGCATGAGCTAAGCTATAGCACTGTTTCTCAGGTGGACACGCCTGCCATTCTTCCCCTTTTGATTCTCCTTCCGCTTTGCAGCAAGAGTCTGGGTTTTCTGTCTTGTGGGAAGAAGGGAAGGCACGAGGACTCTACTGCTCATCTGCAGGCCACACTTGCTGTCCTCTCTGCTGCCGTGGAGGGTCTGCAGGCCAACTGCAGCTGCAGCCTTGCTTTCTTGTTCCCATCCAGGCTTCCTTTGCATGTTCTGGATGCTTTTGTCTTTCTTCGCATGCCTTCCTCAATCACATGGGTTTTTCATGGGTTTATGTGGTAAAATGTGTGTGTACTGTTGAGAGTTGAGAGGCGGTGGGTTTAGTGTGCGCTCCTGAGGTGATGACTGCACGTGACTCACAGCAGCTGCTGCAGGGAGTGGGGAGAATGCTGTGTCTCAGGTGCCACTGTGACTTGTCTTTAAGTCCAGGGAGAACGTGGTTTGGCTGAGTCTTTTTCTTCTTGGCATCCAAGGACTAAACAGTGCACTGCAAGCAGCGCGTCATGCCGCCCCGTGTTCTTCCATCAGTCCTGGACTGTTGGCCATTGTTTTGTAGACCAATCTGTATTAGATGTCTCCTCCTTTTGTTTTCAAGAAAGAGAACCTTGCTTATTCCTCTCAGATTGGTTCTTGATCGTGAGGGGCATTGACTCACGTGAGAATTTACTTGAACAGGAACGTCTCTTGATTCCAGAAAGCCCACAGCTGTCAGGATTTATCAGCTTTTCTCTCTGATGGAGTGAACAGTCTTTAAGTGGGTTTGTTTTGGAGTAAATAGTTTACTTTAAATTTCATATTTCACTTCAGAAACGACATCTGAAGAGTCTTTTGAACTCTCTGATCCACCTTTTCCATTTAAGCAGTTATACGTGTTGGGTGCTTTCTCTCAAAGACATGCTCTAACATTTGGCAGTGCTGTAGTCTGCTATGCTTTGGATGCCTGGCAGGGTTAGCATGCTTAAATCATTCAGAGCACTTAACCCAACACTGATTGACTACTTTTAGATAATAACATTTTATTGTACTTTCTGCAAAAGAAAAACTTTCAGATTAGTGTAATTGAAAATACTCATACTTGAAAATAACCTTTCTGACAGTGGTTTCAGAAATCGGGGGAAAAAGAAAAAATCTTGGTTCTTGGAGTTTACAGTCAAAAATAATAAGTCTTCACATTTGGTTCTTTAAGTGTCAGTAAAGATAAAGGTACTTACCTTTATACGGTACGCGCTGTTATCTTTCATTTTTTTCCAAAGTAGAATGGACATGTGTCGGTCGGTGTAATGGTTAGGACCAGCACAGCCTGAAGAGTCATGATTCAGGGAACCACTGTGCTAGCTTAGTTTGTGTATATGTATGTGTGTGTGTGTGTGTGTGTGTGTGTGTGTGTGTGATGTACTTTAAGGAAATATATCTTTTATATCTTTTACTTTATTTGCTTTACTCTGACTTTCCATGCATGAATATGTATTTGGATATTTTTTAACAATTATTTTTGAAGGTTCCTTTAACCACTTCTACTTCATGACCACTAGAATTTATCTTTCCCTTCCTTTTCCACCTCAGCCACCAGTGGTAAAAACAGAGATGGTAACAATTTCTGATGCCTCACAAAGGACAGAAATCTCCACCAAGGAAGTCCCCATTGTTCAAACTGAGACCAAAACCATCACATATGAGTCTCCACAGGTACAAAAGCTCACGGTTCACACTGTCTTTGAATCCCCTTTCTTGGTTAGGATGACTATTTCTGTTTTCAGTGTCTTCCCTGTTCCTGGCTTTGATAGAACTTTTCACACTGCAACTGTCCCAACACTATTAGACAGAGATTAGACAGAGAGCTGCAGTCAACCCCGACACCTAAAGAGAAACCTCAGAGAAGGAGAGGAAGAACATGCAGGTGACCTGATGCTTCACAGGAGAGCCATGCACATGGTTGGCTAAGACAGGCTGCACAAGCCCTAGCTTGTTATTTTTAGATACTACGGGACCTTTCTGGCCTGTTGTTTCTAAAAATGTGCACATTCTTGGGACTTAGATGACCCTGCAAAGCTTACTAGATGTGGTATTTTATGTAGATCTGTAGTGTTATAAGCTTCCCTGGCTCTGACTTCATGATGGCAGACCTAAGAAACTCGGATTTTATTCTGTCATTAGAGGCACCCACATACTTTCTCTCTTACTCTGGGTCATTTACCTTAGATGTGTGGTGGATTCCATGTAACAGTGTTCAAGTGACTATAGGAACCTCATACTTGATTTTAAGCTCTACAGACTGGTTCTGCAAAGGTATTTTTAGATAAGAAAGCTGGAGAGATTGCTTAGTTTTACGGTAAAGTACTTCCTACACAAGCATGAGGACCCGAGTTCAGATCCCTTGTTCAAGGCCGGGAGTAGCACAGACCTGTAATCTCAGTGCTGAGGGGGGTCACCCATGGGCAGTGCTGCCAAATTCAAGTCAGTAATCTTCTGGTTCAGTGCGAGGTTCTGCCTGGAAAACAAGGTAGGGGAGGAGTTGCGGAAGACACCTGGCACTGTCTGTCCTCTGGGCTCCACAAGCATATGCATACAGATACCAACAAATGAAATGGAACAAGAAAGTTCACTTCATAATGGACCTGGGTAAAAATGTATGTGGTAAATGACCTTTCTCTGGTAGGATTGCAGCATGGTGAAGAGTGTCAGGTCTCAAAATACTTTGACTGAATGTATACATGTATGCAACATTTATTGGAACAGTTTCAAGCATGTTACCTATATGTGTGCGTGGATCCCACATAAGGGCAAACAAACTGATATGGGCAGGTCTGTGAGAAGGTTGTTCTGACTAGGTCTGCAATGTTACCTACCGTAAGCCTCTCAGAAAGGGAATCAGGTGCCTGAGGTGAGCTTGAGAGAAGCTTCCTTGTGTTCATGTCAGGAAATAGGGAGCTGTGTTTGTGATTCTCAACTTACATAGCTAAGCTATTAATTTGCTTTGTTATTTTTCCTGGGAGACTCTAGAATCTTATGCCTCTTCCAGTGTTAACATAAACAAAATAGCTCTTTTTAAAATGTATACATTGGCATATGTGTGTATGTATATGTGTATATCCACACATACAATATTATGAACACTCATATATATATACTTGAGATATTAACCATTGTAAGAAGTTTGTACATTTTACAGAATATATTCGAGAGAAGTAAATAACCAAATCATTCAAGTTCAGTCTGTCCTCAGCAGGTTCTATCACTTAGTAATCTGAGAAAATGTTTACCTATTTTTACCCACCTGTGCTTAAAAACAGTAAACAAAGCCAGTACTTCTGGTCACTGGAAACGTCTTCCTCTGGTTCTGGGTTCTTTTTCTAACTTCTACAAATGCTCTTTCCTCTTGTGACTGACAGTCCCACCTTCTCCTTCACTCTTCCTCCTCCTGACATGGTTTGTTTCTGTACACCATGGTTTTCACAGCTCTGTTTTCAATGCCAGCTGCTCTCTGGACCATGAACCACCACTACAACCTGCAGAGAATAGGAAGATAGGATCTCCTACCAGCCGTGGAGCTCTTAGAAGACGCTTATGTAGGGGGGGTCTTTTCTGACATGGTGGAAGTTAAGCGTTACTTTGTATTTTTCCTCCAACTGTCCAAAGATTGACGGCGGGGCTGGTGGTGATTCGGGCGTGTTACTGACCGCGCAAACCATCACATCTGAGTCCGCGTCAACAACGACAACCACACACATCACCAAGGTAAAGCCACCCAGGGGAGCTCTAGGGAGAGGATGGTCCATGGCAAACAGCTCTTTTCTGTATCACTCCTTTGTTCCTTTACACACTTCTAAGTAAGACACAGACAGTGCCAGTGGACTGAAATGTCCTTCTTAAATTATCGAAGAAATTAGGCTCCAATGACAAACTGTTTTGAACCAAATTTCAGTTTTGTAAAGTACAAGGGGGTAAAAATATGACTAGTATATTTAAGACAGCTGCATAGACAGTAGTACTTTAGTAAAACTGTGAGACTTCTCTCATTTATTTCAACCCTAGTGTGTAGACCTGACATTCACCCAGAGTCCTTTCTAAACATTTAATGCTATATCACCCATAGTCCTCAGCCTGGCAGCTGAGGCTGCATCTGGAGCTTAGAGGTCTAACAATCATGGCGAGCACTCCAGACCTACTGAGACCCTAGGAGGAAGTGTCCAGGCACTGCCGCATGTCAACGCCTTCAAGTCTGACTTTCCAGCATTTTAGTTTGCTTCTGTTTTCACATTGGATTAGTGTTTGATGGTCTTAAATGTATACCTTTTCCACCCCATGTTTCTGGACAATAATTTAAAGAAGCAAACAAAAATAGCAAGAAATTTTGTGAATTAGAACATTGTTAAGTTAGTGGTAAGCATTGCTTCTCAGTTACATGCCACTGCTGGGACTTGGTATGTGAATTGTGACAGTTGTAGAGGTTGCCTGTGTGTCTGCTCAGGACGCTGGTATTGGCTGTATTCTGTTTCAAAGATCTCAGAGCATCTCCCGCATCTCCAGGTAATGAGCTGCATCTGAACAGTAACTCTTGTGAGGCCATTCATTCATTCAGGGCCTCTTTCACCCGAGTCTTCTGCATAAACCGGTGCACAGTGTGTTCTCTATCCACGTGCACAACCACACATGAAAGCAATCATCTGCTCAAACCTTTAATGATAATCTCATTTGCTTTCCTTGTCTTACAATCAAATGCAAGTATTCTTTTTGGTTGCTCTAAATCGAATGAACTCACGAAATAAATTTGTATGTCTGGAATCAAGTATCAAAACTGTAGTATCAAACAATTTCCTAAATGTAAAACCCACCTAGAGTATTTGTAACTCTACAAATTCCAAACATTTTTTTCTTCTTTCTACTTTTCTTTTCACAAGTTGGCCAACTGATAGGGAAGAAACATAGGGAATGTAGTAGATTATCCCAATGGAAAAACTTAGATTTTAAAATGGCAACTGTTCCATTTTAATCTCATCGGAATGTTGGTATTTTGGGGGCTGCTTTCAATCAGAGGACATGTATGATACTGCATAATTTTAGCAATAGGACTCTGTTGAATTGAGAAGCACAGCACAGGAACTATCTAGAGTCTAGCACTGCTCTGTGCTCTGCTCCTAAGATGGTAACAGGTGGAAGCTAGGCTTGGCCTTTATCCTCCACTTGCCAGCTCCAGTTATTGCATCTTCTTCTTTCTGACCTTAGACTGTGAAAGGCGGGATCTCTGAAACACGAATTGAGAAGCGCATTGTGATCACGGGAGATGCAGCTCTGGATCATGATCAGGTAAGCACCTTTCCCGTCAAGTCTGTGTGGTCGCCTCCTGGTACATCCTGGGTGGCGTCCAGTTCCCTCCTTAGAGGGGAAAGACACTTCTGAGCCTGGAGTGTCCCTTCCTGTAGAGGTCCTAAGCATATTGGCACAAAACATGCCGTATTGTTCATCATCCACGGTAATGACATGCAGAGAGCGAGGGCTTCCCATTGGCTTGGTTTAAAGACAAGTCGTCACATGGTGTAAAACAAATGGCAGTTACTGACATCCCTAAAAATCAAACAGAACAAAAACCACCAGCACATCTCATGCCTAGTTGTTAAATATTTTCAAGGCATTTTTATAGGAAAGGAAGAAGACGGGCTATTGACCACTAAGGCCTTTTCCCTGTTATAATTTGGAATAGTAGAGGAAAGAGAAGATTAATATTTCTCTCAAGATGAAAATGTATTGATCTCAGAAAAAGAATCACTTACAAGGTCCTCTTCTTCAAAATTGATACAATAATTATAAATATCAAGCAAAACATTCAGTCCCACTCTTTGCTGTTCTCTTACAAGCCACCTCCCAAGTTAATTGTCTACGTTTCTTTTGGCTGTATAAATAATTTTGAAATATGTAAGCTGTTCTGAAAACAGCTTACATAATACATATATAGTATAGTGTAAAAACGTTAAATAAACAATCCTACTAATAGAGAGGCTGTGATAGGAGAAACATGATTTCAAGACCATTATGTAGTACACAGAAAGACCCTGTCATGTACAAACAAGCAGAAGTGTATATAGATTGTACAATATTGAACCTATTTCTCCAATTACCAAATTAGAGAGACCACTGGATGACAGCCAACAAATTTCTAATTCCTCATATTTTTTATTTTTAATTGTTTAGGATATGTTGGTCATATTAATCATCATATTAAGAGATATAAAGGAAAAGTGATTGTTACTTCCTGTTATTTTTTGTTGTTAGAGGTAGAGTTATGTTTGTGTGGGTTTGTTGATTACTTTCTTGCTTTTTTTAAGGTGAAGTTTTGCTCCTTATGTTGGTGTTTTCCATCTATCATTCTTTGTAGGGCTGGGTTTGTGGAAAGATATTATGTAAATTTGGTTTTGTCATGGAATATCTTGGTTTCTCCATCTATGGTGATTGAGAGTTTTGCTGGGTATAGTAGGCTGGGCTGGCATTTGTGTTCTTTTAGGGTCTGTATGAGATCTTCCCACTCTTCTAACTTTAATAGTCTCTGGCAAGAAGTGTGGAGTAACTTCTGATAGAAGTCTGCCTTTATAGATTACTTGACCTTTGTTCCTTACCGCTTTTAATATTCTGTCTTTGTTTAGTGCATTTGGTGTTTTGATTATTATGTGTCTGGAGGAATTTCTTTTCTGGTCCAGTCTATTTGGAGTTCTGTAGGCTTCTTGTATGTTCATGGGCATCTCTTTCTTTAGGTTAGGGAAGTTTTCTTCTATAATTTTGTTGAAGATATTTACTGGCCCTTTTTACTCTTTTTCTGAGATGAATGCTTTTCAAAATCATCACAGCCAATGAACCAGAATCTTACCCTCTGTGCCACCCTCCAAGCAGAACCATTGGTCATTGAAACAGTTGATGAATGACTTCATGGATAGACCATCTTAATACAAACACCATTTTTTAAAGGAATGTAACATGTTCCCTGTGGGCTGAAAATAAAGACAATCACTTAAGTCAAATAACTTTGACCATAGCAGGAAATCTGTATCCAAATAATGATACCTGCAATTCATTCCTTGGCAGAGCAGAACTGTCAACTCTTAGTTTAGCTACTATGGAGGTACAATCCTTTGGTGATGTGAGGGACATTGAAGTACAGCCTTATTACAGTGAACTCCAGTGTCCAAAAACTGTGCTTATTTTGTGTTTGTACCACAGTAAGCCAAGATTTTAAGCTGTACTAAAAACAAAACAAAAAGACTTTATTTATGTTCATTTAATAATGTGTCCATTATTTTTATGATTGATATAAATATATATATATTGTTTGAATAAAGTAAAAAGTAAAATAAAAAAAGAAAATGTATATTGACTCTACTTATTTATCTATTTATTTATGTACACTAAGTGCAGTGCTTGTTGTAACAGTTATAAAGAGGTAATAATCAAGCTGCTTGACGCTTGATTTTAGACTGTAGTCCCAAATGCCGAGAAGAGACTGTTTGCTGTCCTCTTCCTCCTCTTCCTCCTCCCCCTTCCTCTTCCTCCCTTCCTTCTTTTTTTTCCTTTCTTGTCTTTCTAGCTCTCTGGCTTTTCTTTTTTTTTTTTTTCAACTGATTTTTAAAAAAGAGAACAAGGTTTTGGAGGGTGGTGGTGTTGTTTCACAACTTGAAGAAAGGAAAAGAAGTGTTCAGTGGATTGCTTCTGCTGGAGACGAGGAACAATGCTAGACACAACTTTGAACACAGTGTAGTCTCCAAGAAGGCCACTGTTAGATCTAAGAACTGTGTGCAACACTTGTAAGCATGGTATTTTAATTACATGTTCCATAATTTACGGGATTCGTTTGCCTGTTTGTTTTGGTTTTGGTTTCTGGGGGTTAGAGATAACGTTGTTGTGGGTGCTCAGTGTGAAAGTAGAATGAGAGGTTTCCAGGAGCTGGCTAGTACACTCTTCGAGGACAAGAACCTTGTCTTGGAAGTGAGGCTCACAGTCTCCCAGACTGTCAGAGGGTGTGGTCCACTGTTGTCCTCTGGAATCTGGACTCCCCTGACCTGAAGGTGGTGCTTACCTGACTCTTATTTCCCTCTGGGCTTCTTGCTCAAGAGCTGTTTACTAAGTTCCTTCAGCATTCTAAGCAGGAGAGTGTGAATGTTCCCAGCCATGGTTTCTTTAACTCTCTCTCCCAGAGTGTAGGCCCTCCCATGCTCTGTAAGGACTTTCCCAGCTGAGCAGTGGTGGGTTCAGTTCTGTTTCTCCTTTCAGCCTATTCACCTTGAAAACTCCCATTTATATAGCATTGTTTGTGAAAGGTGAATATAACAAATGTGAAACATATGGATAGGAAAACAGCACAATTCCAATGTAGAAGGATGACTGGGCAGCCTTATCTGGCCGTGAGACCCTGGCTTCTCCCAGGCTGCTAAAGTGAGGTCCAACCTGGACACTCCCCACCAGGAGCCTGCGGTAGATTCACACCCTCCTTAAAGCTATTGGGGATCTTTGGAACTATGTAAGCTTAAATGAAAATGGCTTTCTTGCCAAACAACGATGCTGATTACATAGTGACCCTGAGGTGGTCATTCACACCTTTTCTACTTCTTTCCTTGTGTTCAGAGGAATCTTAGGCTATTTCTTTCTATGAGCAAGACGCAAAGAGAAATGTCTCCTCACTCTGGTATGACTGAGAGGCATGCTCTCGTAGGGTCCAGCTTAGCAGCTCTTCCTTCTATGCTGGGCATGATTCCTGCTCCATTCTGGGAGTAAACAACCTGTTGTTTCTCTTCTGAGCATATTTCTTCCTAGTAGAACAGTTCTCAGTCAGTGCAGTGGTGCAGCCTATTGTTCCAGGTCTGCCCTCCAGAGACTAGATTAGACGGAACCGTGAAGTTCAAAACTAACTGTCTCTACAGAGAGCCAGGCTCACATTTTTTTTCCTGTGAATTTGACAGTGATGTTTTCTCGTGATCTTTATTATTGCCATAATAATGTCTTTTAACATGTTATTGCATTTAACTTCTTGAGTTGATATAGAATGAAAGGATTAGAGGCATAATTTAAGATAGGGGCTGAAGAGGTAGCTCAACGGTTACAGGACGCTGGCTTTTCTTCCAGAGGACCTGAGCTTGCTTCCCAGTGCCCATCTGGTGGGCCATAACCTTTTATAACTCGGTTCTAGGAGACCATACACTCTGTCTGGCTTCCAGCGACACCAGCATACATGGGTATGCAGGCATACATGCAGGCAAAATACCCATGCACACTCTGCTCTTCCTCTTCCCCTGTGCTTGTTAGCTGTACCTTGGTTTAAAGAGCAAAACTTCAAGGTGTGCTCCATAGCATCAGAGAGAAGCTGTACTGTGGTCCAGCAATGCATTTGTCCCCACAGACAGGCCCCCGCTGCATTTTGCTGTTTCCAACAACACGGTTTCCTTACACTGTGAGAAGAGCTGTACCTTAGAGGGTTTTCCTCCCATTTTGGACTCTGTCCAAGACTTTGTTCTTGTATGGTTTTGTTTTCTTTATTTTTTCCTCCAAGCCTTCTTTACAGATAAAATTGGCAATAATTAAGAAAGATATGTCTCTCAAAAATAGGGTCTTTTCATGTGACATAGTTTGCTCTGTGATGAGACAGAGGTATTCTTTCTCCCTACCTTGTCAGTGGAAGAGACCACGAAGCAGTGCAGTTGATGCTGGATGCTCTTCACTCGCTGCTGATGGTGGCTGCCTGTTTGAGAAACAGTGCTAGCCTTTGAGTCTTCAGCTGCAGAGAAGGGCCTGCAGGGTCCCTCTGCTCTTTGTCTGAGTGATGGCTTTTATTGTTACTGCTGCTTTTATCCTGTCTCCTATAGGTTTATAGGTGTTTTTTCTCTTAATGTTTTAAATTAGATGGCAAAGACTAGGAGGCCTGGTCCCATGTTTTGGAGTTCCCAGCTGTTTGTGTGGTGGCTACACTTGGGTGTCCAGATGAGGCACTACACTTTTGGTTGACATCATTACTTACATTCATACAGCAAACCTCAAAATAATCTTTATTGCCTTTAGTCTGCGATTCTAGGTAAACGTCATATAAGGCTCAGAGAAAAACTATGTTCTAATGTGAGTGAGTACAAGCCAAAACTCAGTACAGTGAGTGCACGCAGTACCAGGTGAGAACAGGGCTTCAAAGCCAGCGAGCTCTCCTGTATGCACCTCCCCTTGAAGGTGCACAGGAAGGACAGGAAGTGTAGAACTGCAGGCATTCTCAGACATGAGCCATGACCCAAATCCAAACGTCCCTGTTACTATAAAGGAAGGCACAAAAACAGTTTGCTGGAGCTTGTGTCGGGTGGATGAAGGTGCATGTATTCTGCCATGTTTGCGTGGAGCCAAATACTCAACTCACAGTTGCTTTTTCTTCTGACCCTGGTAGGCGCTGGCTCAGGCCATACGGGAAGCCAGAGAGCAGCACCCTGATATGTCGGTCACAAGGGTGGTAGTGCACAAAGAAACAGAGTTGGCGGAGGAAGGAGAAGAATAAGGTAAGTGAGCCTGGCCATCCACAGCCTTACCTGACTGCTCTGTGGCCCTGTCTATGTGGTTTTCCATCAGTGTCCTTGCTGGATTATTTTCTCCAGGTTGTTGTTCTCTTTCGAGCACAGCTGCTCAGAAGCAGAAATCAGAACCTCTGGTTGTCTGTCTAGTGCCAGTGGCCTTCTATAGAAGCTGCTAGCCGTGGGCACTTATGTTCCTTCTCTCAAGTGTGCTAGTGCACTTGGTAGTTAATGTTCACTGTGACTGCTGGGGTGCAGCGGCACCTTTCTGCTAGATTTGTGTTATATGAGAGCTGTCTTTAAAATCTATATGTTAGACATTGTGTATCAAACAGTGAGCTATAGAGAGAGCATAAAGCTAGTATTGCCTAAAAGTTTAAGGTTTTAGCTGGACCAAAGGGGGAAATAATGATAAGTGGTGCTTAATATAACCAGCAGAAAAGGACTAATGTTCTCAACAAACTGAGAAATTTAATAATTTATGAAGAAAATGTAAACACTTCTGGAGAAAAATGGGCTAATGATTACACAGGCAAACCATTTGAAAACTTAAGTACAAACAAAAACCTTTGGCCTTATTCTTTTGCTTAAGTCAGTAAAAATTATACATCTAGTATAACATTTTTTACCCATGTGGTAAAAAATGTATGTTTTAATCACTGCTCGGAGATTGTGGGAAGAAACCATATTTACATACTATACATTTTATTTCTTAGAAGACAATTTGGAAAATCCTATCTCAAAGTATTTACATTATAGTTACCTATCTTTAAACTACCTTGGAAAATTTAATGAGGGCCAGTGAGACAGCCCAGCAAGTAAAAGCTCTTACTTCCAGCTAGGCAACCTCGGTTCCATCCCTAGGACTCACTTGCCAGATGGACAGCCTCAGTTCCATCCCTGGGACTTGATTGTTTTCAGTGTTGGAGGACAAGCAAGGGCCTGCAGATGTTTGTATTGCTGTGATGAAAGCAGCTAGGGGAGGGAAGGGCTGATTCAGCTTAAACTCCACACCGCTCTTCATCAGCAAGGGAAGTCAACCTGGAGGCAGGAGCGGATGCAGAGGCCATGAGGGTGCTGCTTACTGGCTTGCTCAGCCTGCTTCCTTATAGAACCTAGGACCACCAGCCTAGGGATGGCACCACCACAATGAACTGGGCCCTTCCCCATCTATTGCTGATTGTGAAAATGCCTTACAGCCACATCTTATGGCAACATCTTTTCCATCAAGGCTCCCTCCCTTCTTTCTGATGAGTATAGCTTCTATCAGATTGACATGAAATCAGCCAGTACAGAAGATGATGTGGGAAAACTGCTATTGCTCCAAATGTTATCCATCAGCTTCTTACATAGAAGAAAAATGGGGCTGGAAAGTGGGTCAGTAGCTGTGGGTCAGGAACTGTGTTTGGGTCCCTGGACACACCTTGGGCGGCTGCTTATCTTTCTAGGAAATTCAGAGCAGACTGTGAGCACCTAGATGTACATCTTTTTTTTTTAATTGAAAACAGATTTTTTTATACAATATATTCTGATTATGATTTCCCTCTGCAAGCTTCTCCCAGCTCTTCTTCACCTTCTCACCCACTCAAATCTCTACCTTTTGTTTCTCTCATTTGAAAACAGTCATTAAAAAAATAAAATAAAAATAAATGAACCAGAATAGTACAAAACAAACAAAAAAAGAGCAAAAGGAAAAGCACAAGAAACACATACAGATGCAAAGACATACATTTGTATATACAGAAAACCCATACAAACAAACGCAGGAAACCATTTAAAAAACAAACAACGAAATAAAAATAAAATCTCTGAAAAACACCCCGCCTCCCCTTCTCCCCCTGCTCACCAACCCACCCACTCCCACTTCCTGGCCCTGGCATTCCCCAACACTGGGCATAGAGTCTTCATAGGACAAAGGAACTCTCCTCCCATTGATGTCCAATTAGGCCATCCTCTGCTGCATATGCAGCTGGAGCCATGAGTCCCACCATGTGTGCTTTTTGGTTGGTGGTTTAGTCCCTGGGAACTCTGGGGGTACTGGTTAATTCATATTGTTATTCTACCTATGTGGCTGCAAACCCCTTCAGCTCTTTGGGTCCTTTCTCTAGCTCCTTCACTGGGGATCCTATGCTCAGTCCAATGGATGGCTTTGAGCATCTACCTCTGTATTTGTCAGGCACTGGCAGAGCCTCTCAGGAAACAGACAGCTATATCAGGCTCCTGTCAGCAAGCACTTGTTAGCATCCACAACAGTGTCTGTGTTTGGTAAATGGTATCCCCAGGTGAGTCAGTCTCTAGATGGTCATTTCTTCAGTCTCTGTTCCACACTTTGTCTCTGTAACTCCTTCCAGGATGTTTTGTTCCCCCCTTCTAAAATGGATAGAAGTATCCACACTATAGTCTTCTTCTTGAGTTTCATGTGGTTTGTGAATTGTGTCTTGGGTATTCTGAGCTTCTGGGTTAATATCCACTTATCAGTGAGTGTATATCATGTGTGTTCTTTTGTGATTGGGTTACCTCACTCAGGATGATATATTCCAGATCCATCCATTTACCTAAGAATTTCATAAATTCATTGTTTTTAATAGTGTAAATAATGGATTCAGAATATGTGGTACCCTGTTGTTTTTTTTAATATTACATGTTTTATTCTCCCATTCCTAGATGGTGGTTTATTCAGAAACCAAGAAAATAAAAATCAATCAGAATAAACTCAAGGGGGCAGGTGAAGAGAAACCCATTAAGGACTAGGCAGGCCAGCAGCCTCCCTCCACCTCAGAAGGTCCCCAGAGACCTCTGCCCACCGCCACCACAAGGGGGCTGAGGAGGGCATTGAATCAGCTATGTCTCTCATGGTGTGCAGTTCTTTGAGTTCTTTATATACTTTAGGTATTAGCCCTTTGTCAGATGCTGCTTTCCAAATGATGATGTCCTTCGCCACACAGAAGCTTTTCAGGTTTATGAGAAGCCACTTAGCAGTTGTTCATTGTTCCTGTGCTTTCTGTGTTCCTCTGTTCAGAGTTCTCCTGTGTCAGTGAGTTCAAGACTGTCCACCACTTTTCCTTCTGACAGATCCCGAGATGGCCTTATGTTGAGGCCTTTCCATCTGCTGGTAGTGTCTTTGATTTCTTCTTTTAATGCCCTCAATGTTTTTATTACACAAACCTTTCACTTTCTTAGGTAGAGTTAACCTAAGATACATACTTACACTCTTATGAAAGGTATTATGTCTCTGATATCTTTCTCAGTCCATTGTTATTTGTATAGGAAGGCTACTGATTTTTGAACGTTAGATTTGTATCCTACACTTGGCTGACAGTGTTTCCTAGCTGCAGAATTTTCTTGGTTGGGTTTTAGGGTCACTGATGGATACTGTCATGCCTCCCAAATAAAAACACTGACTTCTTCCTTTGCGTTGTGCATCTCGTTGTCTACTTCAGTTGTCCTGTTGCTCTAGCTAAGAGTGTTCTTGTTTTTACATTGAATAGCTGTAGAGAGTGGGCACCTTGCCTTATTCCAGATTAGAGTGGAAATGCTTGCGTTTCTCTCCATTTAAGCTGACGTTGCTGTGGGCTGGTTGTTAGTCGTCTTTATTATGTTGAGGTATGTTCCTGGTAACCCTCATAGTCATGCTTGACCATACAGAATTGTAATTTCAGAAACAGTTGTATTGTGTCTTACAGAAATATTTTTGTTTTGTAGAGCTTCTCTTTTACTGCTTTGCAGTAATTGAATTTTCTTTAATTTGAAGCCTTTTGTGTTTTTTTTCTATTTTTTTTTTCATTATTTTGTATAAAACCCATGATTTTATTTGTATTCAGACTTCTCCCTGGATAGCACTGCTTACAGGCAGTGTTAAATGCTTTTTAAGACCAGTTTACTGACTCACTTTCTGGAGCTCAGCAGCCTCGAAGCTGAGAGATGTGGTCTCAAACCTAAGCTTATGCCTCTAAAGTGAGACCATAGCATTTCTGTGCGTGAACCTGACTTTTCCTCAGCTGCAGTACAACGTGCCCCTGGGGAAAGTAAAGCTGATCTCTCAACTCATGAGAGCCAAAGGCTAAGTAACCATGGGGACAGCATGTGCTCTTGACCTTAAAGAAGTAGACCTGTCATGTGATGTGAGTCATGCCACATTGACTCACTTGACCATGGAATTAGACCTATCATTGGCCCATTTTCATATTGGCCAGACAAGGGGGACACAGGCTTGGGAACAACTGTGGTTGTTAGAAATGTTTACTAACATTACACAAAGCCAGGGTGGTTTTGTTTGTGTGACTACATTTCTAATACATAAAATATAACCCATAAGCGTAATAGCATTTGACCTTGTAACAAACTCTACAGTGTTGTGAAAGTGAAGATACCAATGCCTGTCAGTTTGTATTGACACTGTAAATATACAAGATAGAATTCTGTCCTAAAGAAAAAAGGTTATGTGTAGTGGTGCACACATGTAATTGCAGCACTTAGGAGGCAGAGGCAGGGAAGATCTCTGTAAGTTTGAAGCCAGCCAGGGCTACACGCTGAGACACTGTATCAAAAAAGGCTGTGTACTGGAGATGGTTCTGTGCAGAACCTTAGCTAACTGCTCTCTCCTTGTCCATATCTGGGCAGGTATGGACAAGGAATTCAGCTCTTACCTAAAGGTGCAGCTCCTCATTTGTAGTTGGGTTAAGTGTCAACCATTTAGACCAAAAGCTATAAAAACTTGTCACATATTAAGTTTATTTCATACAGATACAAAAAGAAAAAGAAAAAGAAAAAGAAAGAAAAAGAAAGAAGTCAGGCAGGCAGGCAGGCAGGCAAGCTAGCTAAAACATCTAATGTGAAATGCCAGTGATGTTAGTGAGTCCATTCTTGGCTTTGTCCTTCCTTAGTTCAGAACTTAAATACGTAGTTCTTAGGGATACTTGCTGTGTTTAAACGCAGGAGCGAAGGTCCAGGGTGTATACATAAAGAATTGTACAGCACAAGTTACTGCTCATCTGTCTAAACAATGTGGGGTCCAGGTGTTTCCACTCTCACAGGAATCAACTAATTATTAGCTTACCACACGTTAGAGAGTAATTAATGTACTTGACGCTAAGATGTAAGTTTCTTAGATTCCAAAAGCTTCTTGGAATTCTAGAAACATGTGGAGATTGCCTTTTGTGATTTTACCAGAAAAAAATAGCCCATTTTACCTTTTTAGTGACCTCCTTGTGACTAGATGGGAGTAAAGGACTTTTTAATGTATTTTTTCATTTTGTTAAATTGAATGGATTTTGAAGATTTTTTTCTTTACCTATTGTCTTCAGTTTCCTGTATATTTCTACTATTCCTGTAATATCAAAACATAATTTTGTTCTCATCTCTAATTTTATGATTTTTTTTAATAAGAGAAAATTTTAAAACCTAGAGAAAAACGTCATGAAGAGTCCTAAATGTCACCTCGTCTGTAGATTTTTAGAGACAGTCACCACTGACCTGTTTCTCTCTAGTCTTACTAATGTGTCTAGTCCATTGTGTCTAAAGCATTATTTCAGTGGGTGGAGGGGTTTGTTTTCTATGCTAACTAGCCAGCTGTGTTCAAGAAATGACACAGATTTACCAGGCAGAGCAAAGATACTAGGTGTCAAAGTGCAAGAGGGGGAGTGAGTCCAGAGGTCACAGATAACCGTTCTGACACTTGATTGGTCACCATCCCCCACATTTCTCTTTGGCATTGCCAGCCAAGAGGACTTTGATTCCCTTGATTTCCCTGCCTGGACTCAAGCAGAAGTGCTAATGAGTAAAGAGATAGCCCAATGGAGACAGCAGGGTGGGAAACAATGGACTTCATTAGTCACCCTGCCCTGTGTAATCAAGAGGCCCTCAGATTATCTGTACTGCTTCTTAATAATGAGGAGTATTTTTTCCCCTATCAAAATAAGAATTTTATCTGACCAATACCGTGTACATTCTCTATTTTGGGACTGCTATGTTCTAGAAAGAACATTAATGTCCACGGTTCTCTATAATTAGTACATTTGCCAGATTTTTTGTCAAGTTGACATAGACTATGAAACAGTTCTATCTAAAAACCTTTTGCTAGCTCAGGGATGGTGAATCACTTGTAGTCCTTTGTGCTGTCTGTCTGCCTTTAATGATGGACTTGGGAGCTTCCCCAAGACCGCGTTTCCTTTTTCTGTGAAGCTCACATCCGGTCTCCTTGTACTTGGTCTTGCTTGGAGTCCTGTGAGCTGACTCACACATCTATGTCTCTAGGCCTCCCTTTTCTGCTCCTTTTAGGTTCCAGACTTTGTAGTATTATATAGCCACTTTTCTCTTTAGTTGTTTTTGGTTTTGTTTTGTGACAAGGTGTCACTATTGTTAGCCTTGGCTAATCTGGAACTCAGTATGTAGATCAGGCTGGCCTTAATACCACAGAGCTCCACTTGCATCTGCCTGAGTGCTGGGGTGAAGGGCATGAAATACCACTGGGCAGTCATTGGTCCTGTTCTGTGTCAACATCTCAAGCCTGAGTCTTATCCCTCTTACGATAACACCTGCCTGTTGCCATCTTCTTCATCCAGCTGGCACCTGGGGTCCTTCTGACCAGCGTTCTAGCCTCTGTTCCCCTTCCCCTTCAGCAGACTCCTTTTCTCTGACTCTACCCTCCTCTGGCTCAGGTCTATACTTCTCACTCTGGTTAAGAAGAACCTGATCGGTCTCACCCTTATTACTGTGTGCCCATGCACACAGTGTGTTGCTTCTGCATTCGTCTTCCTCTCACCCGTCTTCTCTCCCACGTAAATCTAAGATTGTCTCAGTACCATGACTCTGTGCCTCTGACCCTTCTGTGCCTTCTGTGTCTCCTCGCCTGTTCTCATCACCTGAAGTCCCCACCTGTTCCTCTCAGTGAATAAAAAAAGCCCTTCCCATGCTGAGCTTAAAGCCTGCATCAGTTAGCTTTCGCTTTTATACTATGTGTTTGGGGGGGGGGGGCTGTACCTCAGGGCACTTTTGTCTCACTGCTCTGTTCCGATGCCTGAAACCAACCAGTACTTAACCTCCACTTTGCACTGCCCCTTTGGCTGTTCAGTCAAGGGAAGCTTATTGTGATTTCTTAGCAGATCTCAATTGTCAGCATCTCTGCTCAGGCAGTTTAATAAGAAAAATAGGGATTACTTGAAGGCAGCCATGGAAATACTGTGATATTTGACTTGATAACCAAAACAGCTGCTAAAGTAGTGAATGGCAGACGGCCTGTGCAGTATGTCTGTGCTGGACAGAGGGTCTCGGCTCACCAACTGGGTGGGGCTGGGGGAGGGACCAACAGTCTACTTAAAGCAGGCCCCTGTCTCAGCTTTAGCTTTGAATGTCTCATGTAATGTCTGTGGACCACCATTGGCCATGGGGATCTGCAGCTAAAGAAGGGCAAACTAGAGACTGGACGCTGGGCGTCACACTGCGCACGTTGTCCCCTTGGCTATAATTAAGTCTCGCTACCTCCTCTGTCCTTTTTTGGGAATTTTAAGGCTTCTCGGTTTGGAATGTGTGCTTCATGTTTGTTTTCAGTAGATACACTGGTTCCTATTAAAGTAGGCAGACAACTTGGTTACTTGATTGAAAACTTTATTTAACTCTGTTTTTAAGCCACTGGCTTTGCAATAGTTAAGATTTATGTCTTTTTTCTTTCTTTCCTAGAAAGTCTTTTTTAAACAACATTTAACTTCATGAATCTGAAGAACTTTGACCATTCCAAGTCTTAACACCGTACCACTACTCCAGCAAAACTGTGCTCCAACTGGTAACAGTGACCAGAAACCTGAAGAATTAAAATGCCAACAGCAAACCATACCTTAACAGCTCTGGTCTCTGCTATTCCCATACACTTCTAATATATTATTTGTTATATAACCACTTCTTTAAACCCTGCTCCCCTGTTCTTTCTTTCCCTACTTTTTTTTAATTCTTTGTTTTTTATTAGAGTTTGTGTTTGTTTCCTTTCCCTACCTGCTTTTTTGACTCATTTGCTCAAATGACAGTGAACAAAGCCAGCCGGGCTGGTAAGGTGCTGTTCACTTGAACAGGTGCTGTTATGTGGAAAGGAAACTCGGGACTAATTTAGATAGCAATTTTCATTCTTCAAGATTGTCTCCATTCAATTCTTACAGTCAATATTTACAGCTTTCAGACTGCAGTAGGGATACTGCATGAGAACATATTAATACCGATTAAAAGCATTTTTTTACATCTTGAAATTTTTCTAATATTAGGGAATTTCACTATGGATGATTTTTATATAGACCTTTGACCTTCCAGTCCTTTGACTTTGTACTTCAGTAGAGTCAGACAGAGACTCTCTGGACTGGAGAATTACGACGCTCACTGACCAGGTACTGTGTTGAGAGACCATCGGTCCACAATGCAGAACTTCTCAGACATTCGCTTTGCCGCAGCATTCCAGAACAGGAGGAGAGCCATGCCATGTGCCCTTCCCTTTTACTAAAAGAAAACCAGGCAGCTTCCAGCCTTAGAGATCTCTTTCTTAACCTTCCCAGTTCCAGTTCTTCCCTCTATCTGGACACTTGCTTTGTATGAAACTTCTCTGTCTCCATGTACACTGACCCTTTGCTACTGAGCAGGTAATCTCTGACGTAGTTTGATGACTTGCAGCTTTGAAGACACTGGGAAGAAGAGGTTGGGGACAGTGGGGGGTTTGGTTGGTTGTAAGAAAGCCATACCATGTAAAACTAACACCAGAGAGCTGATAGGGGTTTATTAACTGTTTTGAACATTTTTCTTATTTGCTTTTGACTCTATGTATAGTTATGACGCCAGTTTAGATTTATGTCAGCTTCAAGTTGTATTAAATGATATTTTGCTTTACGTAATACTGTTATAAAATAAAAGTTTGTTTATTCTATAAATGTGTCACTTCTCTATTCATGAACATTGGAATAAACTGGAGTGCTATTTTCTCATCAGAAAATCTAGCATTTTTACAAAATACTTAAAACAGTAACATTTTAAGAGCGGCTGGGCTGGGTTTTGTCCTTCACTTTGTTACTCCTGCTAGCCTCGGTAAACTGGCGGGAACTGAAAAGTTTGCAGATCCAGCATTTCATATAGCAGATTCCCTGTGACGGGTTAAGTGATGCTGTAGGTAGTTACAGGGTCTGAGGTGCGAGGTCACCAGGGAGGGCTGCCTTTCTCTCCTTGCCGTGCTTTCAGGCGATGTTTCAGCACTACTGCTTGTGCCTTGCCACCACGCTTTGTGTCCTGCCTTATGTCTGCTGCGTGGTCACAGAGCTGGAGCAGACTGCTGAGGGACTGCATCTGCCTGGGATCGACATTGCTCACTGGGGGCTCTCACAAGGTATACCACATTATGGGCCTACTTGTGTTTTAAACGTGATACCGAAAGTGGTCAACCATACAATCTTTTTTGAAGTGTTACATAGAATTTTTTTATGTGGTCATTTAAAATGAGCATAGGAAATACGATTTGCAAAACTGTCTTCTTTGAGATCCGTTCCTACTAAATTATCTTTCAACTTGTGAAAGGCCTTTCTCACGTCCTCTATAATTGCCACAAAAACAACTATCTGGAGAAGCCTGTCTCGGCGAGCCAAGCTGTGGGGATATTATGAGACCGAACGTGCTTCTGTATATATACTTCCCACCACAGAGTCAGTGTACATAGAGTCCATATTTTAAAAATCATCTGTCGACCTTCCTGTGATGGAGGGTGAGAGCTCTCCTGTGTATGCATATCTAATGGTGAAAAGGACCTCCAGAGCAGCCATGGGTGAAGCAATGCACTCAATGTGTGGTCTCAGTTTTATTCTACTCAGGCAGCAGGAGCAGGGGTCCTGGAAGAACACCTTCATCCCATCACTAAGTAAACAGGCTAAATGGCAGGGCACGTAGGAGAGTGGATCCAAGAGTTTCCAGGTACAGATTGGAGATTTTTAAGTAGAATATTTTAAAAAATTTTTTCATCTTACTGATTATCAATACAAGTCTTAGAATGTGTGTTTTCCATCCCCTTTGGGTCATTCATGCTAGGATCTGCACCAGAGCCTACCACTGGTACCTCGGGATCTAAAGGAGGAAAGTTTACTCATTCAGAGATTTCAGTTCATTATAGTTTGAGAGGCACAGGGGAGCAGGTAGCAACCAGGGCAGGAGCATGTGCCAGAATCATCTCATAACACACAAAGAAGCAGCACCTCAGGGCAGGCCGGTGGACAGGTAAACTTCCCACTTCTGCCAGGCAGGGTCCGCCGCCTCAAGCTTCAAAATAGTTGGGGGTCAGGTGCTCAGCACATGCACCTGTGGGGGGCAACGAAGATCTTCAAAGCATAACCTTTAGCGCATGCTTTGAAATTTTTATCTGAAGTGTGCTTAACATTTTCTAAATTATAACAGGTTGTAAGGTACGGATTCTGATTTCTAATACTTTTGCCAGAGAACTGAGATTTCAAGAAAAATGTATTCTTGACTTTCCCCATTACTACTAGAAAGCACTGAGATCCCTAGATGGTTAAGTATTACTTTATGGCTAAGAGATTGCAAATACCGTCTTGGAGGACATGAAGTGTACACCTATGCCTAATTTTCTGTCTTACCAACTAGGTTCAGGATGTGGAGTGGTCACGGATTTGGAGTACATTTCTAGTAGTCTTTTGATGGACCATCTTGGGCAACACCAAACTGCCAAGTACTAATTCAGAAAACAAAACAAAACAAACAAACAAAAAACCACCTTGAAAAACTGCCACAGCCTTAAACCTGGGAATGGTGATGTTTGTCTGTAATCCTGGCACTTGGTGGGACTGAGGAGGAGGGTCCTGAGTTCAGTGCCGTCTTATCTGAATTCTAGATCACATACATAAATAGAACTTGACCCTCCCCCACCAAAGCTATTATGGCTCTATAACAACTTTTTTTTTCATTGACTTACAAGAGCCGTGTGAAGGTCCTTAAAGTACCCATTGAAGTTTTATTGCAGAGCTAGAGTTGAAAACTGTTGCACCTACTGGATACTTCTTTAACATAGTAGGAAGGAATATTAGCAAGGTTAGCAGGGACCAGAAAAGAGGTTAGGAGCTGCTGGCATGAGAACAGCTGGGGTTATGGGAAGCGGTGTGCCTCCCTGGGGTTATGGGAAGCGGTGTGCCTCCCTGGGGTTATGGGAAGCGGTGTGCCTCCCTGGGGTTATGGGAAGCGGTGTGCCTCCCTGGGGTTATGGGAGCGGTGTGCCTCCCTGGGGTTATGGGAGCGGTGTGCCTCCCTGGGGTTATGGGAGCGGTGTGCCTCCCTGGGGTTATGGGAAGCGGTGTGCCTCCCTGGGGTTATGGGAGCGGTGTGCCTCCCTGGGGATTCAGAACATAGGTTGGAGTTGACCTGGGAGTGATGTAAGGAGACCGTGGTCTGAGTTAGAAGCTGCCAGAAGCTATGATGACCGAATGAGATCTAAACTGACATTTGAGCAAAGATTCAACCCTGCAGCTGCTTACTGTCCTCAGATTTGGCAAAGTTGTTAGCGGGGCCTTCACTGAGTTGGTAATGAAACCCTTGGGACTTTTCATGACAGACAGCTAACATTTTTTAAAAGATTTATTTATTTTATGTTATGGGTATTTGGCCTGCATGTATTTGCATATCCCCTGGAAGCAGAGTTACAGACAGTTGAGAACTGCCATGTAGGTGCTAGGAATTGAGCCTGGGTCCTCTAGAATAGCAGCCAGTGCTCCCAACCTGAGCCGTCGCTCTAGCCACCTAATGTTCTTATAAAAACCATGCATATGGTTTTGTCAATGCTTTGCTCTCATGTCCAGCAGGAACACCAGGAAGCCATCCTATAACAATTGATTATGCTTACTATTCAAAACATGCATGTTCCAAGCTCATCTGTTACACAGTAGTCAAGTGAACGTCAGGCAGCCATCACAGCCCAAGCTCAGGTTTCTGAAGGTCCTGTTTCTGGAGGAAAAGGGATCCAGCTAATGCTGAGCCACACATTTGGCTGACAGCTGCCCGGTATGGGACTCTGCAGTGTCCTTTCACACTGCCTGTTAAAACAAGTTTTACACAGACTGCTTCCACCAGGGCCTAAAAAGAGAGATCCTTCCCAAAACCGAAAGAATAGTGTCACTTCTTCCAAATGGCATGAGCACTTTGAAATTACCCAACTCTGAAAGGCCCAACATGGTCTTGATAGAACTGGGTGCTCTTAAGACGGAGAAACGTGTGGTCGGTTGATCTGAGAGTTAAAATTTGCAAGGTGAAAACAGAAAGCTCCCCAAATGCCTGTGAAGAATTCCAGGGTAAGGCTGAAAGGAAAAGGCAGGAAACACCAGGCCACAGTGAGGCGTGATGACTTTTGATCATTACAGTCTTGGATGATTGTCACTACTAAAATTGGTGCTTTAACAAAAAACACAAACCAGATGACCACACTGGCCATTTCATAAAACCACTCAGGGCCATGGACTCATGTACAGAGGTTGGGATTGAGCCAGGGTTGGAGACTGCTGAACATGTGTTGCTATTAACTGGAAGACTATGAAGAGTACAGTAGTGCACATAATCTAACTATCGCCTTGAAGGAAGTGCCATTTCAGTTGTCTGTGCTCTTTAGAGCCCAGTGAATGATGCTTCTGAAAGGCCAACTTTCTACTTAGAGCTCCCTGGTGTTTGGGTTTTACTTAAAAAAAAAAAAAAAAAAAAAAAACAAAAACAAAAACCTTAAATTATTCTCCTAGGGGATTAGAGGAACATTTGTCTTTTCTTCCTTCCCCATGTATCACCTCATCAATATCTCTGCCATGGGGAAAGCTGTGTTGGTGAGAGACCCATAGCTAACACTGAGATTCAAGTGTTTGCTATAGCTTGCCACAGAGATGGCTTACATTGTCTTAAAGTTGGGGAAAGGAGAGACACAAAGTCAGGTCTTGAACGCTATCTGAAGCTACCATGTTTCAGGCTGGCTAGAGGGCCAAACGGAAGGCCTCGTGCACAGCATCCACTGGGCTCCCTCAGGGCACTGTCTTTTGCTGTTTGTTTAGTTTTTCTCAGGGTTGCCTTCCTCTTAAAGGGAAAATTATGTGAGATTTTATAGAGTAATATGATGAGATCTAGAAGTTTTATTTTAAAAATATTCTCCACAAAGTAAATAAGCATAGTCAACAACGAAAGAAACTCAAGATATGCCTGGTGCATTGAGCATGTTAAAGGAAAAGTTTAAGTTCATGGTGCGTTCCGAGGAACTGCCCTTAACATCGGATCCCACAGAAGTCCTCCGGTAGCAACTGATGTGTTCGCTGTCCTTTCTCGTTTCCTGGTGGTTCTGCTGGCTGCTGCTCCGTGACCTTGAGAAATTCATGGTGCTTTGTCCACTGGTGACACCAACCCTCACCGTCACCTCCTCTTGCGCAGGGAAGAACCAAACTTGTTCTGGTGACCAGAAGTCTGAGCCAGTTCTTCTTCAACTGAAAGGAAAAACACTGAATTTAGAGACAGCTGAGAGCCCATTAGAAGCTCCTGGCCAGTATTTCTAACTGGCCACCCTGTGAGTTACAGAAGTCCAAGTTTCTATTGTGGGATCTCACCTCTGGCTTCCTTTTAAAAGTTGCCTTGATACTTTCTCTGTGTGTGTATATGCATGTAGTCATGAGCATGACACAGACAATGTGGAGATCAGAGGACAACTTGGATTGCTCTGTTCTCACCTTCCACCATTTGGTCCCAAGGATTGGTCTCAGGTCATCAGGCTTGGCAGCAAACACTTTTACACACTGCCCCGTCTCTCTGACCCTCCTCAGTCACTTCTAAAATTGTCCCTGGTTAGGACAGATGGTTACTGAATTGAAGATCATTAACATCCAACTATCTTGTTTAGCAGATGTTTATATTCAGTAAATGTGTGTAGGCCAGGAGTTGGAGATACAGGAATTAGGAAAACAAAGTTTCTGTCCTTTCTCCTTTCCCAAAATACACTTGGGAATATGTCTTCCATCAGCAAGGCAACTCTTTCTCTGCTTGGACTTTAAGCATGTAGCCCCTTTTACTGGCAATCCTTTCAACGTTTCAGAGCCTATGAGCTCCTAAGCTAACGCTGCTCTGCTTAAATACTAAAATCCTTAAGTGGTGCCCTGCTTCTGCTGATTTACTAGACCCAGTGACGATTCCCAGTGCCCAGTTTCCACTTGCTCACCCCTCCCCTGACTGACCACCTCTCATATGTTTGCCTCGCATGTAACCTTCTCACTGCCCACAGACCTTCAACTCGTGTGTCTGTCAGCAACAACATTTGATTTAACCTTGAGATCTCTGTCAAGATCTAAATATACATTCTGTAGATACTTCTGGTATACACACACACACACACACACACACACACACACACAAGTTTTTGCTCCCAACAAGTTACCTACACTGATTACCAATGCCATGCTTATGGAATTGACCTTGACAATATTCTTGCTGTCTGCATCAAGCTATGCTATCAATCCCTCATCATGTACCTGGTAAACCTGGCTTGGATCCTTCCATGATCCTATATTATGATGCTTAGGGAATGCTCCATATTCTTAGATGAGGATATGTCCTAGGCATGTGAGCCACAATACTTAATAGTCAGTATAGTCAGTATTTGTTCAGCAGTTATGTACCAGATACCCTGTGCTAAGTTTGCATGTGTTAACTTGTCTAATTCTTGCTCACTTCTTAATTCATGGATGAGCAGAAAGAGACCATGAGAAAGCAGTTTCCCCAAGCCTATAGAAATGGATGTATTCAGGATTTGATAGCAGGCAACCTGACTTTAGCCACTGGGTTACATTGCTTTTCCACATAGATGATTTGCTATTTCAAACATATTCTTTTGAGATAACAGTGGGCTTAGATTATGAATTCATTGAAATAGTAATTTCTTCCCAAATTGTATAAGAAGTGCTTTAAATTAGTGACTAAGATATATATTATAGAGCTGAAAGTGGGTGGTGGCCCACTGAAGGGAGACAGCTAAAGGAGCAGAGACCGAGGATGAGGGAAGATGAACTTGGTGACCTGTGGTGAGTCACCTAGGCAGTGACAGAGCTGTCCACTCTGCAGAGAAGAAGAGGAGTAAAATCACTGACCTCACTCCAAAACGAGCTTGCAACTGGGCTGTCCTTTTTTTTTTTNCATTCTTACTGGTGTGAGGTGGAATCTCAGGGTTGTTTTGATTTGCATTTCCCTGATGATTAAGGATGTTGAACATTTTTTCAGGTGCTTCTCAGCCATTCGGTATTCCTCAGTTGAGAGTTCTTTGTTTAACTCTGTGCCCCACTTTTTAATGGGGATATTTGATTCTCTGGTGTCCACCTTCTTGAGTTCTTTATATGTATTGGATATCAGTCCCCTATCCGATTTAGGATTGGTAAAGATCCTTTCCCAATCTGTTGGTGGCCCTTTTGTCTTGTTGACAGTATCTTTTGCCTTACAGAAGCTTTGCAACTTTATGAGGTCCCATTTGTCAATTCTCGCTCTTACAGCACAAGCCATTGCTGTTCTATTCAGGAATTTTTCCCCAGTTGGGCTGTCCTTTTAATCCCTGCATTTAATCTTACTGGGGAGGATGTGCAAAGAGATTCAGCAGATGGCTTTCAAAACATCTGAGTTTGTTACGGAAAATTATATAAACAATAACAAATTTCTTTGTTGGGCCATGGGTGAAGAATCTTCCTGGCTTGAGGGAGATATTTATGTGAATTGCCCTCACTAGAAATAATTTGCATTTCTTTTATATTAAAGATCAACCCATCCCAAAGCTTTTGTAAGCATTCTTTCCTTATTTACAGACTTTCCACAGCTGCCTTCAACCTGGTACTAAGTTTATTTGCTTGGTCCCAGAAACCGATCCACTTAGCTGGCAGGAAACCTGCGTGGTAGTGTAGGGGCTAAGGCAGCTAGCTCTGGAGCCAGGCAGCGGGATTCATCTCTTGCCTGCTGCTTTGCAGGTGAGTCACCTTGGGGTGGCATAATTATTCTAAGACAATTTTAATGCTACCTATAATGACACAAATGGCCATTTCTTGGGATTTATAAGCCAGTGGGAGTAATAGTAGCTAGCTGTTTATTTAGAATGGGGACTGTTTGGAACCTGTCTGTCACAGCCTATTCCTGTAGCTGAACCCTGCTGCTGCTATCCCTACACACAAGAAGGCTAAAGCTTTTTGGAAGACTAAGTGGAGAAGCTGTGTTCCAAGCTCAAATGCTAATTGATTTGGTTTTGTAATCGGGGAATTTAGCAACATCACTCTGCTAACTGGTTACTTTGCTCTTTCCAAGGAACTAAAATGTGTGAATGAAGTTCGAGAAAGAGGCTTTAGCCTCACTGTATTGTCAAATGTTGTGTGTTTGGTTTTTTTAAAGATTTATTTATTTATTTATCTATTTATTTATTTATTTATTATATGTAAGTATACTGTAGCTGTCTTCAGACACTCCAGAAAAGGGGCAGATCTTGTTACAGGTGGTTGTGAGCCACCAGGTGGTTGCTGGGATTTGTGTATGTGCTGTGAGTGTGTCTTGACCTGCTCTATGCCTCACTTCATGCTTGAATCATTTGCGAGGTTCTGAAGGTTTATCTTGTGAAGGAAGCAGCAGAGATAAGATGTGAGCAGAAGATGGCCTAGTCGGCCATCATTGGGAGAAGAGGCCCCTTGGTATTGCAATCTTGATATGCCCCAATTCAGGGGAATGCCAGGGCCAAGAAGTGGGAGTGGGCGGTCAGGGGAACAGGGCAGTGGGAGGGGGGAGGGAACTTTTGGGATAGCAATTGAAATGTAAATTAAGAAAATATCTAATAAAAAAATGATAGAGTTGTACAATGGACTAGTTCCCAACTGGGCCATTCAAATCCCTGAAGTCTCTCAGTCGCACTCAGTGTCAGTGGGAACCCAGTGAGCGTGAGACTGACAGTAGTCCTTGTGAGGGCTATGATATATATATATATATATATATATATATATATATATATATATATATATATATATATATATATATATCATATATGACATATACATATATACACATCTGTTACGTAGGGGAGGCAGACTATAGACAGCATAGAGTCTGACGCCTTGAGAGATAAACAAGCAACCCTATGTCCAATTTAGTGATTCACAGTTGACTGTCTACAGGAAACCACAGTGAAGGCAGCCCTATAGCAAGTGGACAAACCCTATGTACCTCACAACTTACAGTGTTGAAAGTATCAAACTTTGCCCTGTTCATCAAGAGAGGGCTGGGGGGAAAGAAATCTGTCAATCAAAAAGATCTATTTCTCCAGCTTCCCAGAGTACCTGCCGGCTTTGGTGTGTTTCAAGGATGAACCAAACCCTTCCTTGTGGGGCTCCACACTTACCTGCCATTAGTTTGATCCTGAAGTAGGCAATAAGGAGGAGAAGCAGCAAGGTCACAGGCAGGAAGATCCCCAGGACCAGGACAGGGCTGGGGAGTTCCTGCAAGAAGATTGCCAGCACAGAGCTCATGGCCCCCACTGCTCAGGACAGGCGACTTGGCCCTGCTCTGTGGTAGTCCTTTCCTGAAGATCTGGCCTTTGCTCACGCTTTTCCATGAAACCTGTTGTGGACTTTGCTCTAGCTTATTAGTGGAGTGAATGCTGGAGCACTGTTGGCAAGTTACTCTGTAACTCAGCTACAGGGTGTAGAAGAACCGAAGAGTAAATCTCCCAAGCTGTCCTGGAGATGCGTCTTTGTCTGACAGGAAGTGGGATGGTTCCTGTAGGCTGGAGTTAAGTATCTGACTTCAAACAAATGCCCTTCTCTCTATGTGTTCTCACAGAGGCCTAAGCCCAGGAAGAACTTTTACCCCACTTATTAAATTTCAGAGCTGAAAATGAGTGAATAGTCATGGTAATGCGCATAGTTGATGTAACAGATACTAAGAATGAAAAGCATGCTTCCCACATGTGAAAACTGCCTGGTTGGTTCTGCTCTGAGTGCCTCTCTGGAGGGCACATTGATTGATTTGACAATCACTTAATTCTACTAGAGCCTGACCCGGAAGTCGGGTATATGGAGCAGAGGTAGAGCTCCCTCCCGTCCCACGTCTAGAGAGACACAGATGATAACCGCAGGTGAGTGGGGGCCCAGGCAGTGGCAGGGCCTCTTCCTAGCTGCTGCAGCTCACTTCCCACTCCAGTCTGCTCACACTTGCCTTGGCCCTGAATGCAGGCTGTTATGAAAACTCCAGACGTCCAGGATAAGACACGGCAATAAACTGGCAAATGCCAAGGTTCAAGCTCACCTATTGACTACTATTGAGCTACCTTGTACCATTTTAGGGGCAAATTTCTAAAGCTACTAGACTACTAAGGTTGATTAAAAGACTCATTTCCTAACTCAAAGGATCTTTAGAGACTTTAGAAAAGTTTGGGCTTTTTTAAATTTTATTTTTATTTTATGTGCATTAGCGTTTTGACTGTATAATATGTCTGTTTGAGGGTCCCAGACAGACTCCTGCAACTGGAGCTACCTGCACTTGTGAGCTGCCATGTAGGTGCTGGGAATTGAATCCAGGTCCTCTGGAAGAGCAGCCAGTGCTCTTAACTACCACACCATCTCTCCAGCGACACCATCTCTCCAGCGACACCATCTCTCCAGCATCAAGACTGAGGGAAAGTTTGCAGGAGATTGGTAACCACATTTAGGGCTTCACTCCTGGCTTGTGTCCCCTCGTTGTCCCACCCCATAGGCTGCTGCTGGTGGGCAGCTGACAGAGTCTACCTTAAAGGACTGCCTTCAGTACCATCTACATTCTTCTACCTGGGTCTGTGTGTGGCCATGCGGACAGGCTCAAGTTTGAAATCCTCACCCTCACTAAACAATTCAACTGGAGAGGGTAAAGGTGGGCTTGCTTGGCATACCTGAGTAAGAAACAAAGTCAGAAGGAGAGTGTTAGAACACGAGTATTGAGCCTGCATTCATTGGCTGTATTTCCTTCTCTTCCTCTCTCCACAGAGGGCTGCTGCTGCTATGATTCGTGCGTGCTCTCTGTTGAGATGGTTCTTTGGTGCTCATACAGCTGGGCTAGGGTGCTGATTTGTAAAGTGTCAATCTTCAGGGAACCTTCATTAACTGGAGGTAAACAGGTTTGATGTTAGCCAGCTGCTAGGATGGATGTTCTGTTTGCACCCACTCAGCAAGGCTTACCTGAACGCCTAGGCTTCGTTGAGTGTGGAGAAGAAGCCATGTGAATAACAGTGCTTAGCCCCAGATTCACATAGAAGCAAAACTCTGGGGCAGCGCTGACTCGTTCCAATGGGAGGTCTGAGCTGTTCACAAAAAGTTCGCAGTGTCTGGAGCCTGAATAGCTGAAGCAGTCAGCTCAGATGCACACAAGCCCAAAGCCTGGCAGGTCTGTGGAGGAAGGGAAAGAATAGACAGGGACAGAAAGGCAGAGCACGTGAGGAGTTGAAGCTGGAAAATAAGAGGTATTGGAGCTTAGGGACTCTTTAGCCCTACTCAGTTCAATGTTATGTAGCCAAGGGAGATCCACCAAAGGTCTTTAAATGTAGATTTGCATGGACTTAGAAAGTATTTGGCAGCCCTTTAAGGGATAGAAGGAGAGATGACACTGGCTTAGTGTGTCTCAAGGTGGACTCAAACTGCAATGAATGTGAGCTAGAAGTCAGTAGTGGGGAAGGGAGAGGGGACAGAGAGATAAGAACAGTTCTGGTGGAATAATTGAGTGCGTAGAGATGGATTTCACCAGTGCCTCCAGCCGTCATGGTACCTACTTTCTGTCTGGCAGAGCACGAGTTTAGGATCTCTTTTGGTTTCCATGGTAAACTTACAAAGAACTTCATTTTACAGATGGAGAAATTAGGTCAAAAGCCTAGCCTGTGGCACATCCCTGTAAATTCCAAAGCTAGGGTTTCCATCCAGAGAACATGTTCTCATCCATAATGTCATGGCTGGCCCACATAATGGCAGTGGCCAGGAGATGGAAATAAATTTAGACCTGACCCCAGGCAAAGTCACAGGTTTGGGTGGGGAAGATATACAGAGTTGTGTAGACATTGTGCTTTAAATGGTGAAGAGTCAGCTGGCCAGAGAGGACCAGGTAAAAATGCAGAGTTCAAGACAGGTGACCAGACTCAAATTTTGCCACTGTGAGAGCAGCATATTCTTGTGTGTGTATGTGTGTGTGTGTGTCCATTAATTAATTACTTATTCAGTTTACATCCTAATTGCTGCCCACCCCCTCAGAGTCCCTTCCCTCAACCCTCCTTCTATCTTCTCTGAGATTGTGAAGATCCCATAGGTATCCCCCCACCGTGGTGCATCAACTTTGCAGGATCAGGCACATCCTTTCCCACTGAGGCCAGACAAGGCAGCCCCGTTGGGAGACAGATTCCACAGACAGGCAACAGCTTTAGGGACAGCCCCTGCTCCAGTTGTTGGGTTACCTACATGGAGACTGAGCTGCACATCTGCTACACATGTCCAGCCTGTGTGTGCTCTTTGGTTGGTGGCTCCAAGTATCCAGGTTAGTTGACTCTGTTGGTCTTCCTCTGGAGTTCCTATCCCTTTTGGGGCCTGCAATCCTTCCCCCAACTCTTCCATAAGAGTCCCCAAGCTCTTTCCAGTGTTTGGCTGTGGGTTTCTGTATCTGTTTCAGTCAGCAAACAGCACTTTTTTTTTAACCAGGTTTCTTGCTATGGAGGAATAACCATTAGTATAACTAGAAAAATCCACATTGGTGGAGATAGAGAGTTATCAGACAGGGGACGAAACTGTACTGTTGGTTTCCTTGGTGACAAATGTTCCTCTGCTGTCTTACATGATATAAGGCACAGCAATTTATAGACGTTGGTATTTAAGATAAAATTCCTGACTTCTGCCATGCTGTCTCCCTCAGAGGACCCTTAGTGACAGCTGGCCAAGAGTCTCTGCAGCTAACTCTGACCTATGGAAGCAAATGCCAAAGCCACCAGACATCTGATTTGGATTTTCCCTGAGTTTGAGCCGTGAAGAGTGACTCATAGCAGTCATATGCTGGAGAGCAAGGAAAGTTCTCAAGTTCATCAGCAGAAGGTGCCAGAGCTCCATAGACTGTTTTCTAGGGCATCATCTATGAGCAGCCATGTAGCAGTAGCCAGTTCCAAATACAGAAGCAGAGACGAAGCTAATGAATGTCTGTTGAAGTGGTTTCATTACGTGGGCGATAGTTTGTTGAAATGGAAATTCTCTCACAATGTTAAGTCTGTGTGTTCCAGTAGGAGAGCCTGTATTGCTTTTTCTGGCTCTTGTTAACCGGCCCTCTGAACTTTGCTTATCAGTCTATGCCAATTAAAGGCAATCCCACGGTACATACAAAATTTAGGACTCTGAAATGAGGAGAGGGTTAGGTTACAAGTAATAGAATGACCTCTGCTGTGTGGTCTCCGACCAAAGCCCCATAGGCCTTTGTCATTCACATCTGAAGGAGACAGATATTTATTCTGGGTTTGGCGTGTGCTTCAGAAGCACTGGTTTAGGCACTGTGAACATTTAAGGACAAGACAAAGTCCTGTCCCTATTGCAACAGACGAACAGTCAATAAACAACAGAAGATAGCAGAATAGTCACATGGTCTCAAGTACATACCTAAAAACTGCACATACATAGTAACTTGTTTCATTCTTATTATAGTGCTTTTTAAATAGAAACTATTATTTTATGTGTGTGTGCATTTATGGTGGGAGAGAGATACCGGTGCTCATGATCATGATCATGTGAATCCATGTATGTGAAGGCCAAAGATCAACCATGGATATTGTTCCTTATGCAACATCCACTTCATTTTATCTATCTATCTATCTATCTATCTATCTATCTATCTATCTATCTATCTATCTATCTATCATCATTTATTTTTGACACAGGGTCTCCTACTGCCCACAAATGCAGCCTAATTAAACTAGGCTGTCTAGCCACCAAATCCCAGAGACCCACTGGTCTCTGCCTCCCTAGCTCTGGGACTGTACTCATATACTACCACAGCTAGATGTTTTAAATGGGTTCTAGTGACTGAACATGGGTTTTCATGCTCACACAGCAAGCACTTTACCAACCAAGCTGTGTCCCTAGTCCCTAAGACAGTATGTGTTTCTATCACTACTGTTTTAGAGATGGAGAAACTCATGGACTTTTCATAATGAGGACTGCATCACATAGAAGCAGCAGAACTTAGATTTGAACCCATAACTAAACAGTAACCCTATATATACTACTATATACTCTTAGCCTCCTGGAGAAATACATATATAATGTTGAGTAGTGTATTTTCTGCACTAGGAGATGAGGGAATAATGATAAGTGCTAAATTAGATGGAACTGTTAGAGAAGGTATATCAACATCCTAAGAAATAAGTCATATGGTTCATTTTCAGTATAGGGTGTGCCTGGAACTCATCAAACAATTGCAGATAAGCAAGAGCTTCTAGGATTTCCTCTTTTCTAGCCTGAAGCCAGCACCTGCTTGTCTCAGCACTCAGGCACTTTGCTACATGACTGATCCCACAATCAGAAAGAAGACAATGTGCCAGCCCAGGATACAGATACAGATCTTTGCTCTGAACCAATAGGGTGGGAACCTTGGCCTCTTAGTGTTTCATTGCTATGAAGAGACCATGACCAAGGCAACTCTTCTATAGGAAAACATTTGTTATAGTTTATAGCTTATAGTTTCTGATGTTTAGTCCATTATCATCATGGCAGAAAGCATAGCAACATGCAGGAATACTTGGTGTTGGAGGAGCCAAAAGTTCTATACCTTGATCTTGATCTACAGGCAGCAGAAGTGGACTGTGTCCTATACTAGACAGAGCTTGAGTACATATATGATCTCAAGTCCCACGTCCAGTGACACATTTCCTTTAACAAGGCCATACCTACTCCAACAAGGCCACACTTCTTCATAATAACTCTCCCTATGGCCAAGAATTGAAACACATGGGTCAATGGTGCCACCACACTTGGAGAAGTGAGTCAAGTGTGAAGACTGTGAATACTGTGTCCTTCTGAAGCAGGGTTTCTCCCAATCAGGGACTTGAAAGATTTATTTATTTTATGTATATGAGTCCTCTATCTGTATCTACATCTCCCAGACCACATTATAGATGGGTGTGAGCCACCATGTAGTTGCTGGAAACTGAAGTCAAGACCTCTGGAAGAACAGCCAGGGCTCTTAACTGCTGAACCATCTCTCCAGTCACAGTCAGGGACTTTAAAAGCCAGTATGTGACAAAAGTCAATACACCAGCCATTTTTGTCCTTCCTCTACACTGATCTGCAGAATTGAATATTAAAGACTTCCATGTCCGCTCGACTCTTGAGTTTATTACCTGAGAGCGAGTCTTTCTCCCACAGTGTTAGTCTCCACAGTCTCTATGACCAGATGCAGCTTTAATCACAGGGGGCCACTTTCTGGAAGCTGGAATCCACAGTTGAGATGTATGAGACATTGCTTCCTGCCTGGGCTCTCTGACCACGCCCACACCCACATAGGCTTTCTCTTTTGTGCGTGTGTGCCTGGTACTTTGTCTTTTAAGAACAAAGTCCTATTGTAGCTGTTAGGGCCTCAGAACATTAATTACCCCCACTAAAAGTTCTACTATCACCAGGCATGGTGGCACATGCCTTTAATTCCAGCGCTTGGGAGGCAGAGGGAGGTGAATTTCTGAGTTCAAGACCAGCCTAGTCTACAGAGTGAGTTCCAAGATAGCCAGGGCTACACAGAGAAACCCTGTCTCAAAAAAAAAAAAAAAAAAGTTCTACTATCTCCAAATATAGTCATGTAGGGGACAAGGAGGTTAGCATATTACATTGGAGGTGGGAGGACTTTGGTCCATAACAGGGAAATTTAAACATCAACCCCCTTTTACACAGGCCTTTTCACGACCCAGAGACTGATGCTAGGATTTATCCACATGATAATAAATTTTAGAAAGTATTTTAAGCTTTAAGCATTTATTTTTGTGTTTATTATTATGTGTAGAGTGGTGCTCACTTGTGCAGAGGTAAGGTCAGAGGTTACCCTCCTGGGGTTGGTTCTCTCCTTCATCCTTTATGTGGGCTCCAGGGATTTAACTCATGATGGCAGGCTTGGGCTACAAGTGCTGTTGTGCTTGGAGCGGTCTTGACATTCCATGGGTCTTTTAAAAAAAATTATTTTTAGATTTGTTTGTTTATTTATTTATTTCATACATATGAGCCTTTTGTCTCTCTCTCTATATATATATGTATGTGTACCACATGCATGCCTGGTGCCTTGGGACACTGTACAGTTGTATAATGAACAGGGTAGTCCTGCACAAAGAGGTTGTGGGACTGGAGTTTGAGATGGTTGTGGGCCACCATGTGGGTGCTGGGAACTGAACCCAGGGCCTCTGCAAGTACAACTCTTACCACTGAGCTATCTCTCCAGCCTCCCCATTTCTATAGATTTTTATAGTTTACCAGAAAAAAAAGAAGAAATGTTTATCCACTACAACTAAGTTATCACCCTGCCTCCTCTTGCACAAGTGCCCTTTTTAGGAGATAGGAGTGAGGGGCAGATGTGTGAGGGGCAGATGTGTGAGGGGCATTTACTTTAATTGGGGGCATTTCAGTGTGGCTTGCGATTATGTTTGCATATTATTACATGGCATTTACCTGTCCCAATGCCGGGATGGCTTCCAGAAACACTCCTGCTACCAAGTGCCTTTGTACAACCGCTGGGTTGTAACTAGTAGGACAAATGGTCATACTGCAGTGAATACATCCCCTGTTCCTTATTTCTGAAGTATGTGGGAAGCAAGAGAAGAATATATTTTGAATGTAATAGAGCCAGAAGTAACTCTGGAAAATGCCCCCAATGTATGGATTCTCACTGATACTCAGATGGAAAGTTCTCTCTTGTGTAAGCCATTATCAGCAGTATGTATGTATTTTCCTGTAAGTTGCATGAAATAGAATTTGTTGGATATCACATTTTTGAGGACAGAAAGTGGAAGCCGTGGATTGTAGTACAGCGAGCGGTGAGTGCATCTTTGTAGGATGTTGCGTGGTTTGTAGATCCCAAACCATGATGTTGAGTAGTGTATTTTCTGCACTAGATGAGGAAATAATGATAAGTGCTAAATTAGATGGAACTGTCAGAGAAGGTGTATTAGCATCCTAAGAAATAAGTCATGAACATAGACATGAACACATACAGTACACAGGGTGTGCCTGGACAAATAGCATGAAGAGTTTCCACTGGAGAAGAAGAGAGCCTGAGAAAAGAAACACTCCATGTGGGCAAGATTTCCACTTCTTGTCTTTTTGAAGGAAGAAAAATCCAGTTGAGATAGAAAGTTTAAGCTAAAGTTTATTTAGCAAAGCAGAATAAGGAACAGTGATAGTGAGTTCTGGTTTTTGTTTCTGGTTTTTTGTTTTTTGTTTTTATCTTAAAGTTAAGATCTCTTGTACAGGCTTTGCTAGCTTGGCGCTTGCTAAGTAACAGTAGCCTTGAACTCTACATATAAGCTAGTCTGGTCTTGAACTCACAAAGATCCACCTACCTCTATGTCCCCAGGGCTGGGATTAAAGGACTGTACCACTGTGTGGACTAACATTTATTTTTATTTTTAATTATGTGTATGTCTCTGTGGGAATATGCACTCATGAACATGGGTACCCATAGAGGCTAGAAGAGGGTACTGGGTCCACTGGAGGTACAGGTGCTGGTAAGCTGTCTGATATGGGTTCTAGGAACTGAGCTAGATCTTTTTTAAGAGTAGTATGCACTCAGCCACTGAGCCATCTTTTCACCCCTGTGCTGTGGATTTTAAGGAATTTTTTTAAGGTGAATTTTTATAACCTGGGTGGCGTATTCATTAGATGGATGTAACCATTTTTCTCCCAAATTGTGGGCGACTGGATTTTCCTCTGGAGATGGGGGAGGGGGAGCAGGGCGCAAATCAAAACTCAGATGCAAATGATGATAATGAAGCCAAGCCTTTGCAGGATGCAGGCCTTTTGATAGAACTCATGCATGATAATCTTAGTTGCCTTCTGCTATATCAACAAGAACCTAACTACAGCTTCATGGCTGTTTAATCATAAAAGGTCAGGGGACACGGCCACCAAGGTACCGCTGCAGCCTCCTTGGCTTTCTGGTGTCCTGTTCCCTGCCAAGCCAATAATAGAAGTTCAGTAGGTTACTATATGAATTAAAGACCACAGTTATAGAGCTGAATACAAGACACGACAATTTAAAATACATTTAATTCTTCTTTTAGAATAACTTTATATGTTTTTCAAGATTATTGGTTCCATAAAACTTCAGATGTAATGGAAAGGAAATTCTCTAGTGAATACTAGAAAATGCTAAAAGACTATGAGAGGCCTCAGGACATAAAAAGAATTATTGGCTTGGTACACTTTTAAAATTGTAATTTTGGGGACCTGGAAAGATGACTCAGTGCTTAAGAACACTCAGTTTTGATTCCCTGTGCCCACAGAGATCTGCATAAAAAACATCGTTAAGTCCAGTTCTAGGGGATTCAATGCTCACTCTGGGTTCCAGGGGCATCAGACATGCAAATGATATGAAGACATATATTCAAGCAAAATACCTGTGCACATATAGGTGAAACAAAAAATAATAAAAACCTGTAATTTGCAGTTAGATATACTAATGTGTACGGTCATAGGCACTTAAGGCTGAGGCAAAAAGATCAGGAGTTTAAGCTCAGCCTGAAATACACAATGACCTCCCATGCCATGAAAACAAAACCTAAATAAATAAAATAATTTGCTGTTGTTTTTGGGCCTAGGCAAGTATTCACTTTTGCTCTTGCAATTTTTGGTTTATAATCTTGTTTCCTCCTTAGAGAGTCCTCTACCTTCAAATAGTCAAGCTTCAAAATACCCACAAACTGGATTGTTACAATTAAAAACAATATTGCTTGAAGAGTAAACCCTAGCAGAAATACCAGAGGACCTTGCAACTCATTTTGTGAGCTCTAAATTGGCTAATTTTACTTCCTTTTTATTATGACTTCGGGAGGATGCTGACCTCCTCTAATTGGTCTCTCTGGCTACTCAGAAATCATATTAATGTAGTAAACCTCACCACGGGGCTACCCAGCACCGATGCCCATGTTAAAGGGGAAGGTGACAGCATGCCAGAGACCCCGCAGAGAGAAGCTTTGTCAGAGAGAGAAGCTTTGTCAGAGAAAGAATTGAACCTAATGCAGGTACCATCAACTATTTAGTATCTTTAACTCAGAGAAATGGTGGTTAATTTTCATTGTTGACTTGACTGGATTTAGAATCACCTAGGGAATTGCTGAGGCATGGCATGGCTGTGTCTGTGAGGGCATTTCTGGGGGGCATTAACCTCTCTGAATGTGAGTGGAACCCTCCCCATGGGCTCTGGGTTTTGATTGAACAAAATGGCTGGCTGAACCTGACATGCTCCACCCTGCTTTCTGGCCTGCCAAAGAGAACTGCTCTCTTCTCTGCTCTCCTGGCTATGATGGACTGATACGTCTTAGGCTGTGCATCCAGAGTAACCATTCCTCACCTGAGGTTGGCTCCCTCAGGCATCTTCGCCTGAACAACAAGAAAGGTAGCAAGTCATGGGCCAGCCTTTTCTCCAATACAGTGTTATTCCTAAATGTACATCCCAGGTAAAATAACTCAACACAATGCCTTTACGCTTAATCGCTTAATCAGTAACACAAGTCAAAATGTGTTTCTGGATAGACAGAATCATATTTCACATTCCTTTTCAGATAAACATTCTCGCTGCATTTGTAATACTCCTACAGAGTTTGCACAGAGCTCAGTTAGGCCCAAGTGTTTGTGAAGGACATACATCTGACCATGTCTTTCTTGAGGAGCCCCTCATCCTGGGGCTGTAATTTAGATGTTCCTTGCCACAGTGTATCCTTTCTTCTCTCTTTAGCCGGAATGTATAATGTGAAACTTTGTATTAATCTTATGAGTATCTTACCAAGCCATCTCCAGAATTTTGCCAAGGTAGTAACAGAAAAGTAACAGCTGTTTGTCTGAAGAAAATAGGAGCCCATTTGTCCTGCTCCTGAGGTGTCAGAGAGAGATCGTGCTGTCAGTCGCTCAGATTTAATTTGACTTGTGCTAAAATAGCATCAATATACATCTCCACCTGCCATTCAATCTCCTTGAATTTACTGATTAATTTACTCTTGTTTCACCCCGATGCTGCCAGGCAGTAATGAGTTGTAGCCATCTGGAAGTCCTATTTTATCTTCCCCCGTCACCTAAAAAGCTGCAGAAGCAGACATTCTTCACCAGCATCAATCCAGCCTCTCAGAGTTTCTCAGTTGTCCTCTTGGGGAACAGCAGCAGATGTCTGTCCAGACTCTGGATTCCTGAGTCAGCTCCCAGGTTTTGTGATGTATCTAAGGAGCAAAGGCTCCTCCGTTTCAGATTTGGAAAGGATGACTAACAGAGTCTGTGTGTCAGAACTAACAGTTGGATTGTATAAAAAGAGTTTTGCAAAGTACGGCCACTTCTATAAAGTGGTATTTATCGATGTATATTAGCAGGAATCATACTGAGACAAAGTTCTTAAAGGCACATAAAAAAAGATTGCTAATATTGTCTTCACTCTTAAAACTGGAAACTATCTTAGTAATTGCAGAATTTTTTTCTTCATAATATTATCAGAGGAATTAAACATATTACCCCACATATAAAGGAATAATAAAAATGATATAAAACTCATTTTATTTAAAGGATAATGTTTTCTAAAATTTAACTTTATCAAGGTATAGGTTCTGTACAGTGAAATGCATGCATCTGTGTGTCTCTACTTGAGCCTTGGCACATTTATATTCATAAAATCACCACTGAAGTGAAGACTGCAGGTTTTTACATCATCCCTCTCAAAACCTCTGTGTCCAGGTCACAGACAGTCCCTCTCGGCTGATCTTCACAACCACAAGCATCAGAGTAATTAATGCTTGTATTCCATCAGTAAATTCATCTATTGTAGAATTTCATAAAGATGACATCTTTGCAGATTTTAGGCTTTTGCCTGACTTTTGCTAAGCATTGTTGGGAACAAGCAAAAGAAACTTATTCTAAGTACTACCAATTCATTTTCAGTTTAATCATAGGGAGAAACTAAATTCAGGGTCCCAGCCCTTAGGGGAGCCGGGGAATGCCTTTTAGCTGAACAGCTTCTGTTGTAAACAGTTGTCTAGTTCACCATCTTAAGGACAACTTCTCTTCCATCTTGCTGACAGGGTCAAACAAGTTCATGTTCCCAGGCCTGGGCAGCTAACTAGCTCCTTTGTCCCCTTATCTCTGGACCTAATGTCTAGGAGAGTGAATTAAGGAGCTTGAAGCCAGGATATGGCCCAATCTCCAATGGGCATTCCCTTGTTTAACCCGTGTCAAATACTTTTGGATAGCACTGCAGATCCCCATAGCTCCCACCGTATTTTGTGTTCCATCCTATAAAAATGTTGTGCCATCTCCCTTCAGGGATGCAGTTCAGATTCCAACCGTCTGTCTCCCTGAGCCCTTAGAAAATAAAGCTTTCATCTTTAAGCTTTCTCTGTCTATAGTGAGTTTTCTCAGCTTCCACCCTGAACCCAACAAGCACAGTTCATCTCTGTTGCTGCCTTTTTTCAGTATTTCCTGTTTTATTTGTGCTGAGTGGAATTTCGCTTGTGTGGATTCCATAGCCCGGTGGAGATGTTGGGTCTGCCCACACTCCGGATGGTACCTGATGTTCTGCTGCCCTAAACACTGTGGATAGATATGTGTGTGATCGTGTATTTTAATCTCTCCTGAGTAGTGGAATTGGTAACATTCTGCTAAGTGTATCTGTAACCTTATGACCAAAGGGCTTGTCAAAGGATTCTTCAGTTAAGAGTCTCACTCGCGATTTATGAGGCTTCCGGTTGCTCTCTGACCTGATACTTCATATCCTCATCTTTTAAAGATTATATTTTTGCTAAAGTGTGTAATGGCATGTCACTTTATATCTAACTTGAGTGTCCTTACATTTAAAAATATAGTTTATTAGCGCTTAGGCAAATTGCAAGGTCAATAGATCAAATGGCTGCCATTAAAAAGATAGACTGTCAAACTCATTGTCTATCTGTGGAGTATAGTTCACTTACTGTGATGGTTTGTATATTCTTGGACCAGGGAGTGGCACCATTTGGAGGTGTGGCCTTGTTGGAATAGGTGTGACCTGGTTGGAGTAGGTGTGTCATTGTGGGTATGGGCTTAAGACTCTCACCCCAGTTGCCTGGAAGTCAGTCTTCCACTAGCAGCCTTTGGACGAAGACATAGAACTCTCAGCTCAGCTCTGCCTGCACCATGCCTGCCTGGTCACTGCCATGCTCCCACCTTGATGATAATGGACTGAACCACTGAACCTGTAAGCCAGCCCCAATTAAATGTTGTTGTTTTTTATAAGACTTGCCTTGGTCATGGTGTCTGTTCACAGCAGTAAAACCCTAACTAAGACACTTACAAAGCAGTATACCAGACTGTCAATCCCAACCATCTCCCAACTCTGTGTGGGTTCTGAGTTATTTATTTTGCTGTAATCGTAGGTACTTAATTAGCCCAGAGGACCAGTCCTTTTGAAGTCAGCAAGGACGGAACTTGTCAAACCATCAGCCAGACAGAACAAAATAGAAGTGACTATATACTCAATGAGTAACAATCTTTTATGTGTAGTCTGGCAATTCACAGAATTCCTTTTGTAAATTACTTAAATACTTTATCCATCTTTCTCCCCTGTGCTTTCTTCTTGAGTTTGGCCAATTAAATTCTGGTGTTTTCTGGAAACATGTGTTTTTTTTTCGGATATTTGTTTTAAACTCACATAATCTCTCCTGTTCATTAGTGTGTTTTCTCATTTTCTTAATAATGTCTCTCAAACAAGTTTTAAATTTTGATGAAGTATCAGTTTTCTTTGTTTTATGGATGTTTTGCAATGTTTTGAATAGGAAATGTTTGCCTAACAATTTATCATAAAGATCTGCTATTTTTTCTAGATGTGTACAGTATTAAATATTACATTAAATTAGAATTTTGCATGGCCTGTATCAAGGGCCAATCCCCACCCCACCTAGTAACATTTGCTCAAAAGTCTTCTTTTCCACACTGAACAGAATTGACATTTTCATGTCACTGGAAATCAGCTGGACATTTATACATGGATTGGCTTCTGAATTTTGTATGTATTCTCTATATTTCTGTAGCTTTAGAGCAATCTTCAAACATAAAATGTATGTCACAAAACTTTAAGCTCTTTGACTATTTGGATTCTTGCTCCCTTTAAACTAGTTTTACAATCAGATTTCAGAAATGAACACGGGGCTTGGGATTTTGGTTGGGTTGGTGCTAAATCTACAGTTCAATTTTCAAAGTGTGATGTCTTCTGTTGAGTCTGTCATCAATGGAGTTTTCATTTCCACATTATTAGACCTTTTAATTTTCCATAGTTTTTGATAACCTTCAGAGTACATGTATATTTCATTTATTGCTGTTATGTTGTTAAAATTGAATCTAAAAATTTCAACTTTACAAATTCTTATTGCTTATATGTAGATACAAAATACATTTTATTTCCTTAAATTTGAGATTATAATATGATTATATTATTTTTCCTTATTCTTTCTTCCTCTAAAGCCTCCCATATACCTCTACTTGCTCTCTTTCAAATTTATGGCCCTTTTTTTCATTAATTGTTGCAGCATGCATAATATGTATATGTATACACACATACATATATTCCTAAATTTAACCTGCTCAGACTGTATAATGTTGCTCATGTATATGTTTTCAGGGCTGGTCATTTGGTATTGGATAACCAGTTGGTGTGCTCTTCCCTGGGAAAACCTGTTTCTCCTGCTCTCGGCCTTCCTTAGTTGCTGTTATTCTTTGTGTAGGTTGAGGCCTCGTGGACTTTCCCCTGTCCAATCTGCCATGTCTGTTGGTAATATTCTTGTTCATCTCATGTATAGGCAGTTGATTTGGTGAGACTTTGTGGGTGACTGACATTATAAGGAGACACAATCTCATAGCAAACTCCCTGATTGTCTGACAAAAATGATTTTGTGTGTGAGTGCTTGAGCGTGCCCCAAGGCACACTTGTGGAGGTAAGAGGACAATTGGTTAAGGGTTCAGTTCTCTCATTCTTCCTTGTTCTCTGTTGTTTCTGCCCTTGTGCTGTAGTGAGAATGAGCCTCCTGTCAGTTCTCCTGTACGATAGCCTATCTTGTAGCCTATCTGGGATTACAGAGGGGAGCTGTGGCATCTTGCTGTTTTATGAAGGTCCTGAGGATCAAACTGTAGTTACCAAGATTGTTCAGCAAGCACTTTTCCTGCATCATCTTGTCAGTCCACAATGTTTTTAAACATGTTAGTCTTATATCTTGAGATCTTTATAAACATGCTTTTTTTTTTAAAGTTAATGTTCTGGTTAGCATAGAGGTAAATGAGTTTTATTGTAACATTTTCATAGATATATGCATACACACACGCACATATATATGATATATATATATCACTATTCTCATTCAACATTCTCCTCACTATAACCCATCCTCCCTCTCCTTCTTGCTGTCACTTTACTCCCCAAAGTAGTCCTTGCTTCGACAGCTATTGTGTGTATCATCTATCTATCTATCTATCTATCTATCTATCTATCTATCTATCTATCTATCTAAATGTGAATTTATAAAATTGGGATTATTTGCTTTTAGGAAAGATTTATATACATATTTTGTCCAAATCACGTGGGGCTTTTTGCCCACGGTTTGGAACTAGGATAGGGAAAATTAATCACTGACTCCATGTAGAGAGGATGGTGATAATTACCTGCTATGATCAGGTATTAATTATAAATGTCTGTAGCTCCAGGCAGAAAGTTGAGCAGATAGATGGTATAACAGGATAGCTGCTCTAGGCAGACTGCTTAACAAGTAGACTGCCTGCTTCCTATAAGCAGATATTAGTGAAAGTTTGAATTAATTGCTTTAAAGAAGGTACAGAGATATATTGCTGTAATATGCTTCACAGGATACTCAAATTTTGTCTAACGTGGGCTTCAGGGGAATCTTGGGTTATTATAATACATGGCAAAATAGAAAAGGCCTAAAAATAGGCACATACAATATTTTAGTTTGCTTCATTTGTTTTGAATTGTTTTAATTTTAAAAATGGGTATGATTTTGAGTTTTGTGGTTATATTATCTTCTGGGAGAGACTTCAATATAAAGTTTTTTCTGGTTACTGACTCAAGGATATGCTCATTTGGGAGAAAGGTTCTATAGTGTCTATACACCTTCCAGAGTAATATATATCAGATTTGATGAAGAGAGACCCCCTAAAGAACTAGACTCCAGAGAATTAAATGAAAAAAAGTTATATTGATAATACTAAAATTTTGTTTTGAGATTTATATATTACAGAATATACAGCCTTGGTGAATTTCATCATCAGACATGCTGAACTGACATGCTTGAACTCCTGATGTCTTGGAGTTTCAGCCGGATCCAGTCAGGACACAGACATCAGAGACTAATACAATTGTTGATATGGCCTTCTTAAGGCCAACCAACTCCCCCATTTACCTACCCTCCCCCCACTTCATAAATATCTCAATGCCCATATTCATCTTGAAGAAGTTATGAAGAGTCGTTGTCCCAGTTCCCTGGGCTTTGGGGCTAGAGGTAGTTATTCTAAGGTTGTCTTTCTAGGGAATTTAGAAATGGTCATGATTGGAACAGGGAGGAAATAGCTAGAATTGATTGTATAGCCATAATCTCATTTGCTAAAAATCTTTATAATTTTTACTAAGTTGAAGTCATAATTTCTTATATTGGTACAGAATTTATTTTGATACAGAATCAAGGTTTCATTGGTATAAATTTCTTCTATTGATACAAAAATTTTGTAAGTACAAGGTTTGGACCCAGTCCTTCTACAAATTCCATTAGAAACTGATCTGAGATGTTTTAGTCTGTGATTTAAGGGCCAAACAGCAAATTCATGGCTCTGAGTTTATTGTTAGGGTGTTTTCAGATTTTAATTAGAAATAGCTGAGGGTAATTAACAGACAACAGTCCAGATTACTTTACATAGATAGTTGGTTTTCAAAAACATCAGAAATCCACATAATGTGACATTTAATGTTATTTATTCACTTGTTGTTGAGACAAATCTGCTCCTAACAGCTTCTCATTCCTGCGTTCAAAGAAGTAACTGACCATCTTACTTCCATGTGAGGTGATACATTGTAGCTAGGTGGCCACTGGGCAGAAATTGCCTATCTCTCCTGCAGATCTGTACCGTCCTTGAGAGGACACAAGTTACAGGTTAGGTCAGCTTATTTCTGCTGAGACAGAATAGGCTAGTCCTTAACAATTCCTGTTTTTCAAAGGTCTGTCAGATGTCTGATGCTCCAACTTCCTGATATACTGAAGCTGTATAGGTAGGCAGCTGTCTCTATAACGCCTCAGTTTTGGAAGCTGTGTTAGGCGTCCTATATCTTCAGATTATGTTGGTCATTCTTGGATTTCTGACAGTGTTGAAAGACTACTAATAGTCTCATAGCCGACCCAGGCTATTTAACATTGAGAGAACAGATTTGAGAGGATAGTTTTCATATGGCGTACAATCTAAAGCCAGGACATAAGTCAGGTGTAGAATTATAAGTCTTTTAAGTTAGGACAGATAATAGTGTTCTATTTTATCGACAAAAATGATGGACTGGGGCTGGTGAGATGGCTCAGCGGGTAAGAGCACCTGACTGCTCTTCTGAAGGTGATGAGTTCAAATCCCAGAAACCACATGGTGGCTTACAACCACCCATAATGAGATCTGACGCCCTCCTCTGGTGCGTCTGAAGTCAGCTATAGTGTACTTATGAATAAAAATAAATGAATCCTTGGACTGGAGAGAGCAAGGACTGAGCAAGTGGGACCAACCAGAACGAGTGGGGCCGACCAGAGCAAGCGGGGCCACTAAGCAAGCAGGGCAGACCAGAGCGAGCAGGGTTGACTGGAACAAGGAAAAAAAATGATGGACTGTGTGTTAGGTTTCTCTTGTACCTTATAAATTACAAAATGGTAATAGTTGTGCTCAGTTTATATTTTAGAGAAAAGCTTTTTTTTTTTTTAATTTGAAGAGAAAGGGTGATATATAGCAGGATTTCCCCTGTGTAATTAATTTAAATATTAATACAAGAAGCCTGTGATTGGACAGGGAAAGGGAGGTGGAATTAAGAGTTGCAGAGACAGGGAGTGACACAGAAGGAAGGAGAAGGAAGAAAATGGAGAATGGATAGGACGATTCAGATTCTGAGAGACTATAAATAGCCACAGGTAGCTATAATATCATATCAGGATAGAATAATTGGTATAACTTGTCTAATCTAGGTGGGCAGCTTGTATCATTATCAATTGGCTCTGAAATTGTGTGTGGGCACCTTGTGTATTGATAATTTATTGGTATATAAATATTACTGATTGATTATAAGCTTCTAGAATTTTGCTTTTACTGGGTTACTGGGTATTGAGACAACTAATCGTGAGGTGAGGTCATTGCATGGGGCTGGTGTAGCAATGACCTGCCAAAGGGACTTAGCGAATTGTGTGGAGACGTTTTGGGAGCTCTGGGACAGAGAGTATGACGAGATGAGAACACCCTGCTGGTGCTATGAGGCCTGCTAATGCCCAGTGTAGCATGGGGACATGCCTTTCTTTTTTAATATTTCCTGCAACAATCTATTATCTATCTATCTGTCTATCTATCAGCTATCTATCACCTATCTTTTATTAACTTCACTTGATTCTTCCTTCTCTTTTAGATAGTCTCTCTCCTTTCTCATAATCTTCTTTATACTTTCATGTTCTATGTGTGCGTATTTAAATCTGCACTCCATAAATAAGAGAAATATGATATTTGCCTCTGAGTCTGGTTTATTTTTCTAAACAACAATCATCAGTTCTCATCGTGTTCTTGAAACAGCCGTGGTTTCACATTTATTTATATCTGAATAAAATTCATTGTGTAAATAGATCACATTACTTTCATCCATTCATCTCTTGTGGACATCTAGGCTGGTTCTTATCTTGTCTATTGTGATGAGTGCAGAAGCAGTAAGTAATGAATGTATTGTACCTCTGTTTTATACTGAATTCGAATCCCTCGGGTGCACACTCAGGAGTGCTATTAGAGTATATAGTTCTCTTTAACATTTTAGGAGGAGTCCCCATACTGTTTCCCACTGTAACTGTACAGATGTATCTCCCCCCATCATTGTATAAGAGTTTTTGTTTCTCTACATCCTTCCTAGCATTTGTTGTTCTAAGGTTTTGGGTTTTGTTTTTGTTTTTTTACATTAGGCAAAATCAGTCAGCCTTCTCAGTTTACTCTATGAGCCACATGAATCCATTTGCTGGCTGTGCTGTGATGGGGGAGCATTGAGATCTGAAGTGACTGCCTGTCTTAGTTAGAGTGTCCGTTGCTGTGAAGAGACACCGTGACCAAGACAACTCTTATAAAGGACAACATTAAATTGTGGCTGGCTTACAGGTTCAGGGCTTCAGTCCATTATCATGCAAAAAGCATGGCGGCATCCAGGCAGGCATGATGCTGAAGAAGGAGCTGAGAGATCTGCATCTTTATCGGAAGGCAGCTAGGAGGAGAGTCTCATCGCCCACCCCCACAGTGACACACTTCCTCTACGAGGCCTAATAGTGCCATTCCTTGGGCCAAGCATATTCAAACCACACACTGCCACTCCTCTAACTTTTGTTTCTAGCTCAAATGTCTCCAAACCTTTCTCTGGCAGCCTAGGGTCTTACTTTTCTTTTTTGCAACTATTTTGTTCCATGGCATGTGCATATCTATAACAGAAATATTTGAGTTTTAAAACAAGTTTCTATTTAAAGTTTTTATCCTCAAATAGCAGATGCTGGCTTCTCTAATCCATTTGGGGCTTTTCTATTAACAAATTGAGTACTTTTGATTATCAATATATGTGTAGATATGTAATACATTTTGGCAGGCCATTTTTGAAGGCTGCTATGTACTGTACCAATAATGCTAGCCAGGCCATTTTGGAATTTAGTATTTAAATTGAGAACTGTCAACTTACAGCACAGACTGCTTTTTAACTTTGTGTCACAAAGAATGTCATAGTATTTAATATTTAAAGATGATCTGTAGACAAAAATATTTCCTATCATATGGAAAACATATTCTGTTAAAGAATGTTTTCAGATGTTTCCATAAGTCAGTTGGATGGAGAAGATAAAATACACTCTGTGGTTTGTATTTCATTATTTATGGTGGTACTTGAAAGCATTTCATGTTCCTAATCTTTTTCACACTTGATTTTGCTCTTTAGAGAAAAGAATTAGAATTTTTTTTCTACCTTTATACATGCACATCTTGCTTATGACAGTTTTACACATTATAGTATTTCAGGTTTGAAACCCAGAGATCTTATTAGGTTTATATTATTTTTCCATAGAAATAAATAAACAGATTGGATGGAAAATGAATTTCAAGAGGGACATGTGTGACAGAATTTTAGTTGATAATTGATATTATTGCCTGCATAAGAAATTCAGCCACATAGCTTTATGAATTTTTGGTTGTTTTAGTATAAATATTAGCATGGTTAGATTTGAACAGATCTAATATACACAGAGAGAACTCTTCCTTAACATCAGTAGCACTCAAGTTCTTCCCAAGTGAAAGAGGAACATTTTCTAGGCTGGGTTTTATATGATGGTTATCATAGAAACTGTGGCCTCTAACCTTAGTGGGATAAAGATAGAAAGCAATAATAGAAGTAAACCCAAAAACTCACAACATTGTGGGAATTAATAACACATTTCTAAATGAACAGTGGATCAAAAAAGAACCCACAAGGGAAATTAGAAAATACTGACAGATAAGAAAAAGCGGAAATACAATATGAAAAAACCTAGAGCTGAGCTTAGGGAATGTGTGGCTATAGGCACATTAAAAATAAAAATAAAAATAAATAAAAAGAATAAGACAAACTCAAAGTGAGCTAGATGGACTTAAAAAGTGAGAAAGAAGATCTTGAGATATTAAAAGAAAGGTGATCTGGGAGGGAGGTGCTGGCATTCGTGGCCGTCTTAGCATGTAGGCAGGGGGATCTCAGGTTCAAAGCTACCCTGAGCTACACAGAGGGAAGAAAAGTTTAAGGGCCAGCCAGGGATGGGATCCCTTGGAGTGGGTAGTGTGCAAATCCCTAAGTTGATCCAAAGCACAGCAAGAAACCAACAAGAATAATGATAATAATGTAAATAATTATTGAGAGACCAATGTGGGGATTTCACTGTCTTTTCTATAGAAACAAACAAATGACCGTAAGCAAGCACTGGGAACAACTGCATATGAACAGCTCACGTAACCTAAATATAGTGGAGGAAATTTTAGACATACTGGATACCCAGGAAAAGGATGGAGAAGTGGGAACAGTGAGAAAGGCTACACAAGGCAAGATTGATCAGGAATCTGAAATATGAAAATAAATAATTTATTAATTAATTAAAGGAGCCCCGGAATGAAAAGGTCCCTGGGTGAATTCTACTGAAAATTTGTCTCCATCTGAAAACTAATTTTCTCAAACTCTTTCACAGAATGGAGAGGAGGCATGCAGTGGCTAACATGATTTTCATACCAAAACCAGAGAGAGGCACTATTTAAAAAATAATCTTGTGATCCAATTGTTGCCAAAATCCTCAACATAACAGTAACAACCAAATTCAACTGCATATGAAATGATTATAAAACATTTGCAAAAAAAAAAAATTGCAAGTAGAGCTTATTTCTGCAACTTCAGGGATGATTCCCCATCATACAAACACCAGTCAGGGCATCTTGACATGTTAGCAGAATGAAGGGAAACAGTCATGTGATCACTTTAATAGACATGATAAAACTCAGCACTCTGCAAATTATAGATACAAAGACTCTTCCTATTGTTAACAGCCACATGGGAAAAAAACCCCAGAAAACATACTCCATGTTGAATGACTGAAAGTTTCTCTCTCTCTTACAATAGGAATAAATCAAGGACACCTGTTCTCTCTGTTTGTAGTTCATGTAGTGTTGGAAGGGCTAGATAGGCCAATTAAGGCTCAAAAAGAAACAAAATGAATCTAAATTTGAAAGGAAGAACCAAAATAATCTCTGTTCACAGATGTGGTGGGTGGTGGTTTAAATATGCTTGGGCCAGGGAATGGCACTATTAGGAGGTGTGGCCTTGTTGGAATAAATGTGTCACTGTGGGTGTGGGCTTTAAGGCCTCATCCTAGCTGTCTAGAAGCCAGTCTTCTCCTATTGGTCTTCAAATGAAGATATAGAACTCTCAGCTTTTCCTGCACCATGCTCCCACCGTAATGATAATGGTCTGAACCTCTGAACCTGTAAGCCAGAACCAATTAAATGTTGTCCTTATAAGAGTTGCCTTGGTCATAGTGTCTATTCACAGCAGTAAAACCCTGACTAAGACAACAGATACTATGGCAGGACCTGGGGAAATCTCAACCAGTCCACAAAACACCCATCCTAGGCTACTAAATGAATTTAATAAAGTTATAGGATCCAAGGTCAATATACAAAAATCTGTTTTGGTTTTGTATATTGTTCTTGAACTATCTAAAAGAGGAATTATGAGAACAATTCCCTTCTTCCCATTGGGGGAAAATAATCTAAAAATAAATTTATTCAAGGACATGAAATATTTATACTTTAAAAGTGACAAAGCTGATGAAAAAAAATTCAGCCTCAAATTAATAGAAAAGAGCTCGCTGTGCAAGGCTGGAAGAACTTATATTGTTATAGCAGCCATGCCACCTACAATCATTGATAAATTCAACATAATGCCTATGAAAAATCCAAGTACTTTTGAAATAGAAATAGTAAAAAAATAATACTAGCATTTGGATGAAATTTTAAAAAGATCCCAAAATAGCTAAAGCAGTCTTGAGAAAGTGAAAACTGAAGGTATCAAGCGTTCAGATTTCAAATGACAGAATTATCAAAGCAGTGTGTTATTGATGTAAAAGCACACAGGATAACCAGAAAGACCCCAGAAACAAATGCACATACAACAAAGTGAGCTAACTCTATCAAGGCACCAAGACCTCAATGGCATACAGTCTTCCAGAGGCTTCATGTCCAAGATACACAAAGAACTCCCTGACTAGGAAAGAAAATTAAAAGTCTTATTTTAAAATGGAAGAGAGACTTCAGCATAATTTTTCCAAAGAAAACATAAGGGTCAACAAGTATAGGAAGAAATCCAATCCACAATAGCAGTTTATCTTGTTCTCATTGCAAAGACACTGTAATAAAACAACCCACTGAGGTGTGTCTGTGTGTGTGTGTGTGTGTGTGTGTGTGTGTGTGTGGAGAGAGAGAGAGAGAGAGAGAGAGAGAGAGAGAGAGAAAGAGAGAGAGAGCATAGGGGTAAATATGTATTATGTGGATATATATAAAAATTAATTCAGCCTATAAAAGATATTTGTATCTTCACAATTATTGCTACATTATTTATAACATAATAGATATTGAAATAACCTAAATGTCTATTGATGGATTGATGGATAAAGAAAAATGTGGCATGTATATAGAAAAGAATAGTATTCAACTTTTTAAAATGAAGGTAATTGCTGTGGTTAATATTATCACCTTCAGTGGGTTGAGAGGAACTTGGAGGTTAGCAAAGTGCACCTAGAGTACCTTCACTGTTCTTTCCAAAGATGCTGACGTCATGAGGACTCTGACCTAAAGAGTGATTAGATCCACTTATAGGTTCAAAATTTGAGTAGACTACTGGGAAGTCATATAGCTGTGAAGAGTGGGGTCTGGTCTGGCTATGTAGGCTACTGAGCATGCTCTACTGGCCTCCACCTTGCCCTGCCCCTTCATATTAGTGACCAGTGATTGTTGCTTCCTGTTTTTTGTTGTTGTTAGAAGTAGAATTATATTTGTGTGGCTATCTTCTTTTGGGTTTGTTGAAAGAAGATAACTTTCTTGCTTTTTCTTTTTTTTTTTTTTTTTTTTTTTTTTTTTTTTTTTTTTTTTTTTTTTTTTTTTTTTTTTTTTTTTTTTTTTTTTTTTTTTTTTTTTTTTTTTTTTTTTTTTTTTTTTTTTTTTTTTTTTTTTTTTTTTTGTCTTTGTTTGTTTTTTTTTCCTCTGTATAGCCCTGGCTGTCCTGGAACCCACTTTGTAGAGCAGGCTGGCCTCAAACTCAGAAATCCGCCTGCCTCTGCCTCTCAAGTGCTAGGATAAAGGCATGTGCCACCACTGCCTGGCTTTCTTCCTTTTTCTAGGGTGTAGTTTCCCTCCTTGTGTTGGAGTTTTCCATCTATTATCCTTTGACGGGCTGGATTTGTGGAAAGACATTGTATAAATTTGATTTTGTCATGAAATATCTTGGTTTCTCCATCTATGGTAATTGATAGTTTTGCTGGGTATAGTAGCCTAGGCTGACATTTGTGTTCTCTTAGTGTCTGTATGACATTTGCCCAGGATCTTCTAGTTTTCATAGTCTCTGGTGATAAGTCTGGTGTAATTCTGATAGGTCTGCCTTTACATGTTACTTGACTTTTTTCCCTTACTGCTTTTAATATTCTGTTTTTGTTTTGTGCAGTTGGTGTTTTGATTATTATGTGATGGGAGGAATTTCTTTTCTGGACAAGTCTATATGGGGTTCTGTAGGCTTCTTGTATGATAATGGGCATCTCTTTCTTTAGGGTAGGGAAATTTTCTTCTATAATTGTGTTGCAGATATTGACTGGCCCTTTAAGTTAGGAATCTTTGCTCTCTTCTATACCTATTATCATTAGGTCTTCTCATTGTGTTCTGGATTTCCTGGATGTTTTGGGTTAGGAGCTTTGTGCATTTTGCATTTTCTTTGACTGTTATGTCAATGTTTTCTATGGTATCTTTTGCCCCTGGTACTCTTCTCTTCTATTTCTTGTATTCTCTTGGTGATACTTGCATCTATAACTCCTGGTCTCTTTCCTAGGTTTTCTATTTCCAGGATTGTCTCCCTTTGTGATTTCTTTATTGTTTCCTTTCCATTTTTAGCTCTTGGATGGGTTTATTCAATTCCTTCACCTATTTGGTTGTATTTTCCTGTAATTCTTTAAGGGATTTTTGTTTCCTTTTTAGGGGCTTCTACTTGTTTACCTGTGTTCTCTTGTATTTCTTTAAAGGAATTATTTATGTCCTTCTTTAAGTCCTCTATCATTATCATAAGATATGGTTTTAAATTTGAATCTTGCTTTTCTGGTGTGATGAGAGATCCAGGACTTGCTATGTTGGGAGCACTGGGTTCTGTTGATGCCAAATAACCTTGGTTTCTGTTGTTTAAGTTCTTATGTTTGCCTCTAGCCATCTGGTTATTTCTAATTACCTGTCCTTGCTGTCTCTGACTAGAGGCTGTCCCTCCTGTGATCATGGTTATATCAGAACTTCTCAGAGTCCAGCTGTCTGTGTGATCCTGTGATCCTGAGATCCTGGGTGTGTCAGAGCTGGGTTACAAACTGCTTCTGGGATCCTGAATTCCTGTGATCTAAGGCATATTAGAGCACCCGGAAGTCAAACTTCCTCTGGGTGGCACTCCCTTTAATCCTGGTCAGTAGCAGCATGAGAATAACTCAGCACTGTAGCCAAGTGTTGTCTGTGGGTTGTTGTAGCATTGCTGGGCTGTGGTCTGGTGACTTGGGGCTTCAGAAAAAGCTTCCTGGGAGGCCAGGAGGTTGGGGAACTGAATGACTGACAATCACACAAATTCTGAATGCTTTCTGTGTTCCCCATGTGCGGCTGAATTCCAACTATCATGACAACCATTTACACCAGTAAAATGAACCAGAGGAGTCAGTGTATTAGAACCTAAGATGGAAAATCTCTATTGGATTTCCTTTTACCTTAACTCTTAGGTAAGATGTCATTTATTCCCTTCATTTTTTCTCCCCCTACTTCTCATCCCTCATTTCCACTTCCTAGAAGTATTCAAATGCTCATATTTGTTTGCTTTCCAGATGTTACATTTCTCTTGAAGGGAAACCATCAGATCTGTGAATGCGTGATGAATAAAACAATCCTTTCAAAGAAAAAAAATCACAGAAAACAACGAATGTCTTAGATGTCTTGGGAGCAGATCCCCACAGACATCTGATGATGGACAGCACTGGGCTGTGACTGGGAAGAAGAATGAGTTTGATTAAGGACCACAGTGTCATGCAAGCAGGGTGTAAACAACCTGATCCTCTGCCTCCAGCAAGTCTCATCAAGTCTGCTGGCTGAAGAAGGGCTTATTAGGTATCTTGTTACAGGGCAGATAAGATGGCATACTAGATTATTCACACTGGGGCTGGCAATTGATTTATTCTTCTATTCATCGAGTCACTAACTAATGAGATTCGGCAGCTGTAACACTGCAAGCATTGCCTGCTGATTCACAGTGACCAGCTTCTCCACTGTTCTCTAGTTCTCACCATGCCTTTCGACTCTGCTCATTCTTTGTTAGCTTTCCCTTTGTTTTCACATAACATTCTTTGCTATGTGCCCTTTCTGTATTAATTGCAGATAAAACAAGTCACAGGGATTTTTCTTATCAATTATTTTTAAAGCAAAATATTTGGTATTGATATTACGAGTGCGGCAGTAGAAATGATTGCCTTTTGAACCATTAGAAAGGACCAGTCACTGGCATTAACATAGCAGAGCCTTCCCTACAGTATTTTCTTGGTGTCCATTAATATTTCTCAAGTGCAAATGTGGGATCATCAGAATATTGAATGGTTGTGGGATAGACCTTTGAAATAACTGGAGCAAAGGCTTCTGAGAGTGAGAAAATTGATCCCTTGTTAGTGGCATCTTTCCCAGATCTCCAGCTTGCTCACCACTCCCTTTTCCTGGCTGGTTTTAATATGTTCTTCATCTTAGTGTTTGTGTATACAAGACAATGGCTATGCAGATACTGTATCTGTGTAAGGGGTTTGAAGACCCTTGACAAGGCTGAGACTTGACTAAATAAGACTCTTCACATTCCAGAGAGTCCTTAAAGACTCTATGGAGATTCTTCTATCCCTGTGTAAGTCAAGAATTATGGTCCATATAGTTTCCAGGGAAGTCAGAGCCCACTTCTGGGGTTCTCAGTCTCATTAATAAAAACTTCACTTGATCTTAGCCAAAAGGCCGAGAAGCTATTCATTAATAAAAACTTAAGAGCAGATGCACAGGAAGCTTGAAGACAATTTTATTAGGTTTTAAAAGAAAACAGCAAAAGCAAACAAATGGGGCAGCCAAGATGTAAATCTTGGCAGGTGTCAGGAGGAAGAGTGCCACGGACAGGGCCTAGTCGGCCCCCCTCAATCAGTGGGAGTCAGGGGTTCGGACAGATGGGCATGGAGTCGGTGGAAGTGGGGTGACAAGCAGACACGACACAAGGAGTGTGGATCTGAGTGCAATTTGTCAAATTGAGCATCAGACTTTTTATACAGAAGAAAATAGGGAAGTTAGGTGACACACCAGCAAGATACAAAGAGGTTACTAGAGGTTACTGGATTCTTACACAAAACAGAGGAATGCAAACACAGAAGGACTGGCAGGAACCCACCGGGATAAAATTCAATGTTAACTACTGGGATCAAAAACAACTCCACCTAAGGTCAGCTTAAACTTAGAAGCCAGGGGCAAGGGCTTCGTGCCCTTGCCATAGTCCACCTTCCCCCTAGGCCATTGTAAATACTTGTATATTGGGTGTAACTCAACTAGCTATAGTTCTAAGTATCTACTCTGGTTCCTCCTCAGGTCACAAACTTCCTTCTTTCTAGATAATGGTGAATTCCTGTGTAGGGCAGTGACTTAGCTATACTTTGCCAAGCTTGCCCTGAGATTTCTAACTCTTATATAGTAAAATACTGTAAGAAAGCATGTAAGACCCTCCACAATATTGCAGGGACAAATCTGGGGCTTTCTGGCTATGGGAATGCCAAGGTTCCGGGAGGATGGGTTTCCTCAGGACTGCTTCCAGGTTTTCAGGCCTGCCAAGGAAGTCACTACTGGAGTGGATGTAGCAGAAGAGAATGGAACTAGAAGAAAAAGAAGCCATATAATCTGAATTAAGTGGGCATGGAAGCCAGCTATATTGTGAGACAAGCACAGAAAGGAAGGGAACTTTAGAAAAGGGGGAACTGAACACCAAGTACCAGAAAATTCAGGCTTGGGGTCTAACCAACATCTGGAGAAAGAGACAGAAAAGAAAAATGAGAAGTTGGGTCTTTCTGAATCAGGACTTAGAAAAGCAGGCGGACCCCACAGGAACTCACAGTAGGGACTGTGCTAGGGGTGGGAATTTGGAAAAGGGAAAGTGCAGCATCTCATTAAAAGACTAAGCTGCCTTCCTAGGTGTGGTCCCTGAACCAGGCCAATGATTGGAGTAGGGAACAATAGCATTTCTCAAACTAGACATAGATCTCACTCTTTTGTCTAGAAAGGAACAGCTTTTCCTTAAGGGCCTTCAATGCTTCTCTGACATGCTGTGTCTGACATGTGTGATGGTTTGAATATGTTTGCCCAAGGGAGTGGCATTATTTGGAGGTGTGACCTGGTTGGAGGAAGTGTGTCACTGTGGGCATGGGCTTTAAGACCCTCATCTTAGCTGTCTAGAAGCAAGTCTTCTCCTAGTAGCCTTCAGATAAAGATGTAGAGCTCACAGTTCCTCCTGCACCATGCCTGCCTGAATGCTTCCATGCTCCTGCCTTGATGATAATGGATTGAACCTCTGAACCAGCCCCAAGTAAATGTTTTCCTTTATAAGAGTTGCCTTGGTCATGGTGTCTATTCACAGCAGTAAAACTGTAAGATAATTGAAGACAGTATTAGTAAATTAAACAGTACTATGGTGAGAAAGGCCTATGCAATGGGCCTACTTTTGTGATAAGAGTATTGTCCGAATTCTTGGATTCTTAAAGCTTTATGAAGATGAGCCAATATAAATATATATAAAAAGCACATTAAGGTATCAATTCTCAAGCTGTCTATTTATTTATATGCAGGAAAATTAACTTATTCTCATGACTTTCAGAAACAATGCTGAACAAGATGTAGACTTTGAATCAAAGCTACAGAGCCTTGCACATGCCCAGGGAGCTGTCCTAAGAAAATATAGGAAAATGGAAATGCAACTGATACACAAGTGGGAAAGGATCAATGTTATAAATAAATAAATAACATCTCTCTTAGCTGATATTTCTACAAGTCTGTGCTTATTGTACAAAATTAAGCTCTCTTAGGACACCCAGTTACAATGATGTCTTTGACAAATCCAAGATACAGACTTATTGATGGGAGACCCTGAACTGCATTGATCGTATGTGGCATCCCAGGTGGTCCCAGAAAAACTCTAAAACTAGACATTTGAGCATTTTCTGAACATATGTTAAAGAAAAATGAGCCATGAGAATTATAAGTGAGCGAAGGGAACATTGAGAGCGTCTGGGGATGAAGCTGGGGTTGCTTATTGGGTTGGTCTACCCTTTGCTCACTCGGAAAAGAGAAATACTCTCTGCGCAACTCTTCTTACTTTGTTTGTCTAAGTTCAGCAGCTCGTTTTAAATCTGCATGGCACCTCAGTACTGGAGTTGTTTCGGAAGAGAGGCTCCAAGCTTCTTTGTATAGACTCCAGGCTGTGAAATCTGGAAAGGGCTATGCTGTGGAGTACAGTCAGAACGAAGTTCCCTGTGGCTGGGCAGTGTATTAGCTTTCATTCACGACTTACTTTCACACTAGGGAGAACAGATTAAAAAGGCTTTCTAGCATTTTTCACTTCTTACAGAGCTTTTAATAATAATAACTGTTGGATAGAACTAGCCATTCATATCAGCCCAACTTTCCTTTTATATGACACTTCTCTCCATTTGGAAGAATGTAGAACACTGGTTCTCAACCCTTCTAATGCTGTCACACTTTAATAAGGTTCCTCATTGTTGAGGTGACCTTCAACCATAAAATTATTTTTGTTGCTACTTCATAATTATAATTTTGCTACTGTTGTGAATCTTAATATGAATCCATGTTTTCTGATTGTCTTAGGTGACCACTGTGAAAGGGTTGTTTGACCCCAAAGGGGTCACAAATCACAGGTAGAGAACCACAGGTCTAGATTATGTCCATAGATGTGATTATTTTATTGTTCATAGTTATGGGACCAGGGCTGTGAGGTACTTGGTGAGATGGCTCAGACAGTAGAGGACATTGCTGTTCCCCATGGTGGAAGGAGATAGTGACCTCAGAAGGTTATCCCTTGATCTCCATAAACTGGTGTGGTATGTTGTACCCAATCCCTAGCCCAATAATAATAGTTTTTAGAAGCTCATATTTACCTTTGTCACCTTACCCCACACACATTTATAAGGAGAGACAGAAAGGGTGTGGATTTAATGGGAGGGGACATGAGAAAGATCTCAGAGGTTTGGGTGGAAGGGAAACTGTAAGCAGAGTATACTTTATGAAAAATATCTATTTTTAATAGAGGAAAAAAAAGATCTTTAAATCTCCTTTGGACATTTTGCTACATTTCAAATGTGAGCTATGTAACTAGAATGGAAACATAAGAGGAAAAAAATGCCCATGGACCAGTCTCTTGAGGCTAGAGACTGTAGGTTGTGTTCTGGGTTTTATGGCTTGCAATTATCTCACTGTATAAGTTACAGAGCCTATTTTTCTTTAATAGAAAGAAGGAAATTATCTTAAACATTTCCAGGCAGGTACTCTGCATAAGAGGGTAGATGTTGTGGGAAGATTTCTCTTTCCGTTTTCCCTACTTAACTGCAGTCCTCTGGGTAAGGAAACAGAACTGTCAGCTCTCTCTCTCTCTCTCATTTGCTCTCTTTCTCTGTTTCTGTCTCTCTCACACACACACACCATACACACAGCAACATACCACACAAACACAGACACACATTGACACACACACACAAACACAGCACACACACACAGACAGACAGACATACACACACACAAACACACAGAGCTAGCTGTCTCTGGGTCCCTCAGTGTCTTTAACAGGTCCTGCTCTGCAAGGTATTTTCAAAGCAAACATACATTTTGTTTTCCTCTCTTTACCGATTCAGTTTTCTTTTTCTCATTATCTTGTTCAAAGTTAAAACTGTTCTCTTGGCCCAGTTTCCATCGTGTGGCTAGCAGGACAAGAAGCTCCGTGGCATTTGGCTTTGCGCTCAGATGTCTGTGTCAAGTGGAACACCACTCATCTGCACTCCCACTTCTTCCTAGAGTCACAGTGGGTTAGGTAGCAGTTTTAAATGAGCTCATTCTCATTCATGAATGGACTTTTGTGGGGAGTGGGCATGGCCACATGGGCCAAATATGGTGCCTGGCTCTATGCTAAGCCCTGTGACCTGGCTTGTTTATCCCAGTCTCAGTCATGTGCAGTAAAAGCAGCACACGTAACTCATTGGAGAGATTAGCGCAACATCTCATGATACCATTCTATCAGCCAATCCTACATGCTGCCTTGGATGTGTGCGTCTATGATTGGGTGGTGTGAGGTGGCATGAGAATGGGAGTATAAATTGAGGGCAGCCCCAGATAAGGTAGGCCAGAGACCAGAGACCAGTGCATCAGAGAGAGACCAGATGAGGAGACTGGACCAGTGTTAGAGAGCGCCAGCAGCGTTAGGCCAGAGAGCAGCAGATGAGGAGAGCAGCACCAGCATTAGAGAGGAGCGTAGGAGAGACCAGAGTGAGTGAGTGAATGGCTGCAGCTGTGTGAAACCTGAGAGAGAGAGAGAGAGAGAGAGAGAGAGAAGCAGAATAAAGCAGAAGCTGCGAAGGCAAGCTGCTCTGAATCCGCCTTGGCGTCCTGTGTCGTTTATTCCCACTGTCTCTGCTGGTCAGAGACGTGTGGGTGCGCGACAGACTTTAAACATTTTTTTTCCACTCAAGATGAATGTATTAATGATATGTTTTTTTTTTCTTTCAGAGTTCTGGTAAACCCTTTTGTTCACTGATAAACATTTTTCCTAGACTTTGTGAAGGGAAGAAAGATGTGTGTATGTGACTACATCTGGGAATAATGACACACTTTCTGTAGCCAACAGCCCACATCTGGGTGATAATCAAGCCGAGACTCACAGAGCTGAAGTAACTGAGACTCTATGTAGATAAAAGAAGCTCACTTTAGTTCTTGCTCCTTGATTATGAGGAAAAGATGGTTTCCTAGTAGCCTGTGAGGACCCAAAAGTAACTTCTTTTCCTCCTGTGAGTGACACTGGCCTCCTTGTTATTCTGTGGACAGGCCACCTGCACTGTATCAGAGGGCTTCCTCCTTTTGCCTGAATTCTTTGCCCACTTACACCCTGGCGATCATCATCACCTTCAAACCTGTGTGTAGTGGTTACCTTCCTATAGTGGTTTGAATATGCTTGGTCCATGGGAAGTGACACTATCAGGAGGTGTGGCCTTGTTGGAATGGGTGTGGCCATGTCAGAGGAAGTGAGCCACTGTGGGGGGTGGACTTTGATGTCCTATGCTCAAGCTCCGCCCAGGGTGGAAGAGAGACCCTCCTCCTGGCCACATATAGAAGAGAATCTTCTCCTGGCTGCCTTTGTCCCAAAATGTCAGCTCCTGCCTGGACACTGCCATGTTTCCTGCCATGACGGTAATGGACTGAACCTTTGAACCTATAAGCCAGCTCCAATTAAAAGTTTGCCTTTATAAGAGTTGCCTAGGTCCTGCTTCACAGCAATGGAAACCCTGACTAAGACACTTCCTAATGACATCATCCTTGAATTCTTTTTCTTTTCTTTTCTTTTCTTTTCTTTTCTTTTCTTTTCTTTTCTTTTCTTTTCTTTTCTTTTCTTTTCTTTTTTCCTCAGAGAAGACAACCAATACAAAATGGTTAAATTATGATGCTTAAATAATTCACTTATTGTGTATTAACTTATTGTGTTAATCATTGCCTGTCTTCCTTGACAAATGTGAACCAACTTACAGATCCTTGGAGTTGTATACAGTGGGCCACTATTAAATACTTTTTAAAGGAGATGCACAAAGTATGGAAATCTTTACTTCCAGTGGTCCCTGTGTGATCTACTCCCTACCACTGTCTCCTCTCCCTCATGAAGAATTTTTTCTCACCTGAAATAACTTATCTTGTGTCCGTAGATCTCCCAGAGAACACACACTCTTCTAGGACCATGTGTGTTTGTTTTTATATCCAGCATTCACACTGCATGGTGAAAGCAGTTGATACCCATCTGTTATTTGAAAAAACACATCTTGGCCAATGTTGAAGACAACGGTATTTATTATCAATTTCCTAGATGTGCATCTCACTCTGATTTCTGTTGCTAATAATGCAATATCACAGCCTAAGCAACCTATAAAGAAAGGAGGATTTTTGGGTTTGTGGGTCAGAAGGTCCAAGCCTAGAGGGCCTTGTCTGGAGTGATCTTCCTGCTTGCAGAATCTCAGAGTAATGCAGGGCAGGTGGCAGGCAGGGTGACTGTCTCATATGTGTGTGTTCTGGTCTCTCTTCTTCTTCTGGTCAAGCTAGGTGTTCATTGGTGTTCAATTGGGGATGCCTGCTCCTGATGATTTGATCTAATCTGAAACACCTCTTGACACCGCAGCTAGATTAGGCTTCCACACTCCCCACTGCCCCCCATACCTAAAGGTGAGGATTTAGTTCAACATGGGTTTTAGAGGAGCCAAATAGTGCTTACATAGCAACAAATGACTCATGACATATGTCTAGTTTTTTTTAAGATTTATTTATTTATTGTATGTAAGTACACTGTAGCTGTCCTCAGATACTGCAGAAGAGGGAGTCAGATCTCCTTACAGATGGTTGTGAGCCACCATGTGTTTGCTGAGATTTCAACTCAGGATCTTCAGAAGAGCAGTCGGGTGCTCTTACCCACTAAGCCATCTCACCAGCCCACGTCTAGTTTTAATTTTAGCTTTAAGTAGAGCTATGGCCACAGTCCAGGGTAGTTTGGGCTGTCCTTCCAGGGCATGGGCATATGTTAGTGATGCCTGGACAGGTATCTGGAAATGCAAGCACCTCACTTTTCTCTTAATAATCTGAATGAAAGTATCTTTAATATCAACATGGAAAAGCTGTTTGTTGGACTGTATAAGATATCTGCCCACCCCTCCAGGAAACCTTGGAGGAGTTTAATCATGCATGGCCTTTGTTCCTGGGCATCATTCTCAAGCGGCTCCAGATGATGCTCTTTTACACTGTGTTATTCTGCTCTCCTGTTTAACTCCATGCCATATTAACTTGTGATTTGTGTCCTCATTCACCATAGTGTTAAATTCCACGAAGGGCNTATAAGATATCTGCCCACCCCTCCAGGAAACCTTGGAGGAGTTTAATCATGCATGGCCTTTGTTCCTGGGCATCATTCTCAAGCGGCTCCAGATGATGCTCTTTTACACTGTGTTATTCTGCTCTCCTGTTTAACTCCATGCCATATTAACTTGTGATTTGTGTCCTCATTCACCATAGTGTTAAATTCCACGAAGGGCTAAATTAGTTTCTTGTGGCTCCCATAATAAATGGCCACATTCAGGTGCAGAAGATGACAGAGAAGACCTACTCTTTCACCATTCTGGGGGACTCGAGTTCTTAGTCCCATGTCCTTCCAGAGGCTGTGGGGAGAACCCTTCCTTGCCTCTTCCAGGTCCTGGTAGTAGCCATACCTCCTGTCATTATGGAGTTCATAGGCATACCCTTGCACCTTTGTCTCAACTTTCATATGACTTTCTTCCTGCATGTACACTTCTGTTTCTTCGTCTTATATAAAGAGCTGCTATCTGAGTGTGCAGTTTTATACCTATAATCTCAACATCCAAACGGGTGAAGCAGGAGGATTGCTGTGAGCTGGAAACCAGACTAAGTAAAACAAAGCACAAAACTTTCATTGAATTTATGGCCCATCCTAATCCAGGAAGCTTCTATGTCAAGGTACTCTGCTGGATTATTTCTGTAGAAACCTTTTTTGTTCTAATAGATGTTAGCATTTCTTCTAGGCTCTGCCCAACAGTTAACTAGCAACAGCCAGGTATGAGCCTGGCTTATATATAAAGACTGTTCTGCTCTCTCTCTCTCTCTCTCTCTCTCTCTCTCTCTCTCTCTCTCTCTCTCTCTTTTCTTCTCTGTTCCCATTTTTTTCTCTGCTTCCTTCTACTCCCTTCCCCAGACTCTCTTCCCATGTCCCAGTAAACTTCACTTTATACTAGAACAGTTGTATGGCTGATATCTGGAGGGGGGTGGACCTGCATCAGCATGGGCCTGCTAACGCTCTCCCCCCCCCCACTGAATCATGTTGTAAGATCAAACCAGAAAGACCCTTACTCCAAACACGGGCTGTTTGCGCACCCCAAGAATCACGAGAGACCTGTCTTGATGCAAACTGCAAGAGGATTTTTAATTGGAGCTCTGAGACGACAACCCGTACCCCATGCAGGAGACAGGGGAGTCAACCACGAGGCTTGAAAATTAGAAGCTTTTATAGCAATGGGGTAGGGGGTTGGGGAAATTGGCGCGGTTTCACATGATTGGCTAGTTCAAACATCAGCAGGAGGCCCAGGTAGCAGCTTGAGGTAATAGCTAACTCTAAGAGACAGGAGTGGGGGGAGAGGGAGGTAATCTACCTAACAGTTAAGTCATGTGCTACCTTAGGCAACCTCCTGGGGCGTTGAGACATTCCACAGAGGTCGCTGTGACATTCAGAGGGTGTTGGAACATTCTGTGGTGGTTCCAGGAAAGGAAAGGTATATTTTAAGTTCCTGGAATAGTCACTCAGCCTGAGGGTGCAAAGTTTATGTTCTCACAAACAGCTAAAGATTTCTTTACTCTATAGGAGCACAATTGATTCCATTTTAACTTTCTTAGCCTAGTCTATGGGAGCCTAGCTAAAATTTTTACTCTACAATGTCACTGAATTACAAAACATATCAATACTTGTAGGCTCCTAAAGGATGTATCTCTTAAAAGCCCAGGAACCCATTGTATGTTCTAACTGCCAATCAGCCAAAGTATTCTCTGTAGGTAGAAAGGCTCTTAAGAGACAAAGTGGTTCTCAATTAAAAAAGGGAAAGAGGGAGGCTTCCCAGGATACAGAGGATAAAATAATAACGTGGCTGTGAGAACCCCAGTGCATGAGGAAAATAACACAATTTTCAAGGTATCCAAAGGCAATGACCTTTTAAAGAAATTAAGTCATTCTTTGCAGCTTGAAGCCTTCAGTTTATCTTCTTCCTTTTCTCTATGGTTTTGATTCTGAAGGAAGAGACACATCAAGAATATCAAAAGATGGTCAGGTGTCAAGAAAGACTGTTAGGAGGGAAGCCAATAATTGCATAAACTCAATAGCATACGTAGAAAAAAAAAACTAGAAACACATGAAGATGTTCTGGGTCTGGGTTGCTGTAAGATCAAACCAGAAATACCCCTACTCCAAACACAGGTTGTTCGTGCACCCCAAGAATCACGAGAGACCTCTCTTGATGCAAACTGCAAGAGGATTTTTAATCGGAGCTCCGGGAAGACGACCAGTATCCCACGCAGGAGACAGGGGAGTCAACCACGAGGCTTGAAAATTAGAAGCTTTTATAGTAATGGGGTAGGGGGTTGGGGAAATTGGCGCAGTTTCACATGATTGGCTAGTTCAAACATCAGCAAGAGGCCCAGGTAGCAGCTTGAGGTAATAGCTAACTCTAACAGATGGGGGGGGGTGGTAATCTACCTAACAGTTAAGTCATGTGCTACCTTAGGCTTGCCCCGTAGCTAGGGCCATCGGTTAGTTTAAAGGTTCACTTTCCCTCCTGACACAAGGGACTCCATTTTGTCTTCGGTTACGTACTACTCCTTCATTGCCTTCTCTCTAGCTGCTACAAATCTGTGCATGCCTAACACTAGGCACACAAAGTAATCAAAGATGTAGAAGGTTGTTTCTGTCATGGGTGTCATCCTAGTTGTAAGACCAACATGGATAAAATGACTTTGAATATCCCTCCTCAGTACATAATTAAGTATTTATATTATATGGTAGAACCCAAGTGCCCAATTCAGAGAATGGAGACTCAAGCTGCCTCCTGAAGGATCATTAAGATAGAGGCTTAGGTAACTTTTCTTTAAGAGGGACATTGGTGAAGGAAGACACAAAGGCATGGCACACAGGTTTTCGGGGGACAGATCAACCCACTCCTAAAGGAGAGGAAGAATGTGTAACAGACTACAAGGAGAAGGTTGTGAGATTCATTTCCACTTTCAGCTTTTGTTTTAGCTAAAGATGGCTAAAGATGGCCAGAACTTGTGTGTAATTTTAAAATCATGCTTTCAAGTGCCTGTGCTATGATTTCTCCCAGTTCGCCTAGTTCCAACTCAATTGCAACCATCCCCTAACCCGGGGAATCCAGAAGCTGCTGTCCACACTCCAGGGGTCCCTCACATAGACAGTTTTTAATAATTTAAAACTAGCCAGATAATTCAATGGCTGTGTGAAGAATTTCTTTTCCTAATCTTGGCAACTAGCTATTTCCATCCTCCTTGGGCAGAGAGGCTACAAACTATAAGTGTTCCGAGACCTACATGTCTGCAGCATCCTGCTGGCTCCACAGCCTGGTCTGAATTCTGTGTCCCCCTTGTCTTCCTCCTGGGACCTGGAAGTCCCACCATTCCCCATTCACCCAGCAATTAGCTTCCGCCAACTTTATTGGCACAATCAAGAACCAACTAGGGAATCAACACCTCCCTCTACAAGAAATCATTTTTGCCTCGACTGATTCCCTCACTGCTTAATAAGCACCCACCGACAGTGATTGGACAGCTGTCCACACTGAAACAGTCTAAACAGGACCCCCACTATTTTGCCTTTCAGTAAGGCCAGGTCCACCGAGTGTGCAGTGGCTGGTTATTCCCCACAATTTTCAGAGCAAATCACAGCACAGGTCACATTCTAATTTTTATTCTGAGTTTTCCTAGTTTTCTCAAGATGGTTTTCCTTCTCTCAAATGTCTGTTTTTATTAAATGCCTTTCTGAAGCCATTTCTATTCCTTGTCATATTAGATTTTGCTCCTTTAAAGTATCTGGCCTCAATTCAAGTCTAGTTCTGGAAATTTCCATAAGGCTTTAATGCTCCTTATGATGGAATTACCATCATTTGTGGCTGACTCTGTGGCATCATATTTCAAATGAGTAAAAAAAAAAAACATATTGTTTTCTCAGCTCTGAAGGCATCACTGGAATTAGTTTAAGGACAGCTCTTTACACAGCCTCAGATGCTATTGTTCAATTCTGGATTAATTATTTCAGCAGAAGAGTAGAGAACAACTCAGAGGAATATCCTGAGCAAGTGGCTCATCTTTGGATTTACTTGTTATTCCAAATGTCCTTGAAACTTCAAAAAACCCTGAAGTAGGAGTATAAGAAGGGTTCTTAAACCCAGACTGAAGTATAAGAGCTAATTAGAAAGATGATTGGGGACTGTATCTGGGTTTCATACTTAGGAGTTTAAGTGTAGTCCAAGTGGCAAGCCCAAACAGAATTTGATCTTATATATTCATATTCACGTACATATACATATACATATATACATATACATGTATCTGAAGTGATAAGAGGAAAAACAAATTTAAACAAAATCTTTTACTTGGGAGAAATAGATTTTTAGTCTGGCACTACTTACTGTCTAATTCCAGGGTACTGAAGGGTTGTAAATGCCCACGTTACCGCCTTGCCTGCAAGAAAGGGACATGGACAAAAAGAATCCTTCTACAAGCATATCTTTATTACACCATGTGGAGAAAGAGAGAGAGAGAGAGAAAGCATTTCTAGAAATAGTTCCGCTTAATTACACCTCAGTGTGACGTGTGTCGTCAGGATTGGCTGACTGCCCATTACCTCAAGTTACGCCCCGGGATGGGCGGTGACTTACGTGGCTTCGTCACAAGGCCACAAGCGCATGCGCACTGAACTTGTTTGCGTCTCCTAGGTAACCGGCTCGAGTGCGGCTCGGCACGGCTCTCTATATCTCCCGGAAAGATAAAATAAATTTCCAGACCGGATCTCTACGCGTCATGTATCAACAACGGTCTTATTCCTCAAATTTGGGCTAGTTTGGCTATGGAAAAACGACCCTCACAGTCACTAGTTCCCGAGTTAAAAATACCGTAGAAAAGTGGGATGGTCCACGTTACCTAGTTCAGGAGACCCACGTTCCCGACTTTTCCTCTTTGGGTGCCACCACGATATGTCACTAGCCTTACCCGTCACTGGGAAAACTTCTCGCCACTAGGTCCCTGTCTTAGGTTGGTCTAGTGTGCACATTCATGAAATGGCAGGCAACAACTTCTCTGCAAAATTACTCTAGGGCGAGTGCCAATTTTTAACCTTTATGATTTTAACATGCTGAGCCACATATCGGGAGAGGCTCCTTTTTCTATGATTTTAACATGCTGAGCCACATATCGGGAGAGGCTCCTTGTCCTAGTGCTGTGAGCGCTTGAGCAATCACCACTTTGTCACGTTTTTTTGTTGGGTTCTGGGCTTGCAAACCACCCAAAACAAACACAACACCACAGCTGAGGGTAATGCTGAATAAGGCAACTACCACCCACTCCTTAAAGAAAGAAAAGGCTAAGGATATCTAGGAAGGGAAGTCCCCAAAGGCAATGGGTTTCAGCTGAGTCCCATTGAGCTGCCCAATCTGCAAGAGAAGCCTTCTGGAGAGTCGCTCTGCCCTCAACGACCAACTCCCTCTGAGATAGTCCGACAGAAGACAGCTTCATCCCTCGATTCAGCAGGATGAGCAGAACCGGTTGTTGGGAGGTCCATCTGGAAATCATCTTCACGTGCCAAGATTTTTCGTGTCAGTCTTCTTCCTGTGGGAAAACACAAACAGCTCCCCTGGATCTTATCAAAATAGGATCCGGGCCTTTCCATTGACCAGTCAAGACATCTTTCCATTTCACCATCTCTTTTGGCCTGTCAGGCTCTAGACAATGCCGGTCAGCTGCTGTATGGCCTTGACTGTCAAGATTTTAAAAATTAAGTGTAAAGAGAGCCATAGAAACGGTTGCCCTTGGCACTGAGGGTAGAGCTTCCTCGACTCCCCCTTTTTGTTTTATTAAATAAGATTTGAGAGTGCGATGGGCCTGTTCTATAATGCCCTGTCCTTGAGGATTGTATGGTAGACCCGTTAGATGGGTCACCTCCATTTGGCAACAGAATTGTCCAAACTTCCGAGAAGTGTAGGCTGGTCCATTGTCAGTTTTAAGAATTTTGGGTTTTCCCCAAGCGCTCCATGCCTCAAGGCAATGCCGAATAACATGTGCTGCCTTTTCTCCAGTTAATGGAGAGGCAAATATAATTTCAGAACAAGTATCAATAGAAACATGTAAATATTGCAATTTGCCAAAGGATGGGATGTGAGTAACATATCTAGGCGACCTAGAGCAATTTTTTAAATATTTAAAGATAGTCCTTTTAACAGGACGGCATTTATTCTCCAAAATGGACGTTCTTGGACAATTGCGAACTAGAAAATTAATATCTGAAGATCAAACAATTTTAGCAATTGTCAGTTTTGAGATATACCTATATTGACTTAGTATACAACTTGACAAAATTTTAACCTTATAAAGCACCATCTGTAGCACGCAATTTAATTATCTGTGCTGAGATAGGAACCTCAAAAGAATATATGTTTCAAATTTTAAATACCCTTTTTCCCATAAAGGGGCTGTTTTTAAATACAGAAAATACATGGAGATCTAGAAGGTAAAGGCGTGCACAAAACAATTTTTTGATTTATCCTAGAAAAATGATTAAGCTAACACTTTGTCAGGTTTTTAAGACACAACTTTAAATCATTCTTAATAAGCACCACAGTAGCCCTTAAAATTTGAGGTAAAGAATGATTTCACATTCAATGGTCATGATTAAAAGGAATAGCTAGTATTAATATCCATAAATTATAATCAATATCAATCAAAAAAGTCCTTTAAAATTTCTGTAACGTCTTTCATATTTACCAATTAGCTTGTGTCTTTTTTAGATAATACCCAACAAAGGTTTGAGTCTTTTAATGACTCTTGACATGACATTACCAGCATAATTAAACCCTAGCTATTGTCTTGAAACTTTCTTAAGAAACAGGGACTTAAACCCTGGATCTTCAATTTTAAGAGTCTGAGGCTCTAATGACTGAGCCATCCGGGCTGCAACCTGGAGCCGCTTTTAAACATAATGTAAGGCTATCAGCCGTATCTAAAATCAGAAACCTTTTCTGGTTCACTAGAACTCCTTAAAATTTGCAAGGGTGTAAAGCAAAAAACAAGCCTTTTAATCAATAATAACCCTTTAAAAATTTAAGCAATCCAGCCTAGAAAAGTTCCTTTAAATCTTATATAACTCTTAAGTCTAAGCCCCTATCTTAACTGCCCCTGGATCCTCGGCCTTAGCTGCTGGGAGGAACCTGCCCTGGAGGCAAGGGAGAAGCAGGGAGGGGGTGAGGTGAAGTCCGTGGAACAAAGAAACTCCAGGAGACCTGCCAGTCAATTTACAAATGTATAATCATGCACCTTTTAAAGTTTAACTTAGACCTTATTTCCAAAAGACTACCATTTAGGATAAAAATCCCATAAAACATTGTATCAGTTAGAAAAATTTCTGAGATCCTTTCTGGACTTGTTCATATCCCGTGCTTGAAACGACCTCAGCACTATTAAAACATTATTAAATATACTGGTGGCCTAGCCCTCTGTGCTGCCTCTCGCCACATGCTGCTGTTCAAGGCTGCTCTATGCCTAGGCAAACATCTTCCTTCAGGAACAAACACTCTTAGCCTTCCATCCCTGGGGCTAAGAAGTTAACAATCTATATTACTGTGCCTTCCTCCAGGCAAGGCCCAAAACCACGTGTGGCCTTGTTAGATCCTGGGCAAACCTGCCTGCCCTTCTCAGCCTCTGTGGAGGCTCATACTAAAATTAAGTCAGAGACCAATAGACATGCTTTTTGTAACCATTTTTCTTTTTTCAACACAAAACACAAAACATACAGACAAGACATGAAACACAAATGTAGACAAACGATGCATTGTACATATAAAGAAAAAACTTCTCTGAGTTCCAGAGAAAGAGAATAAACCCAGGTGCGCCTAGGAATCTTCCTTTAAAAATTCACTCTCCTCTCTTCTCTCTCGATCTATTCCCGGATCCAATTACCTTAATTCTCTTAAGAATTCCGTAAGCAGCATTTGTCAAGGGCCAAGGAGCCACGTGGTTCCTATCTCCTGCCCCCTTTCGTTTACGATTCTGCTGTAGCTGCTGTTCATTTAGATGGTAATTTTCCTCCTCAAAGCGGGCTGCTTCGTCTGAGTCTTCAGAGGGGCTAGATTCTTCTGACTCAGAGCTACTAAGCTTTAAAGCTTTTCCCTTATTTCTCCTTTCTTTTCTGTTTCTTACCAGGGTGTACTTCCCCTTTCCTCTCATCCCCTTAGATCTAAAATCCTTGGAGAGGCCTGTCTGCTTAAGCATGCTTCTGTTTCTTTGAGCTCCTATTAACTTTTTCCGCTCTGTTTCTGATATGTGGTCCTGTAGTTTTTCTAACGCCCCCTGCCTTGCCTTAACCGTTGGGCGGCATTTCTCATCCTCTAAGTATGGTCTCCTCAGTCTAAGGAGAGCAAGCACTGTCACTACAATGACGAAAACTTCCACTACGCTACTCAAATGGGGGGGGGGGGGTAAATGATATAAATCAAGACCAAACATACCTCTCAGAGCTTTCCCTTGTCCTGCTTGTAGTTCTGAATTCTCCCCGTGTGTGGGTGCTCTTTCTTGGCGCCAGTGATGGTCAATTTCCCAGGGTTATCGGCACCATCTGTAAATGCCCACGTTACCGCCTTGCCTGCAAGAAAGGGACATGGATAAAAAGAATCCTTCTACAAGCATATCTTTATTACACCATGTGGAGAAAGAGACAGAGAGAGAGAAAGCATTTCTAGAAATAGTTTCGCTTAATTACACCTCAGTGTGACGTGTGTCGTCAGGATTGGCTGACTGCCCATTACCTCATGTTATGCCCTGGGATGGGCGGTGACTTACGTGGCTTCGTCACAAGGCCACAAGCGCATGTGCACTGAACTTGTTTGCGTCTCCTAGGTAACCGGCTCGGGCGCGGCTCGGCACGGCTCTCTACAAAGGGTACAGGAATTCTACAAAGGATGCAGAAATAGTTATTCAATTGTTTAGTATATAGCTGATATTCAAAAACCAAGGGTAAGATTTTAAATCCCATGTTGTATGATTTTTATTGAAAGAAGAGAATAGCATTCAATAAAAGTTATAGTGGAGTGTTAATTACTACTCAAATATTAATTCTTCAGTTAAAAATAAAAAGAATACACAACAGTGTACTGCTACATCCACTCCAGTAGTGACTCGCTTGAGAGGCATGAAAACCTGGAAGTAGTCCTGAGGCAAAGAGTTTCAAAGGAAACCCATCCTCCTGGAACCTTGGCATTTCCCATAGCTAGAAAGCCCCAGATTTGTCCCTGCATTATCATGGAGGGTCTTACATGCTTTCTTACAGTATTTTACTACATAAGAGTTAGAAATCTCAGGGCAAGCTTAGCAAAGTATAGCTAAGTCACTGTCCTACACAGGAATTCACCATTATCTAGGAAGAAGGAAGTTGGCGACTTGAGAAGGAACTAGAGTAGATACTTAGAACTATAGCTAGTTGAGTTACACCCAATATACAAGTATTTACAATGGCCTAGGAGGAAGGTGAACTATGGCAAGGGCATGAAGCCCTTGCCCCTGGCTTCTAAGTTTAAGCTGACCTTAGGTGGAGTTGTTTTTGATCCCAGTTGTTAACATTGAATTTTATCCCGGTAGGTTCCTGCCAGACCTTCTCTGTTTGCATTCCTCTGTTTTGTGTAAGAATCCAGTAACCTCTAGTAACCTCTTTGTATCTTGCTGGTGTGTCACCTAACTTCCCTATTTTCTTCTGTATAAAAAGTCTGATGCTCAATTTGACAAATTGCACTCAGATCCACACTCCTTGTGTCGTGTCTGTTTGTCACCCCACTTCCACCGACTCCATGCCCATCTGTCCGAACCCCTGATTCCCACAAATTGAGGGGGCCGACTAGGCCCGATCTGTGGCAGTGTACCAGCTGAAGAGCAAAAGTCTTTTCTTTGGGTTTGTATATCTTGCAGTTAGGTATGATTATGTGTATGAGTGACCTGGACTAGCAAGACATTCTTCAGTGGCAGATTCCGAGGAGGAGGAGAAAGAGGAGGAGGAGAAGAGGAGGAGGAGGAGAGGAGGAGGAGAACCACCTCCACTACCACCATCACCACTACCACCATCACCACTACCACCACCATCACCACCACCACCACCACCACCACCACCACCACCACCACCACCACCACCACCACCACCACCACCACCAGGGATCCAGGGATCCAGGGATAAAAAGAACAGTGAGGACAGGACAGGAAAGCTGGGTCAGGAGGTCTTTATGAGCTGATGACTCACACCAGCAAGTGTATTAAGAAGTACAGGATCTTCTACACTGTGTGCAGGAGGAAAATGGGTCAAAAGCAGAGAGCTATCACACAATGGGACAGAGTGAGCAGGAAAGTAACCAAGCCACGCTGTGCAAAGGGAACACAGGATGTCTCAAGTATGTCATGCACTAAGCACACAGTGGCCTTGGGTCTGATAACAACAGCCCTTTGGGGACAGAAGAGTCGGATTCCTAGGATCTGAAACCTCTGCCTCCCAAGGCCCTGGCCCAGGCCATTGCTGGTCTTTTCAAGCATGTGTTTCTGATTTTAGACAGGAAAAAATGTTCCTTGTGCATACACATTAGGGCTCCAGGAAAGGCACAGACCAGCTTGGCTGTTAGCAATTCCTCTATGCTTCACTTCACCCAACACCTAGTCTCCAACACCCCCCCCATGCTAGGCTCCTCTCTCTCTCTCTCTCTCTCTCTCTCTCTCTCTCTCTCTGTCTCTGTCTCTGTCTCTCTCTCTCTCTCTCTCTCAGTTCCCACATGTTTCCACCTAGCTTCTTCCCCTTTCTTCTTTTTCTCTCCTTCTCTGTCCTGTTCTTTCTTCTTCTACCCACTTCTCTAGGTCCCCTTCCCTTCCCCCAATAACTTCCTTTTGTACTAGGCCGGTTGCAAGGTCCATGGCTGTGATTCCTCAGAGAGCCACCTTGGCCTGGCCCACCAAGGTGTTCCCTCCAGCCAAGTTATACTGCCTTTTATAGAACACAACACTGTCCCCAAAAGAAGAGTTGGGTTCATGACATACTAAGTCAGTTACTTTCAGAAAGGCTCTCTAAAAGAGAGACAAATTCTTTCTTCATTTTGATTAGTAGGTATTCTAGGCACAGGGTCATTCTGAGATCTGCAGACAGGAGTTCTTTGAGTCATAGAGGCTATCAGGCTTGTTGTTTTGTATGGTTCCAGGAATGTGAGATTTTTACAAGACCTATATCCAACTTCATTTTTAAAGGAGAAATGAAGCTTATCTGTATGGGTTGGGTCTTTTTTGTTATTAATCAAATTATATTACTGACTGATACACATATTTAGTAATTCCAATAGCACTTCAAAGGTTATTTCTGAGTTAATTCAACTCCCCTTTGAGTCACATATTATAGATTTATAATATTTAAGGAACTTTCAGAGTCATAGAATATTTTTTTAAAGATTTATTTATTTATTATATATAAGTACACTGTAGCTGTCTTCAGACACTCCAGAAGAGGGAGTCAGATCTTCTTATGGATGGTTGTGAGCTACCATGTGGTTGCTGGGATTTGAACTCAGGACCTTCAGAAGAGCAGTTGGGTGCTCTTACCTGCTGAGTCATCTCACCAGCCCATCATAGAATATTTAAGTGCCTTAAAATTTGAGCCCAACTCTATTGTAACTGTGACCTAATCTAAAGGCTTGATGCAGAGGCTAAGCTTGGGTTGGAGATCTCCCATGTCTTTTTATTTCAAATCTCAGTTATCAGAATGTTTCTTGGCAGATCCAGGAGAAAGTAGGGAGCAAACATTACTGGCTACCATTATTTGTTCAGGGCATGATAATCAAAAGAGAACTTTTCTAAAGGAAGGCGAGGCCAAGGGCAACAGCACAAGGAAAGATGCCTCGGCTCCATTGCACACTACCGCGAACTCTTGTAACAGGCCCCAGCCCTTAATACCACGATGGAAATACTGCTCAGGGCTTGGAGCCCAGCATGTAGGCAGCAGCACCACCTTCCAAAATGAGAACAAAGACCTAATTCATGGAAGTCTATAGTTCTGGGAAAGCCCTTGAATGTACTTACCTTGCTATTTTGACTTCTGTAGTTCTTGATGACTGAGACAAGTCAATCCAGGATGTGGTGTGTGTGTGTGTGTGTGTGTGTGTGTGTGTGTGTGTGTGTGCATGCACATGCTTGGAATTCCATCCCGGGAAAGGCTCAGGATCACCCTCAGGGCCTGAATGCCCAGTGTAGAGGCTGACTGGCAAATAAGGACTTTCTATCAACTTGATCCTACTTACAAGTAGTCTCTGACGGGTACATCACAACTCCCTGCATGATCCAGGTTAGGATTTGCAGAATGAGACAATCTTGCTCATACATTGCCCTCTCTCTGGCTAACTGACTTGTGAAAGTATATGGAGAGCGATGTAGCTCAAAACAGCCTGCAAGAACTGCTTTGAGGAGTCTGTGGCTCTATCGCAAGTCCTACAGTGCAGGCCTAGTCAGCTCTTAGTCACCATGTTGCTCTGACTTCCCTCCTGCCTGACCTGGGAGAGGCAGTGAGCACAACAGAGCTGGAGTTCCCTTTCCACCATGAGTAGGAATCTGTTTCCTTCCTTATAATCCACCCATCACTTTTCATTACCATCCTGATAGAGCCCGAACTCCCTGGCCAGCCTTCTGCGGTTTCCTGTCCTGAGTTTCTTCTCACATCTGCTGCTCATCTTCCTACAGAAAACATTTTCCTTTTGTAGCATTCCCTTTTTCATCCAGCCAATTTCAAGCCATTCAGTCCAGACACATCACAGCACTGAGATACAGTTTTAAGAACATGGTTTTATTTTTTGAAGACAATGTTTAAAATTAATGTACTTGTTGGCAGTTTCACATGGGTGTGCAATGTGTTCTGGTCATACTCACTCCTCCATCATCTCTTCTCCCTTCTCTACCCCTCCTCCTCTCATCAAGCCTCTTACCTTGCTTTCACAGCTCTTCATTTGTTTTTGTCTTTGCTTTGTGACCCACCGGGCTTAATGGGTGTGGAGCCATCGACTGAGAACTCATAACTCACCAGTTATGAGTCACTTACTGAGGACGATGCCTTCCTCTCTACCTCAGCTCTGGACTGATGATAGTTCCCCTGAGCAGAGCAAGGCCTCATGAGTCCCTCCTCAATTCATGACTGAATTTTTACAGGTTCAGTCTTATGTAGCTGCCTCTGTGTGAGTTCATGAGTGCCAGGGTCATCAGTCCTATTTTGAATTTAAGTTACACTGTTCATTTCTAATGCCTGTGCCCCATATTCCAAAGCCCTTACTGCTTCTTTAAAAGCACCAACGTAACCTCCATTTTTTTTTAATGTCTTTCTCATTATCTCTGAGTAGTTTAAGAAAGAACTCTGTCTTCTCTTGATGTTGGACAATATTTACAATTTACAAGGTTGTTACTCAACAAAATTGGGGCTCTGTCTCTCATTTATTTTTCCTCATGTGACCTCATAGAATTACTCTTTCTTATGTCTCTAAAGACTTTTTTTTTTTTTTTTTTTTGGTTTTTTTTTCGAGACAGGATTTCTCTGAATAGCCCTGGCTGTCCTGGAACTCACTTTGTAGACCAGGCTGGCCTGGAACTCAGAAATCCGTCTGCCTCTGCCTCCCAAGTGCTGGGATTAAAGGCGTGCGCCACCACGCCCGGTGTCTCTAAAGATTTTGTTTTCTATAGATAACACATATTACATCTTTTGTCCACAGTATACCATTATTAGTTATCTCCATACTAGAGAAAAGGGGAAAAAACCTCATTAATTAATTCTCTAATCCTTGTGCGGTGATTTGAATAGGTGCCCCCTCCCACCTCCATACATTCATGTGTTTGAATGTTTGGTCCATAGGGAGTGACACTATTAGGAGATGTGGCCTTATTAAAGAGGTGTGGCCTTGTTAGAGGAAGTGTATCACTGTGGAGGCAGGGCTTTGAGGTCTTAAATGCTCTGTAAGACCCCCGGAACAGGGTCGCTCTTGTCCCAGGATGAGTTGGCGCCCCCCCCAAATGCAAACCGCAGGAGAGTTTATTATCAGCTAGCTGAGGAAGCGCTCTTATCGGTGCGTGCGCAGGCCAAAGGAGAGAGTGGTAACAGTAGGGGGCTTTTAAGGAAAAGTGAGGAATTGGGAGGAGTTGGGAGGAGAGTTGGGAGGAGTTTGGCTACATCTCTTCTCTGGTGGGAAGGGGCGTGTCCTTGGTAAAATTACATGAGGAGTGGAGGTGAGCTACAGCTCCCCTTCGAGTCCTTGACACAGGCAGGCAGGTACGCCTAGCTAGGTCACCTAAGGTAGAGGAACAAAAGGCTTCTTGCTAGCTTTAGAGAACAAAGAGCTTCTTATTGGCTGTATTCTTAGAGATCGGGGAAAACAGGTTAGGGGAGCGTTTAGGGGCTTTACATTTCAGGGAGAAACACTTTACAGTCTCACAGCTCAAGCTATAACCCAGTGTAGAACACACCCAGTCTCCTCCTTGGTGCTTATGGATCAAGATGTAGAACTCTCAGCTTGTTCTCCAGCATCATGTCTGCCTGAATGCTGCCAGGTTTCCCACCATGATAATAATGGACTGAACTGTTGCGTGTAATTTTATAATCACACTACCTCCTTGCCCAGTGTGGCGGCCTGTGCTCCAACCTCTCCCAGTTTAGCTCCCTGATCCGGCGCCAGTCCCACTCAGCTCTGCCAATGGCCAGCTGGCAGTTTTTCCCAGGAGCTGCAATCACTCCCCCAGCCCCTCCCGGCTAGTTTCACCAAGCTGCCAACAACTGCCCTGGTGGCCCCTTTTCTCCTCCTGCCCACCTTAGTTAGCTCCACAGATGGAAAACACTAGATAGTTTTATTATTTTAAAGCTAGCCAGATAACTCAATGGCTGGGTGAAGAATTTCTGCCTTAATCCTATCAGCTAGTTCTGGTCAACCTCCTCAGTCCCCACCTGCAGCGGTTGCTACAAACTCTAGGTGCCCCAAGTCCTTACACGACTTGAGCTTCCTACTCGTTCTGAAGCCTGGTCTGAAATCCTCTTCCTTCCCAGCAACCTTTCTTATCCTCCTGGGATCTGGAAGTCCCACCTTTTCCCTTTTGCCCAACAATTGGCTTCTGCCTTTTTTATTGACGCAACCAAGAACCAGTTATCAAAACAACACACCCCTGAACTTCTGAAACGATAAGTTCTGCCTTTATAAGGGTTAACTTGGTTGTGGTGTCTCTTTACAGCAATGAAACCCTAACACAACTTCCAAGATCAACCAACACCACAGTGTGGTATAGAAAGACCTAGATGGAGGGCTTCTCCTGAAGTGAGCTGCATTACAAAGAAATGCCAAGGCCAGCGAATGACCATTTTCAGAGCAAGTGAAAATAAGTCTGACTTACCTTAGTCTCCGGGTAGTGAGTCCTTTGTCTAGCAAGGTTGCAGAACCAGCCCTGGAAAATGGTGTGGCAGAGAGTGTTCACAGGGTCTTGTGTTCTTGATATTCCCTGTGAGAAAATACAGCTTTGTGATTCTGGTGAGGAGCTTTCCCTTGGACATAACCACATAGGGTGTGAAGAGCGCTGAGCTCTGGTGAGCTCTGGTGGGTCCACAGGACAAAGAGGAGGTGACAGGATTGGGTAAGTAACACATCAAAGGCTGACAAATGCTTAAAACTTATTTTGTAATGTTGAGTAGGAAGATATCTGAGCCTTTGGAAACTTGTCATTCTAAATGGCATTTTCCATATTCAGCTTCACAGTGAGAAAGATTCCATGGCAGAATTTAGAAATATCCCTTCCTGAATACCAAACATTTAGATGGTGATGGACCTTTCTCTGACCTTCTTGTCTATGTCTTCATCTGTGTTCTTTCTTGTAAATGTAGTAAAAGAGTAAAAGAAACCAAGGCTCCTTTACATATCTGAGCGAATAGTCAGGCTCTTAACATTATCATCTCAAAGTTACCTCACAGTGGAAGTTTAGCAAATTCTTCTGTCTTGAGCAAAGAGTTTCAGCATGTCCAACATGTCTCAGCTTCTACCAACCTTCCGCACAATCTCATCTTCTCCAACCCAAAGAGGTTTTGATTCTTCACTTCAGAAGAGAAATTTCTTTAAGCTTTCTTTTAATTTTTAATTATGTGTATCTGTCTGTGAATATGCACACCTGTGTGAAGGTGCCAGATTCCCCAGAGATGGAGATATGGAAGGCTGAGAGTTGCCCAGTGTGTGTCCTGGAAACTGAACTCAGGTCTTCTGAGAGAACAGGAAGTATACACACAACGGAGCCACCTCTTCAGCTCCCATACAAGAAATTCTAATAACAACATTTTCTCATTATAGATGATGTAATCATAGGCTCTGAGAACTGGAGACAATACAGAAATCATGTATTGCCCTGGTAACTCCATCCTGTGTATGCTTTGAGAGCAGACTTTTCACAAAGAGAGAAAAACGACTTTATTTCTTAATTGCTTGTTTTTTTTATCTTTCTCGAGACGTGGTCTTTCCATACAGACTAGACTGCCTACTGGAATTACAGATCTGTATCATCCTACATGTCCAGAAATTCTCCTTACTGGGTTCTGCATACATGTTATTTGTGAAGCTTCAGTGTCTTCTTTACTACTTATCCTCCTGGGAGCTGGTGGAGAAGGAAGGGAAGGCTTTTTGACTGAAGCAGAGCTGTGAGGTGTGGTTCACACTGTGCTTCTGGAGTCTGGAAGACTTTCCCTGGACCCCACACAGCCTTAGAGCATCCAGATCTCCCCAAAAGGCTTAAGGGACAATTGTGTTTGTATGATCAAGTCTTAAGCAGATGTAATGGTAGGAGCACCAGATAGACTTGTCTACTTCAGGGAGAAGGCATCAGCTCCCTCCTTCAGCTGTCTGTAGTCTGAGTCTGACTGATCTAACATTCAGGACCCAGGTTGGCACCAGAGACCTACACTGTCTTTGAATGTCCAGATAAATATCAACCAACCCTTAGCACTCAGTCCTAGGACTGGCTCTGAAGCCATTTAGGCTAATTGTACATACTAATTCCCTATTGAAGGATGTGGATCAGTTAATGTCAGAATCCCTGAATCCCGTGGCTTGGGATCAGATCATGATTCATATAGCATGCCACCCTGGGACAGAGATTGAAGAAACAGCTTGTAGGGCTGGAGAGATAGATGGCTTGCGGGTTAGGAACATGTGCTGCTCTTGCAAAGGACCCAAGTTCAATTCCTAGAACCCACATTGGAGGACTTACAGTCGGCTAGCTGTAACTCCAGGACCCATCCCATGCTTCTGGCCCCCTGAGGACAGTAGCACACAGTGTGCAAATATACACACATACACATAGCATAAAATAAAGGAGGAGGAAGAGGAAGAAGATTTTTAAATTTTAAATTTAAAATTTTTAAATTTCAATTTTTAAAAATTGAAAGGAGAATTTTCTTTCATACAATACATTGTGATTTCAGTTTTCCTTTCCCCCAGGTCCTCCCGGATGCTTCCTGACTCCCCACCCAGGGAAGCCACACTCTTTCTCCCTCTCATTATAATGCAAACAAGTGTGGTGAGCTCCTCGGCAGGCTTTCCCTAGAAGCCTCTCTTCCCTGAGGCCCAGTGGATGGTCAGATAACTCTTCACATTTTGTGTGGTTTCTGTGTTTACCTTGAAGGGTCCATCATGGCCTTGAGGCTCTTTCATTATAATAAACCTCAGCCTTGAAGGGAATTTACATGTCAGTTTTCCCGTTTAGATTGACCGCGGTGGGCTTTCTGTCATCTTCCTTTGTAACACTCTCTTATTGTTAAATAAGACTCCTTTGTCTCCAATGTCTGCTGTTGGTAATAAATCAAGTGCTCATTTTCCCCCCAAGGAAACTCTCACTTTGCACAAATAGCTTTGCTTCTAAAACCCAGAGGTTCTTGACGGGTTATTCTGGTGTAAAGGGAAACGTGTAACACGGTGGTATTTGCGTCAGAACTCAGGATACTGTGATTCATAGTAAAACAGAATCTGCTGCTGCCTTGGAGGAAGGCATTTGAAGTCTAAAGGCACATTTAGCCAATAATGGACATTCCAGTTTCTATAATTGCATGAGCTGGTTCCTGCAAACAAACCTCTCATTCTGTATTTATTCATCTATGTATGCGAGGAGACAGTAAAGAAAGCTGCCAAAATGGCCAAAATCCACCATGTTAACATTTCTTCTAGGCTCCACCCAACAGTTACCTAGCAACAGCTGGTATTGCCCCTGAGAGAGAAAAAGGAAACTATTAATGATTCTTTGGAGAAACAGGTAGAAGCTGGGCTTTTCCTAGACAACTGGCATACCGGGCCAGTTCACTAAAAGGGACCAAAGCTGTAGAGTAGTGCTGCCCTACTCAGTTTGAAGGGCTGGTGGAGGCAGTAGCTTAGACTTCTGTATTGTAGAAAGGGAGGGAAGAAACCCTCAGCACAGCTTAAGTCATTGAGGGGCATTAGTTCTTCAGAGAGGTCCTAGTATAGTCCACATTCAATTCATCCAAGTGCTTATCTGTGAGCACAAGAACCTTTATACCTCCCATATTAACTGACAAGAAGGAGGATCTCCTGGCCAGTTGTGTGGTTTGAATGAGAATGGCCTGTATCTGCTCATATATCCTAATGTGTGGTTCTAAGCTGGTAGACTGTTTAGAGAATGTGGTGGTTTGAATATGTTTGGCCCAAGGAGTGGCACTATTTGGAGGTGTGGCCTTGTTGGAGGAAGTGTGTCACAGCGGGCATGGACTTTAAAACCCTCATCTTAGTTGTCTGGAAGCCAGTCTTCTCCTAGTGGCCTTCAGATGAAGTTGTAGAACTCTGAACTCCTCCTGTACTATATCTGCCTGGATGCTGTCTTGCTTCCACCTTGATGATAATGGACTAAATCTCTGAACCTGTAAGCCAGCCCCAATTAAGTGTTGTCCTTATAACAGTTGCCTTGGTTATGGTGTCTGTTCACAGCACTAAAACCCTAAGGCAGGAAGGATTAGGAGGTGTGACCTTGCTAGAGGAGGTATGTTACAGGGGGTGAGCCATACCCCATCTTACCCTCTTGTTCTCTGCTTGTTGCCTGTAGATACAATGTAAGCTGTCCACCTACTGCTTCAACGTTGTGCCTACCTGCCTGCTGTCATGTACCCCGACCAGAATATTATTGACTCATCCTTTGAAACTGTAAGCAAACCCCCAATTAAATGCTTTCTCTTATAAGTTGCCTTGATTATACTGTTTCTTCACAGCAACAGAAAAGGAACTAAGACACCCTTCCTATTGCAAGTAGTGGGGATAGATCTGGGAGAGTGGCTGATGGTATATAAAGAAGCCACTGGGTAGGCAGTAGAAAGTGTCAAGATTGGTGGTGTGAAGGAGCAGCAGGCATGCTTGAGTGAAACCCTTGTTTCAGAGCACACAAAACCCTGTAATGTGTGGTATCCCTGAGACCCATAACTATTGATCTGTTGAAAACAGGTGGCCAATGCATTCCCAGGGTGTTTCATAGTAAAAGTATGGATCACGGAAAGCAGAACAGGGACATATTGGAAGGCTGAGGACTCCAGTGCCATATGGGAGACCAGTATATAATAGCCATGATGTAGCGAGCCAATGAAATTCAGAGTGAATAGTGTGTTTTATTGACATAAGCATAGCCATGGCAAGGGCGCCATTGCCTCGGACACATGGGGATGGAAGACATGGTCAGAATAAAGGTGTTGACAGTACATGTTAAAAGTGTCAGTTTTCCTGATGACTGCCACCAGTCCCATACAGAAATTCTTGCCCAAGATTAGCTGACCACCTTCTCCTAGATCCTGATGCAGACAATAAATATGACAAATTTCTGTACTATTGCTGGTGCGTCTCTACCACCCAAACCCAGCTTTTCCCTCAGTGTTTCTGTCATTTCCTTGTTCACAATCACCCTGGTCAGCCCCAAAGCTTTGCAAGCAGCATTAGGAGGCGCTGCTGGGTTCGGGAATTCCTGCTGTGTCACATAGTAAGTCTGCATCTGTTTCTGTTGGGGTTGGCCAGACTTAGTGGTGACCCCAGAATAATAGCTGCTGTCCAGGCTACCACTCGTTATGTCTATGACATGGTAGGGAGGGCGATGAGATACTCTACCAATCCAAGGGGAATCTTGTCTGAAGGATCTACAAATCTTGCTAACTGTATCTTTGTAGTGTATAGGCACATATTAGCCCTGGGGCCATGTTATATAGGCAACCATAGCAGGAGTCTAGGAAAGCAGACAGAGGAAATACTCCTAAAGTCATAGTGATTAAGTTTAGAGTTGAGGATGAGATAAATCTTTTGGAAAGGCTCAGATCCACAATATTGCCATTGTTAAGACTAGAAAAAAAACTTTGACCACTGGAGCAGGAGCAGAGACTATGCCAGACATGGTATGAAAGTCCTGGAGGAACACTGCACTATACTGGGAAAGAGTAGTTCCTGCTGGTGTTGAAATGTTCAGATTAGAATACACACGGGTGTTGATAATGGGAGGGTGTTCTGTATTGTGGACAACCTGTATTTGTACTGGTGGTACTTGAGATCACCTCACTGGGGCTCAAACCATGTGAAGAGGGTGAGTCTTGATTGGTTGTTATTAGTGAGGCAGAGTCAGACCCTGATTCGTTGAGAGGAGAAGGGATAATAGAAGTTGAGAGAAAGTCACGTTCTTGGCAGGCCGTAGCACTTTCAACAGGTGATGTTCTCTGAAACGGGGGTGAGGTGCGTAAAGCTGAAGCTATTTTTCCTGAAGTCAAGCCTTTGGGAATGATGACCAAGAGATAGATCTGGGGCACTGCTGACTCTGTGTGAATCCCTATTCATAGAGAGGTCTGTAAGCATTATTTTGGAGCTATAGGTTGATAGAACTGGGCCAGCCAGACTGCTGACTGATAAGGTAAAATTGTAGATTCATTCAGATTACACGTGAGGAAGTGTTTGGTGGGTGGGTGCAAACTCCTCTTCCAAAAGGACAGGTCCTGACCCAGACTGCTCCAAGCTACTCACTAAGCCTTGGATGTCTGCTAAGTTGGGCATCACCCCAGGTAGAACAGGAATCTCAGCAGTCAGAAACCCTTTGGCCCTCTGTTTCCCTTTCTGCTGAGCAGCTGGTGGAAGGAGCATTGGCTGTCTAAACACCTAGGAGATATCTATGGATCTGAGGTGGGTTTTCTGGACAAAGGAGAAGAGGCCAGGTTCTGCTGCAGGGGGCTACTCTTAAAGGAGGAGGATAGAGAGAAACCTGGTACTATGTAAGGGCTGGGTGTAAACTGTGAAATCATTTGGGCTCCTCAGAACATATTGCATCCATACTGGGAAGGTGTGGTCCAGCCCACATCCCAGAAGGAGAGGGTGCTTCCAGATCAAGAATGCTCATCCGTCAACTGAGACAGGCTTGAACTGTCCGAAGGTCTGGGAGTCTGTGGCACTACACCATTAGCTTCATGGGCATAACCAAATCCTGTCTCAAACATGTTCACCAAGCTCAGAGGAAGTGTTTTTTTGGAAGCAGGATGTGATGTGGTGATCCGCTGGGAGTTACTGATCACCAAAGACTTGCCTGTCAGAAGAGACAAACAGATCCAGCTGAAACAATAGTGTCTTCTGTGACAGTACAGCGAGGCCAGTAATGACTGCCACATTCCCATAGGCAGATACTGTCCTGAGATATAATGTGGTAGATAATGAGGCAGTTTAAGGGGTGGGCAGGAGTACCTTGGTGGGCCCATGCTAGGGCAATCCCCCTGAAGAATCATACCATGTGACAGAACTAGTGTAAAGAAGATTAATTGTGGGGGAAGGGAGCAGGGACCTGGAAAGGGATAGAGGCAAAGAAAGGGTTGGGGGAGAAGGACAGAAAGAAGGAGAAAGAGGAAGAGAGGCCTTTTGGAGACATGTGGGAACAGAGAGAGAAAGAGAGTGGAAAGGAAGGGAGCTGGGGTAGCTGGTATTCCTCTTAGATGCTGCTGCCACATTTGGCTTGCTGTGCAGGTTGGTGTGTGTGTGTGTGTGTGGGGTTGCTGGTGGGTGATGATACAGCTGTTGCTAGGTAGCTGTTGGGCAAAGCCTAGCAGGATTGTCTGTAAGCCAATAGAGGCACTGAAGACACTCTGGAGACAGTGAAGATGCTCATTTCAGGAAGATCTACATTCTACTCTTCAGGTCCCCACTTGCCTTGGTTAGGGTTACTATGCTGTGATAAAACACCACGAGCAAAAGCAGCATGGGGAGGACAGGGTTTGCTTCCACATCATAGCTCATCATTAAAGGAAGGAAGGACAGGAACTCAAACAGGGCAGGAACCTGGAGGCAGGAACTGATGCAGAGACCATTGTAGGGGTGGGGTGGGTGGGTGAGTGGGTGGTGGTGGTGGTTGTTACTGGTTTGCTCCTCATGACTTGCTCAGCCTGCTTTCTTATAGAATCCTGGGCCACCAGATCAGGGATGGCACCACCCACAGTAGGCTAGGCCCTCCCCTGTCAATCACTAATTAACACAATGCCCAACCGGCTTCTCTCATGGAGGCCATTTTCTTCACAGAGGTTCCCTCCTTTCTGATGACTTCAGCGTGAGTCAACTTGACATAAAGATCTCGAGCACACCACTCTTCTGGAAGTTCTCCGTGAGCCCATGCCTTCATTCGGGTTAGAATGGCCAGTGCTACCCCTCTGCCCTGGCCATTGTCAGCATTGTGTGGTGCTGCAGAGCAAAAGGCTCCCACTCTCCCCCATCTTCTGCCTCTCTTCCCCTGTTCTTCTGATCATTTCCCAGGAAAGTGTGTCTTATCTCCTGCAGACATTGATGGCTGTACTCAGACACAGCAATCAAGTGCTCATCCTGGTTCTTGATTGTGAGACAAATTATTTTGTCTTATCCAAAAATTAAGAATCTCCATGGTCTGAAATCATTGGACCATGCCAAAGGTGTTCTTCTGTGGCCTGTGGACCTGCTTAGGCCGGATTGTAGAGAGCCGCGCCCGAGCCAGTTCTGCCACCATTCCAAGTTGGCGCCGACATCCTGTCACCACCTCCAACCTGGGACAAACAAACAAGTTTAGTGCGCATGTGCTTGTGATGAAGCCACGTAAGTCACCACCCATCCCGGGGCGTAACTTGAGGTAATGAGCAGTCAGCCAATCCTGACGACACACGTCACACTGAGGTATATTTAAGCGGGACCCATCTACGCCTCTCTCTCTTTCTCCACATGGTGTAATAAAGGTATGCTTGTAGAAGGATTCTGGTGGTCCACGTCCGTTCTTGCCGGCGAGATGGTAACGTGGCCATTTACACCGGATCAGGCTTTTGTTTTGAGTTGTGCTTAGTTTCCTCAGACTCCAGTAATACCCAATGATCATGAATTCGTTTATACAAACAGCAGTATTTACCTGGGAGGATTGCAGCCTCCTCCATGCCCTTGCTAGCCCAGTCTTTATAGGGTACAATAATGTTCCTTTGAATATTTATTCATTCATTACCTGAAGGATAACTTGGTGACTTCCAAGTTTTGGTAATTATGAGTAAAGCTGTTACAAACATTCCTACATAGTCACTTTCTTGTGTAGACAAATATTCGGTTTATTTAAGAGAACTACTGAGAAGTGGAACCAATGAGTCAAAGAGCAAGAATGTGCCATTTTAGAGGTAACTGGGCATAGTCTTCTGAAGTGACTGTACCATTTGTGTCTCTAACAGTAAAGAACAAGATCTCTCTGTGTTCCACATCCCCACCATTATTTGGTGGTGTCGATGAGCAGGATTTGCCCTTCTGAGAGGTGGGTGTGTGGCCACACCTCATAGGTGCTTCAGTCACAATCTCATGAGAACATATGATTCAGAAAAATCTGTGTTCATTTGCCACTCGTCCCTTCCCAGGTGATGTGTCTGTGAGGCCGTTTTTTCTTTTTTTGATAGCCAAGCATTCTTTGTTGGCACTCCTTGTGTGTTTCTTACAGCCATCCTTTTAGAACATGACTTGCTGTATAATTAATCCCGTATTATATTTTGTGGTGTTATTAACCTTGTCTAGGTTGTATACCTTGCACTAATTGATTATGACTGAGTAATTACAAACCTCAGTTTGTCTGCTGTGATATAGAGAGGGACAAAATCAAGTTGGCTAAATTTGAAACATATTTCGCAGAATAGAGTATGGGTATAGAAAATGGAAAATGAAAAATGAGACAAGTTAGCCTTTTAAGATGTCGTGTTAAAATCAGGCTGCCACTCTAATGAAGCAAATCACAGGGCCTTTCCTGTAACTTGGAAATCCAGTTCTCTCTCCTGATTTAGATCGAGGCTGCTTCAGTTCTAACTAATGTCTCCAGGCACTTCAACAAGGAACTTTTTTTGCCAAGTAGTTTTTGATTCGCTTGCAAGAGGAGTTTGCCTGAATTTAAGTAGGCCGTGGGTTCTTCCCATCTCAACAGAAACATGCTTTACTGAAAGCTGAAACAAACCAACTGGAGAATGTGATTTAAAAAAAAAAAAAACAAAAGTGAGTCTGAAATGTTATCAAGTTAGCTGCACATTTTTTTGTTTTAAGCTTTATCTATGTGTTTTATGTATATGAGTATTCTATTTGTATGTATGCCTATATGGCAGAAAAGGACATCAGATACCATTATAGATAGTCATGAGCCACCATGTAGTTGCTGGGAATTGAACTCAGGACCTCAGGAAGAGCAGTCAGTGTTCTTAACTACTGAGCCATCTCTCTAGCCCCTAGTTGTACAATTCTTAAAAGTTTCAAATTCAAATGGTAAAAAGCTCCTATATGTGAGACATCACTCTTCTCTCTAGCCCTTGGTGACCTCTCTTTCTTCTGAACACGTGGGCCTGTAGTACGACTGATGGCCACTGTTTAATGTTTATTTTGGAAGCATTCTGTTGCCTGGTGTTGTTTAACTTTCCTCTTTCATTTCCACAGAAACTCATGAATCTGTTTCTGCAGATGCTGAACCCAGAACCAATAGGGTACACTCTGCAGATGAAGGTTTGTTTTAAGGATTTGGCTCATGGGCAAATCCTTAAAACAAACTGGCAAATCTCAGATCTGGAACTGGCAGATCTCAGACCTGTAAAGCAGGCTCTGGCTGGCAGTTCCTTTGATGTAGCTTGAGTTGAAATCTGCAGGGAAAGCCAGGAGATTGGAGACTCAGGCAAGGTTCTTGTGTTGCAGTCTGGAGGAAGAACTTCTTTCTGTTTGAATTTGTCTTTCTTGTGACTCTCTTTAGCCACCTGCATGAGGGACATCTGCTTGACATAGGTTGGATGACTTTGCTAACGACATCCAATAATATGACTTCTATAACAGCTAGTGATTGACGGTTGTTGTCTCTGTTATTACTCCGTGTGGTCGTAAACTTTCGACTTTATTGTTTTTAGATAAAAAAAGTACACCAGAACTATCACAAATAATAACTCATTCATGTATGTACAAGAATCTACTTTTTTTGTGGCTCCCATTGATCATAAGAGAAAAATACAACATTTTAAAATAAATAGCAGACACACAGACAGACAGATTGTCTCTCTCACACCTATTGATAAAACTTCCTGCATAAGTATGTCAGTCGCATTCATAGTTAATCTTCTAAGTGTGTGTGTGTGTGTGTGTGTGTGTGTGTGTGTGTGTGTGTGTGAGAGAGAGAGAGAGAGAGAGAGAGAGAGAGTGATATAAAGCATGGCAGGTAGAGAAATAACCTTGAGGGCTTTCATTTTTCCTTCACTGTATGGGTTCCAGGAGTTGAACTCAGGCTGTAAGGCTTGGTAGGAGGGGTCCCTTACCTACTAAGCAACCACCTCACCCAGATTTAATTTTAAAATATTCAAAGTATGGATCAACAATACTAGTCATGATTACATAAAAGTTAACTGTACACAATCATAAAAGGAACTATCACTTGAGGAGACAGAAGCGACCCGAGCAATGGAAAGTGACAGATGGTGGGCCTGGTCTACTTTAAGGACAGCAAGAGAACAGACTGTACAGGTGGGTTGTGATGGTTGGAATGAGAAATGTCCCATAGTCCCAGGTATCTGAGCACTTGCTCTATAGTTGAGGTGCTGTGCTTGGAAGTTTCAGAGGTGTGGCCTTGCTGTAAGAAGTATGCCACCTCACTTCCAGTTCCCTCTGTCTGCTTCATGCTTGTGGTTCAAGATGTGAGCTCTTCCCTTTCTGCTGCTTCTGCTGGGCCTCTAGCTGGCTGCCATGCTTCCCTTCTGTGATGGACACTTATCCCGCTGGAACCACACATCAAGATAAGCCCTTCCTTATTATATAAGTTGTCACAGTGCCTGGGTCACTCCCCACTCCCATCCACTTCTCCCTTCGTGATAGTTATGCTTCCTGTCTAAACAATCCTGAGATTTGGAAGACATTCACTTAGGAGTTGCCTCTTTCTATCCATTCTTGCTATATTCTTCACTTCAATTGCAAGAGCATAGGTTCCAACAGAGAGACAGAAGCAAAGTTGTTTATGGGATAACCAACTATTCTCTGGATTAGATTTGAAGCCTGTACATGTGGACAAAACCCATGGCTACAGGAAGCCATAGCCTAAAGGAGACCCCACTAAAGCTGACTTGCTAACTGGTCATATTTTCAAAACTGCCTTCTAAATATCTGTTTACATCCATAGATTTGGTTGTTTCAACCTTTGTCGGGGAAACTTCTTATTCAGTGGGTAATAGTTAATGGAGGGATTCATACTGTCCAAAGTGCTGACAGTAAATGGCTGTGAGTGTCCAGCTGCACATGGGATAGCTACATTAGCCATACCCTCAAGGCTCAGGAAACATGGAAGAAGAGACAGAAAGAATATAAGAGTTGTAGGATGAGAAGGAATCCTGTAGAATGTAGTTCAGCTCCAAATGGACCAAAGACCTCAAAATAAGGCCAAAAACACTGAATCTGATTGATAGAAAAGAAAGTGGGGAATAGTCTTGAACTCATTGGCATGGGAAACGGCTTTCTAAACAGAACACCAGTAACACAGGCACTAAGATCAACACTTAATAAACAGGACCTCATGAAACTGAAAAGCTGTATGGGAAAAGGGACAACGTCATTTGAACCACGCATCAGCCTACAGAATGGGAAAAGATTCACACTGATGTGTTAGAATGGCGGGACACATCTCAACAATACACTAGGGCAGGACAGTTCCATGTGGAAGAAGTTTTATTGGGAGGGAGAGACAAGGTGACAGCAGAAAGAAAGGAGGGGAGAAGAGAGAGAGGGAGAGAGAGGGAGAGAGGGAGAGGGAGAAGTAGCAGTAGAAAGAGAAGGGAAAAGAGAGAGAGAAAGAGAGAGAAAGAGAGAGAGGCATTTCCCTTATTTATATGGAAAATGACGTAACGTAGGCAGGTAAAGGTGGGAGGTGAGCCAAGTGGATTCTGGGAATATGCTGCAAGTTGTGCTGTTGCCTATGTGATGTCATAGGTTTGGGAGGTCCTGATGCCAACGCTTACGCCCTCCACATCAGATAGAGGACTAATACCCAAAATATATAAAGAACTAAAAATCTGGATATTAAGAAAACAAATAATACAGTTAAAAAATGGGGTACAGATCTAAACAAGGAATTCTCAAACAAGGAAACTCAAATGTTTGAAAACTCTTAAAGAAATGTTCAGCATCCTTAATTATCAGTAAGATGAAAACCGAGACTACTTTGAGAATGGCTATGATAAATAAAACAAATGAGAGCTCATGCTGGCCAGGATGTGAGGGAAAGTGAAACTTGTCCATTGTGGTGGGAGTGCAAAGAGCCAATATGGAAATCAGTGTGGGTGTGGCAGTTCCTCAGGAAGATGAGAACTGATCTACCTCAAGTTCCAGCTATACCACTCTCGGCATGTATCAAAGGATGCTTCATCCTACTACAGAGACACTTGCTCAACCATATTCTTTACTTCTGTGTTCATGAGACCCAGAAACTGGAAACAACCTAGATGTCTATCAATGGATGGATAGTGAAAATGCGGTATATCTACTCAATGGAATATTAGTCATTAGAAAATGAAATCATGAAACTCACAGATAAATGGATGGAACTAGAAAACAATCATCTTGAGTAAGGTCACTCAGAACTAGAAAGACAAATACGGTATATCTTTTCATGTGGATGTTAGTTACAAAGTCATTGATAAGAAAGTTACAAGCCATATAACCACAGAGGTTAGGCAGAGGGTCAGGACTAGGCAGAAGGGATGGATCTCCCTAGGAAGGGGAAATACAGTAGATAGCTGTGGATGGATGGGGTTTGAGGAAGATCATATAGGGAAGGGAAGGGAAGGCATGAGACTAGGGAAGGAATACAGGGAGGGAGAAAGACGCAACTAGGTATTTCTTGTCACCAAATGAAACTTCCAGTACCAAGACTGGGTTACATCTAGTTCAGTTATTGGCCAAAGTTTGGCAACAACCTATTGCCAAGGCAACCTATTGGCAGCTTTCCATAAACTCATAGTATGGCCCTGTTGCTGAAGACAGTACTCACTGAACACCAAGAAGTTGCCTGGTGCCTACTTAGAGCCTTCACCCACTGTGAGCTACTGTTTATGGTACTGGAAAGTACTCTACACACTACCAGAACTGAAAGGCAAGCACCAACCTGGTTAGAAACCTTTTGATCTACAGTAGTGATGTATCTGTATACACATTGGTGCAATTGTGACACAGCTTGTGAGAGTAACCAATCATTATTTGATTTGAGTTAAGGCTCACCTGAACACCATTCTTGTAGCCAAGAACCTGAGACTAGATAGTCCATGGCCCTTGGGGATAACCGAATGCTACTCTTCTAAAGAAACACAGCAATAAAATGACTCCTACTGACGTTTTGCTGTATTCGTGGGTAGATCCTTGCCTTGATCAGCCATCATCAGAGAAGCTTCCTCCTCGAGTGGATTGTTGGGAAACCCTGCTATTAAGGTTGCCGTCTACCATGACTGGACCCTGAGCTTGGCACAAAATGGAGGACTTCCCTTTCAGCAAAGCTTCCTCTTCCCCTTCTGACCTCACCTGGCATCGTATGTCCTCTACCCGAGGAATGCCATATAGTCACAAGTTCAACTTCCTTTCTCCTGATAAAAACCTGCCCAGCAGGCACTTTGAATGCCTTTTCATGCAAATTAGATATTCCCAGTACCTTAAGCCTCAGCCAATGAACATTTACCCTAGAAGAAGAACCCCTTCCCACTTAGGTTTATATAGTCCTTGCTCACTCCAAATAGAGAACGCAAGCTGTTTCACCAAATACCATCTGAAAGAGTTGTAACACCAAACTACTTTGAGAAGGTGCCCCTCCCTCCACTTCCAACCAGACTGAGATCCTATGAACCCACTTACATTTTCTGGTGTTTATGGGGAAGAAGTGGAAATCAGAATCACAGTAAATGGAAACAAATACTAACACCCACAGACAGACAATAGCCAAAGAATGAGAGACACTCATCCCTAAAGGCATGTCTCCATCAAATTCCTTGTCTCAGGTAGAATGACTCTAGAACCAGAGGGGATGGAGGATTCTAAGGTCTTCTAAACCTACCATGACTGATGCACATGTGAGCTCACAAAGGCTGTGGCAGCATGCACAGGGCTTGCACGGGGGCTATGCAGAGGGGATCCTGGAGCTGAAAGTAGAAGTGGACACAGGAGCTGTCTTCACTTGATAGACACTTGCAAATGGAAACTTAGTTTTCTCCAAGAGGAGAAACTGGGGAAACAAACCACTCCTAAGTGTAGGCCCTATGCCCAGCAGTAGATATTCAACACAAAATGAACTCAACAAGGTTCTTCGTGTCACAATGCTTTGTCAGGGCTGTTGTTGTTGCTGTTGTTGTTTTATTTAGTTTTTACAGGTCCTTTGCATATACATTATGGCTTCTGGGTTTGTGATTTATGGGATTCCTGTGTATGTGAATGTGTGTTTCTCTGGGTCTATATGTGCTTCTTGTGCTTTTTCTTTGGCTCTTATCCTTTTGTGTGTTTGTTTTGTCTTATTCTGGTATACTGGCTAGTTTTGTGTCAACTTGACACAGCTGAAGTTATCACAGAGAAAGGAGCTTCAGTTGGGGAAGTACCTCCATGAGATCTAGCTGTGGGGCATTTTCTCAATTAGTGATCAAGGGGGACCATCTCTGGTCTGGCAGTCTTGGGTTCTATAAGAGAGCAGGCTGAGCAAGCCAGGGGAAGCAAGCCAGTAAAGAACATCCCTCCATGGCCTCTGCATCAGCTCCTGCTTCCTGACCTGCTTGAGTTCCAGTCCTGACTTCCTTGGTGATGAGCAGCAGTGTGGAAGTGTAAGCTGAATAAACCCTTTCCTCCCCAACTGCTTCTTGGTCATGATGTTTGTGCAGGAATAGAAACTCTGACTAAGACACCTGGTTTGTTTGTTTTTGTTTTATCTTAATTTTATTTTATTAATATTCCTTAGATTCTTGTTTGTCTTCTAAGGATAGTCAGAAAGGGTGTGAATCTGGATGGAAGGGGAGGTAGAAAGGAACTGGGAGGAGTTAGTGGAGGGAAAGTTGTAATCAAAATATACTGTATAAGAAAATCTATCTTTAATTTAAAAAAAAAAAGAGGAGAGGACAGGAAGTTGGGAGGGAGATGTGTTGAGAATGTCTCTAGGGGTTATAGATAATCAAAATATATTTTGTATATGTATGAAATTTCAAAAATAATTTTTAAAAAGAAAAAGAGAGGCTGAAGAGATGGCTCAGTGGTTAAGAGCAATAGTTGCTTTTTTAGACAACCTGGAATTCAGTCCCAGCACTGAATGTGGCAGCTTAAAACTATCTGTATCTCCCATTTCTAGTCTGCACAGGGCCTAAACATGCATGTGGTGAGCAGACATACACATAAAATCAAAGTACATCTTAGAAAAAAAAAAAAAGGATTTCCTTTTTGATAGAGTCCCTGTTGCATGACCTCTTTCTAGGAGAGCATGAAGGCATGTCTACTCACTTCAACTGGGGTACTGATGGCAGATCCTAATGACTCCACAGAAGTCTAGCTTGGGGATCCAGTGAGTTTATTGTGACTAGTTAAGGGATTACAAGTGAGAGGTTACCTACAGGAACATCTGTGACTAAAAGGCAGCTGCATCATTGCAAAGCTCACCTTAGCTGCTGATGGCTCAACCCTCAAAGGTGCATGCCTACAAGCTCCCTGACACGTGACAGGCGTCTGGGCCATTTAGAAACGCTCCTGTCCTGTTGGAGATTGGATCTGATGTTTGGGTTCAATCAAGAATCTATGTGCCCAAATGCTAAAGGTCCTTGTCCTCAATTGGTTTTTGATTGATCAGTAAAGATGCCAATGTCTAATGGCTGGGCACAGGGTGGGACACCTAGAGTTGTACAGGGGAAAAGGAAAATTGCCATGACTTGGGGAAGAAGGATGGGACAGGAGCCAACCAGCATGTGAAACTTTGGGTAAGTGGCCACTGGCCACTTCCTTGATTGGGCTTGGGGTAGCATGAGAAGGTTTAGAAGTGCTCAGCCTTTAAGGTAGCCAATTAATTTTAAAAATAAGCTAATGTGTATGTGTCTCATTTGGGGATCCAAAGACAGCTCCTGGACAGGTGCAAGTGTGTGATCTGCCAGGAGCCAGAGTGGTGTAGCAAAAACTGATACACTGTCCCCAGAAATCTCTTAGTACTTCTATGATATTGTGGAAGGAATTTGACACTTTAGTGGCTTTCTGACCTAGGTAAATTTCATTAGCTTCTCCAGTCTTCAGTAGCTTCCTGAGTCTTTCGAGCTTCTTTGCCCTCTCTAGGAGGAAATGTGTCGATTTAACGGGAATAACTATTTCCTTTCTGTTGTTCTGATAAAACACTCTAACAAAATACAACTTAAGAAGGAAGGAGTTTATTTGGCTTATACTTCCAGGGAACAGTTTTTCGTTCAGAGGTATTGAGACAAGAATTGAAGGCAGAAACCAGAAGCAGAAACTATGGCAGACCACTGCTGACTCGCTCCCTGGCTCACTCACTAACTCACTCACTCACTCACTCACTCACTCACTCACTCACTCACTCACTCATGCTAACCTATCTTTCCTATTGAGCCCAGGACCACCTGCCTAGAAATGGAACTGCCAACAGTGGGGTGGGCCCTCCTGTATCAATCAGCAATGTGTCCAACATACCCACAGATCAATATTGTTTAGGGGACTTGTCAATTGTGATTTCTCTTTCAGATGACTCTAGGCAGTGTCCAGTTGACAATTCAGACAAAAAAAGCTCCCTCTCTGACAGCCTTTCATTTTCTGCTGACAGGGATACAAATACTGTCCACAATCTAAAATGAGGGAATGGAGAAAAAGGACCCTACAGCTAAAAGCAAAAAGGTTATTTTACAACAAGCTGATCTGATATGTGGGCTTGTCAGATCGCTCTGCTACTGCTCCTATCCAAACTAGCTTTGCCTGGGTATTTTTTTTTTTCTAATTTTCTTCAACTCTTTATTATAAAACTAGAAATTACTTTTACTTTCTTTTTTGTTGATTTTATGATTACTTTTGGAGAGGAAAGAGTTTATTTCATCTTATATCTTACAGTAAATTATGAATGGTAGTCAGGACAGGAAATCAAACATGACTTTGGAGGCAGGCACTGAAGAAGAGGTCATGAAGGAAAAGAATTACTACTTTGTGCAGACTGATTTCATATTCCAGCTGTTCAAGGATGGCACTTGCAATAGTAAATCATCATTCAAGAAAATACTCTATGATCTTTTGCCTACTAGACAATCTGATGGAGACATTTTTCTCAACTGAAGTTTCCTTTTTCAGTTTGACTCTGTTAGACTATATTTGATAAAAAACAAAGAAAGAACAAAAGAAGGAAGGAAGGAAGGAAGGAAAGAAAGAAAGAAAGAAAGAAAGAAAGAAAGAAAGAAAGAAAGAATTTTCTCAAAAAAATCAGCTCCTGGTTTTGTTGTTCTTTATATAGTTTTTTTTTGTTTGTTTGTTTCTACTTGGTTGATTTCAGCTCTGAGTTTGATTATTTCCTGTTGTCTACTCCTCTTGGGTGTATTTGCTTCTTTTTGTTTTAGAGCTTTCAGGTGTGCTACTAAGCTGCTAGTGTATGCTCCCTCCAGTTTCTTTTTGGAGGCACTTAGACCTATGAGTTTTCCTCTTATCACTGATTTCATTGTGTCCCATAAGTTTTGGTATGTTGTGGCTTCATTTTTCATTAAATTCTAAAAAGTCTTTAATTTTTTTCTTTATTTCTTCCTTGACCAAGTTATCAATGAGTATGGTGTTGTTCAGCTTCCATGTGTATGTGGGCTATCTGTTGTTTTTGTTGTTATTGAAGACCAGCCTTAGTCTGTGGTGATCTGATAAGATGCATGGGATTATGTCAATCTCCTTGTATCTGTTGAGGCCTGTTTTGTGACTGGTTATATGGTCAGTTTTGGAGAAGGTACCATGAGGTGCTGAGAAGAAGGTATATTCTTTTGTTTTAGAATGAAATGTTCTATAGATATCTGTTAAATCCATTTGAGTCATAACTTCTGTTAGTTTCACTGAATTTCTGATTAGTTTCTGTTTCCATGATCTGTCCATTGCTGAGAGTGGGGTGTTGAAGTCTCCCACTATTATGTGCCATGCAGTGTGTGCTTTGAGTTCTAGAAAAGTTTCTTTTATGCATGTGGGTGCCCTTGCATTTGGAGCATAGAAGATCAAAATTGAGAATTCTTCTTGGTATATTTTTCCTTTGATGAGTATGAAGTGTCCTTCCTTATCTTTTTTTTTTATAAGTTCTGGTTGAAAGTCGATTATATTTGATATTATAATGGCTGCTCCAGCTTGTTTCTTGGGATCATTTGCTTGGAAAGTTGTTTTTCAGCCCTTTATTCTGAGGTAGTGTCTGTCTTTGACACTGAGGTGCATTTCCTGTATGCAGCAAAATACTGGGTCCTGTTTATATATCCAGTCTGTTAGTCTATGCCTTCTTAGTGGGGAATTGAGTCCAGTGATGTTAAGAGATATTAAGGACCAGTGATTGTTGCTTCCTGTTATTTTTGTTGTTAGAGATGGAATTATGTTTGTGTGGCCATCTTCTTTTAGGTTTGTTGAAAGAAGATTACTTTCTTGCTTTTTCTAGGGTGTAGTTTCCTTCCTTGTGTTGGAGTTTTCCATCTAATATCCTTTGTAGGGCTGAATTTGTGGAAAGATATTGTGTAAATTTGGTTTTGTCATGCAATATCTTGGTTTCTCCATCTGTGGTAACTGAGAGTTTTGCTGGGTATAGTAGCCTGAGCTGACATTTGTGTTCTCTTGGGGTCTGTATGACATCTGTGCAGGATCTTCTAGCTTTCACAGTTTCTGGTGAGAAGGCTGGTGTAATTCTAATAGGTTTGCCTTTATATGTTACTTGACCTTTTTCCCTTACTGCTTTTAATATTCTTTCTTTGTTTTGTGCATTTGGTGTTTTGACTATTATGTGACAGGAGGAATTTCCTTTCTGGTCCAGTCTATTTGGAGTTCTGTAGGCTTCTTGTATGTTCATGGGCATCTCTTTCTTTAGGTTAGGGAGGTTTTCTTCTATAATTGTGTTGCAGATATTGACTGGCCCTTTAAGTTGGGAATCTTTGCTCTCTTCTATACCTATTATCCTTAGGTTTGGTTTTCTCTTTGTGTCCTGTTGCCAGGTATTTTAATTAGTTCATTGCCAAATCCAACCTAATAGATTCTACAGTGTTTCACAGTTCTTAGATGCTGTATTAAAAACCTTAGTTTTGTTTGATGCATATGATGTTTTTCTTCTAATGTGACTGCCCATGGAAACCCAAGGAGATGGACCACCCCTGTCATGAGGCTGAGAAGCAGCAGAGTTGGTGTTTGCTGCTGTACAGTCTCTTATCTGTATTATTCATAGATGTCTACAAGGATGTGAGCCTTTAGGTAATATTTCAAGGAATTATGAGGTTTTGGAGACTGATTTTCAATTTGAGGCAAAATAGAAATGAGTATCTTGTCATTTTTTTTCTAGGTTAGAAATGGAGTTGCATAGAGTGATAAGATATCAAATTAAATGTTGCAGACATCGGTAATCAAAGGTCCATTTAGGAAAAGGCAGCCTTGCTTGATGGTGGTGTCACCACCATAGAAACAGAATTAAACATATTAAAAACTGATAGGTGCATACTGCTGATAACATTGATGGCTTAAACAGGGACTGATAAGTCCTGAATCTTTAACTTCTCAGTTTAAGCTGTGGACTGAGATTCAGAGATAATCTGTAACCTTGACAGAAGAACAACTATACTAAAGTACAACTGAGTAACTATCACTCCCTGTATCAGCTGCCTGGAAATGTAGGCATTGATCAAAAGAGAAGCAGCTCTGTGGTCGTAGGACAGAGTTTGTGAAAAGGCTCAGGCATCTAAGCAACTCTAAAAGCCCATTTAGCCGGGCGTGGTGGCACATGCCTTTAATCCCAGCACTTGGGAGGCAGAGGCAGGTGGATTTCTAAGTTCAAGGCCAGCCTGGTCTACAAAGTGAGTTCCAGGACAGCCAGGGCTATAAAGAGAAACCCTGTCTCAAAACAAACAAACAAACAAACAAACAAACAAACAAAAAACATTTAAAGTCCCTGTTTCCCAAAGGCAACTGCTGACCAACTGCTGACCAACTGCTGACCAACTGCTGACCAACTGCTGACCAACTGCTGACCAACTGCTGACCAACTGCTGACCAACTGCTGACCAGATGAGGTAGTTCTTTTCTTTCTTGAAGATTCTTGATATTTCATCTTAAAAGAAGAAATTTTCTGCTTTATACTTCTGTTGCCTAGAGGAATAAATAGAGTTAAATCCCAATCTGGCCTGGGATATATCTTGAGATCACAGCATAGAGGTAAAAGCTGATAATTGCACGAATAGCCATGCTTTGCTCAGATTTTAGCACAGTGTGATGTTGTCCTATAATCAGGGATGATTTTGTACTTTACCAGTAGGGAGAAATAGAACCATGTCTGTGACTAACTTTTAAAATGTATTCATTTACTAGGTATTTTATGTTCAGAACAGTCCTAACCAGCTGCAAGTTTCCAAAAATCTGGCTGGCTGGTCAACCATATCTGGTGTCAACACTGGCTCCCAGGATTGAGCCAGATGGAAACTTTTTACCATTAGACTAAAGGGGTGGTTTAAATAATCCAAGTTACAGGGAATAGAAGTCAACCTTCTGAGTGTCTTGTTCACTTACATTCTAAGTTCAAGCCCAAACTAGTCTCAAAATCTGTTCTTCTCCCAGAATCTTCAGACACATGATGAAAAAGTAAGGATGATTTCCAGAAAGGGCTATTTTAGGAGGAACGGGGATTCTGAAAGGTGACCAGACAATTGAAATGAGCGACCTGATTTCAATGCTGATGGAAACATCACGGAATGGCAGAGGCAGGATATTCCACTGAGTTATCACAAAAACTAGGCACCCCCAATAATGTTCAGCATGATGATATAAGTGGTTTGACCCAAAGAGATTCTTTTTTCAATAGAGATAATTGTTGTTGTCATTTTCTGGGTCCAAAATGTCCAAATTACTCAGCTGTGGCAATGAAAGAAAATCATTCCTGATAATATGTATGATAATTTTTTTTTCTTGATAGTGTTCTTTAGCTCCAAGGTAGGAACATTTTCTGGCTTGGTTACAGAAATCAATGTAGCGTGTTGGTTCTATACTTTCATGTGGCTGTTTCTAGTTCATCATGCCCCAGGACAAGCAGGACAAAGAAGGCTGACTGGGGCATAGAACCGAGAAACAGGCTTTGGCTTCAGTCAGGGACATCAGGATCTCAGCCCTTTTGGTTAATTAGTTTTGGACAACCACACCAAGCCTGCCCTAATTGCACCAAAGGATCCATTGAATGCAGAAAGAAGGAGAGAGGGAGAGAGAGAAAAGAGAGAGAGAGAGAGAGAGAGAGAGAGAGAGAGAGAGAGAACCAAAACCAGCATCAGCTTTATGCTTGTTTATGAAAATGAACATTATAGCTCCTGATTCATTCAATTGTCACTTTATAAAGACACATAGTCACTTTAACCGAGTTTCTTTTTCTCTCCTGTATTTTAGAGGATCCATTATTTGTGGTTATATTTATAGTTAGGTCGTGTGCTTCGGGATATGGAGAAAAGTATCCAACACTTAGAGATCCTTAGTAAGACCTGGGATGACATTACTACTTATTTCCTTTTGAGAAGTGAGAGTGTTCTCTGATGTGTTAGGCCGAGCTAGCTGCTGTTAGGAACTAATCCTGAAACAGAAGAACATCCTGCAAAACATATCCAATTTTCCCACTGTTGAGTAGCAGATGCCTTTCCTATACTTTCTCCATGCTGCAGTTTGGATCTCAAAAGCCCTACAAAGGCCTATCTATACCTTAAAGGCTTGGTCTCATCCTGTGGTGAACTGTGGGGAAATGGATCCTCTAGTGGTGTCTGAATTTCTTTTCCTGTTGTTAGGATAAAAATACTCTTGACAAAAGTGCTTACACAGGGGTTGGGGGTGGCGGGATGTGAGGTTAGGGATGTAGGGGATGGGGGGTTTATTTAGGTCATAGTTCAAGGTTCATGGTAGGGACACCAAGGTGTCAGGAGTCAAGCAGTTAGTCACATCACACAGTCAGAAGAGAGCAAGAGTGAATGCTTGCTAGAGCTCAGTCTGCTTTTCCTGGTCTTACACCATCCGGTATCCCCCATCCTGGATCCCCTGGATTCAGGGGATGGGTTTACCCGCAATTCCACATCAGTGAACACAGGACGGTCCATCACAGAAATGCTCAGAAGTCCATCTCTCAGGTGAATCTAGATTTAGCCCAGTTTGAAGTTAATATTATCCACCACTAGGGCTAAGACCTCGTGGAAGGATTCTAGGTTAGAGATTTGTTACCCTGAAGGGGAGGGATATCAGAATCATCCCTTCATCCGTTTCCATCCTCCACAATGTGAACAATCATTTCCATTGTGGTCATTATGGCTGTTGCATAGGCCAAATGACCACTGACAGAAGCCTCTAAGACTATAAGCACAACACATTTTTCTTCTCTTAAGTATAGTTTCTCAGGTGTTCTGCCATAGTGGCAAAGCATTAGTGTTTCCATGTTTCTTTCCATGGCTGCTTTCTTGTAGAACCCAGGGCCACCAGCCCAGATTGGCACCAGTCACAATGGGCCGGGCCCTCACCTATTAATCACTAATTAAGGAAATACAGGTTTGCTGATAGCCTAATCTTATGGAGGCATGCTCTCCCTCTTCTCTCATGACTCTCAATTATATCAAGTTGACATGATCTTCCATGTTTGAAGCTCCTTAACTGTTTATGATTCAGGAAGAAGTACGTTTCTGATTTGGACAATAAAGAAGATAGATTGATCCTAACCCTGCATTTTAGAGCTGAGGAACTATGTGTGACCCAAGCCCAGGCTTGGACTTTTTCTGGAACATTCCACCTTAAACCATAACATACAAATCCGGAGATGGGATTAAGTTTTTCACCTCAGTGTGATAATGGTGATGGCCTCTGTTAGAGGCTGACTCTGGGATCTGAAAGGAAATTCCTGCTTCCTAATGAAAACCATTGTCCACTTCTTGGTGTCCAAACCAGGCTTCCCAGTCCTGCTTTTATTCTATGAACTCTCGATTTTTCCACTAACTTATTTCCCAGCTTACAACAACCACATTTGGTTATCTACATCTTCAACCAAAAATATTATTTAAGTTAAAAGTAATATCAGTTCTTAAACTTAAAAAAACCTAGTAAGGTAAGTCTGCCAAAGTCGATATGTTTATTTTCTACTAGAAGGTTTTTCAGTACTGTGGAGAACAGAGCTATCCACCTTCAGTTAAATACTCATTTATATTCCTGAGGCTTTGTTTGTGTTTCCAAATTCCACATTTTCTTCCTCCTTCGGTGTCTCACTCATCACAGAATCCTAAATGTAGAATCTCACATTCTATGCTATCACACCAGTGGGGAAGTTTTCCCAGGGGTATTCAAAGAAGAAAGCCAAGCACACCCTTCAGTGTGGGACCAGAGGAGATGGGAAGATGGAGCCTGTGCTCTGTAATCCCAAGCCTACTCTCATTACATTGTCAGTTCAGATGCTCAACTCATGAAACAAAGAGCTTTGCATCCCATGCTCTCCTCCCAAGCATCCTGCAAAGAGCCTGTAGGACTTTATAGATAATTTCCTACTCGAATGTATTCTATTAATGAGACCTAAAACACTGAGTTTTAATTTTATTTTTGTCATTCATTTCAAGTATCTTTTACTGTTTTTAATCTGTCCAAATGTCTCTCTTCTTTCTTCTTTATTTTAGGGATTGTGCTGGCTAGTTTTATGTCAATTTGATATAAGCTAGAGCATCAGAGAAGAGGGAACCTCAGTTGAGAACATGCTCTCCATGAGACTGGGCTATTGGCAAGCCTGTAGGGTATTTTCTTAATTAATGCTTATGTGTGAGGGCCCAGTCCATTGTGGGTGGTGTCATCCCTAGGCTGGTAATCCTGGGTTTTATAGAAAAGCAGGCTGAGTAAGTCATGAAGAACTGGCCAGTAAGCAGCACCCCTCCATGGCCTCTGCATCAGCTCCTGCCTCCAAGATCCTGTCCAGTTTGAATTCCTACCTTGGCTTCCCTCAATGAACAGAGACAAGATATGTAAGCCATATAAACCCTTCCCTTCTCAAGTTCTTTTGGTCATGGTGTTTTACCACAGCAATAGTCACCCTGACTAAAACAGGGGTAAGCAAAAGTGTTTGTTTGTTTGTTTGTTTGTTTGTTTTCTTATCCTCATACCATGTACTATTCCAAAGATGACAACTCTCTTTGATAAATTAGCTTGGTCTCTGAAGGACTCCGTGGGAAGCCTACGGGCCAATGGTGCTGACTTCTCAGCTTGCTTTTCTAGTTTCTTTTCTCCCTATCATTTCTTGAGTGTTTAAGAGCTTAAGCCCTCTCTCTGTATTTACTAGGTTCAACTATATTGTGGTGGCGGGATTCCCTGAGTACAGGACAGTAAATTTTGGCTAGTCAGAACATGAAGTAAAAGTCAAAATTTGGAGAATATCGGGTGCCCACCTGGTGGAACCTTCTTACCATGACCTCTTTGTTTAGCAACATTGCCAAGGTTTTTCTTAGCAGTGAGTCCTAGATAGGCAGTAGTGGGCAAGCCTGATCTGGACACTAATAGACACACATACTAAGACCTAGAGATGAAGCAGAAAACACAGGAGACTTGGGGGGAATTCAAGAAGAAATGATGAGCTATAAAGCAGGTACTTCTCAGAACAGCAGGGCATAGATGGAAAATAAGCTGAGATCTCCCCAGGCCTTGCTGGGACCACATTTGTTCTGATACTGGAACAGCATAGGCAATGTCAAGATTTCAGTGATTTAAATCTTGAATGTGCATTGAAGAAGATGTAGATATCTGACCCAAGGGTTAGGTTTGCTGCTCAGAAGCACACCCTGCCACTTCCTAAGAATTCTCACTGACTACCTGAAGTCAGTGACTTAGATCCTACCTGTCTTGGTTTTCCCGACAACACCTTTCTTTTCTTCCTTCTACATCATTTATGTTCTAGCCACTCTCAAGAACTCAACAATATCATTTCTCTACTCCTGCCATTTCCATAGCATGGCAGATCTTTCCTTTTCACCAGTGAACATCTTGTGTGTTCCAACACTGAGTGTTCAGTGTAGTGTCTTTGTATCTCAGGTCAGAATCATGACTTCCTGAGCTTTTTCGTCCAGGCCAGGCCTGGTCTGCTCTGACCACTTCCCTCCCCTGTGTTGGTCGGATTTATACTTCCTCAGTCTCAGCTTTGTCTTATATTTTAGGACAGCTCCTGACCAGAGTTGATTGTTGGGGTGTGTTTGTGTGTGTGTGTGTGTGTGTGTGTGTGTGTGTGTATGTCTGTGAGTATCTATGTCTATGTGTGTGTGGATGGATTTAAATAATTCTTCCTACCTCAGCCTGTACACCTACGATGGGCTGATCTGGGGATCTAGTATTGTTCAGCTTTACAATCAAGTCTCAGAATATATTCTCGAATTTGTAGCCCCAGTTTATTAACTAGCTATATGTTTTAGAATTTCTTCTTTCCCTGGCTAGTCTTGTAGCTATTCAGCTGAGAAGAAATTCATATCAAAAAAATATGAAGAACTCAATGCCAGAAGAAAGAATAATTCAACTAATACACAGACAACCCAGAATATATTTCAAAAGCTAAAGTAATGTGTCTAATAAATGAAAAAAAAATGTTCAACGTTTTCACCATCAAAGAAATGTAAATCAGTCAGAGTTGCCATTATCATAAAGAAAGTATTGCTGGCAAGGACATAGGTGGTAGGGTTGGGATGGTAGGAAAGAACAGCCAAAGGAATGAACTGAGATTATTAATTAGCCATAAAAATCCCTGGGAAGGTTCCTTAAAAAATAAAATTAGAAATTTATACAATGTCCCACTTTCAGCTGTACTTCTCCTGGGCATGTACACAGGACTGTAATTTGGCATAACACAGATTCTTGCACATTCATGTCTGTTGTAGCACTAGCTATGGTATAAGGTATAGAACCAGTCCCAGATACATGGAAAAAGGAAATATAGTACATATACACAACTTAGTTTTGCTCAACCATAAAGAAGAATAAAATTATATCATTTATAAGAAATGGAAGGAACTGGAGATCACTGTATTAGGTGAAATAAGCCAGACATAGGAAGGTGAATGTCACATTCTCACATATAGAGATTGGGTTGAGAAAATAAAGAGAACATGAAAGTACAAAGGGTGATTCATTGGGAAGAGAAAGGGGACATGTGAAGGTGATATTAGAGCAAGTAATGAGGGGAGGTGAATATTATCTGAGAATATACATGTGAGCAAATGTCTTAATTAAACCATTTTTTGCCATTAATATATTAAAACAAACAAACAAACACATTGAGTAGACTGTGAGATGAGGATCTCTTTCTGATTCTCACCCTATGATCATTGGCTGCCAACTCTCTGTATTGGTGCTATGCCTTTAAACTCAAGCTCTCCTGCCTGATAACAGGATGTGCTAGACCTCTCCAGGCTGCTTCCTTGTGTGTGTGTCTGTGACTATTGTCTACTTTGTAAACATATCTACTTTTACTCTAAAGATAAGGGCACAGTGTTGGATTTCCCTGGTGGTGAAATGATGAATCTAGCTTTATATATGGACATACTTGCTGCCCGACTTTTATATTGTGATTGCAAAGCTGGTATTCCTCTTGCACTTGGATCCAAGTCTGTCCCAATTGGCTACCATGGCCAAGCAGTACTCCCATGAGATGGCCAGTCTCTGTAGCATCCCTTTTATTAAAGGTGTGTCTTCTGACTTTCACTGGGTACAAAGCTCTTTGATTACCACGTGCCTCTCCCTTTTCCATTCCATCCAGTGCCTGCTTGCAGCTGAACCTGCAGTATTAGGATCCTCGGGCAGATCATCTCTAGAGCTAGCTCTGACTTCTGCTCCTAGAGTCACCTGTGGTCATCTGGAATCAGGTGAGTGACACGTCTCTAGGACAGTTCTTCTAGAGTGGTATTTCTTGGAAGGATTAACTGAGAGGAAAGACCCTCCCTGAGAGTGAGAGGTCCCCTCGGGAGGTAGCCCACGTGTGAAGAGGTCTAAGAGAAGAGCAGTTCTGCTTTTGCTCACCTGTTCTTGCTCCTCGCTGATGAGTGCATTTGCACTTAGGAGGTTGCTGCTGCTGCTGCTGCCATCAAAGCCGTTCAATGTGATCTGAGACCAGCAGTCCTCCAGGAGTCTTCTAGGCCTTCAGAAGCAGATTGAAACTGTTCAGAAGTGCAATTCTGTATACTGACTACTTTCTTGTTCTCATTTTAGCATGATGGATTTCTTTTTTTTCTATTTTAAAGATGCTGTTTTATTGTCTTCTAGATCCTAGTTTAGATGAGACATGAGTTCTCATTACTACTACTATCCCTTTAAGGCAAAAGTCTTTTTTTTTTAATTTTTTAATTTTTTTTTAATTTTAAAGGCTTAAAGGCAGGCCTGTGTGGCTGATGATTGATGTGGGAGGGAAATCCCATTTAACCATGGGGGGCGGGGTGCCACTGCTGGGCAGATGGCCCTGCATTGTATAAAGCAGGTTGAGAAAGCCAGTAAGCATCACTCTTGCATGGCCTCTGCTTCAGTTTTGCCTTGACTCCCCTTCATGGTCAACACACTAGGACTCAAATTCAATTCATTTGGGAAAGGAGGGATTCAACGACGACGAGGACCACGAATAGTGTCGTTGTCTTATGTTTGATCTTGTCACTCGGAGAACGACGAAAACCATTTTTCTGACCCCTGAATGTCTTAAAAAAGTCCACCTGTAAGAATAAGATAAACAAATTAAGGAACAGTGGGGGTTTTGTTTTTACAAAACAAAAAAGTATGTTGTGTAGAGAAATTTTAATTCAACAATGTGGCTGCTTTGGGCAAGTGATTACATCCAAAGACTTCGGTATATGTGAACCGGCTGGAAAACAGAAACAACTCACATCTTTAATCCCTCTGGCAGAAATACAGACATGCCCTTAATATACACCTTTAAGGTAAAATTGGTTTGTAGAAGGAAGCAGTCATGATTGAAAGTGATAGCTAATTGAGGGGTAGATAAAGTGATGAATCAGGGAAAGATTTGACAGAATGGGTCAGGTATAGGATACACCTAACTCTCATGAGAACAGCGCAGGACAGAGAAGCTATTTAAGAATAGTGCAGGGGAGCTGGGCGTGGTGGCACACGTCTTTAATCCCAGCACTCGGGAGGCAGAGGCAGGCAGATTTTTGAGTTCGAGGCCAGCCTGGTCTACAAAGTGAGTTCCAGGACAGCCAGGGCTATACAGAGAAACCCTGTCTCGAAAAACCAAAAAAAAAAAAAAAAAAAAAAGAACAGTGCAGGGAGAGTCAGTCAGTGGGGAGTCAGTTCACTGAGTGAAGTACAGTGGAGGTGAGTTTGTTCCTGGGTTCCTGCAGTTCAGGGCAGGTCAGCAGAGGCAGCCAAGCCAGAGAATAAGGAGCCAGAAGATAAGAACAAATGACAGAGTTAGTTTAAGGTCAAGCAGAGAAATTCAGTGAGATGAAAGAGAAGCCAGGTTGAATCTGTCAGCTTGGAGAGGAGCTTTGAGCTAGAACAGCTCAGTTAAACCAGCCAGCCAGAGTTCAATAACTAGAAAAGATGAGCTTATTCAAGAGTAAGCCTCTGAGACAACAGTTACATTTGTTGAATAAAAGTTACTTTTACAATGTTGAATGTTTGATATTATTTCATAGGTAATTTAGATTTTGTTTCTTTTAAAATACCTTTTCATTTCTATTTCAGTTTGTGTGAATTATATTCACTTATTTTCAAATTCCCTAATCCTGTTCTTTTTTCTAACAATCTTTTACTGCAAAACAATCAGTTTATTTTAAATATTATATTTTTAGTTCTAGTATTTCTATTTCTTTCTGATCCCTTTTCTCTTAACTTAGATAAATTGTATATACATTTCCTAACCTGCTCCATCTGCTTCTTTATTCCCTTAACCTTTTTTCCCCCTGTGAATTCTTTAAATGATTTCTTCATTTAATTTTTACAGTTGTTTCCAAGTCTCTTTTTGTTAACCTCAGCATCTGTGCTATCTGTTGCCCTGATTCAATTGACTGGTTATTTTATTTAAAAATGTGTCATTATCACGTGTGCATGATATGTGCAGGTGAGCACACGTGTCATGGCTGATGTGCGGAGGTCAGAGAACAACTTCCTGGAGCTGGTTTCCACCTTCCATCGTTTATGTGGTTTCAGAATAAAACTCAGGTCAGCAGGCTTGCATAGCAAGCACTGTCACACAGTGGGATCTCACAGGCTGAGAGAATAGCAACAAATAATGAATGTCTTCCCCGTTGCTCTTGTTCCTTGTAAGTCTGCCAAAAGCCGAGTTCTGCCTCCCCTGGATCACGTTCCAGTGTCTTCACAGTTGCTCTTTATATGCACAAGAGGGATCAGTATCGTATGAAATGAGGCTTCGAATCCTCGCCCGTCACCTGGGATTTAGTGGCAGGTGTCTTCCCATTACCATGCAGGATAAGGATGAAGATACAGATTCAAGGCTAGAAATCACTATGTTATCACTTAGAATTAGGAATCATGCAGAAAGAAACATATCCATAATTACTTTATAGAAAACAAATATTGTAAATAAGATTATAAGGCCCACTGGGGAAACTCTATATGGTTTTGGTTATTATATTTTGTTCTTTGTTTGCAACCATTTAAGCTAGTCATGGTGGAATATACCTCCAGTCCCAGCTACTGGGAGTGCTGAGGCAGGAGAACTGTGAATTAAAAGGTCAATCTGAGCAACATATACTTTATTTGAAAAGTTTTTTTTTTTCAATGTAACAGATACAAAGGTACATGTGATCATTTGCCGCTCATGCTCACGGCTCTGGAGAATAGAAGAACGTTGATTAAACACTTTTGGGGGGACTAGGTTCTGTTAGAAAAGCTTTATTGCATTAACTCTTTCAATCTTTACAAAAACAGGGTTTCCTTAGCAGCAGTAGCTTCGGGGACCTAAACCTGGGGTCTACCCGAAGAGCTTGTGTTATGTCAGGGAAATGTTAGTGATCTCCAGAAACATACCCAGGAGCCAATCTGATGCAACTCACAGTAAGGTCTTTATTCTATTCGAGCTAGCTCACCCCCACACCACTACCCTTTAATGAGTCACCATCATGCAGGATGGTTTTGGTGGTGGGGGAGTGCCCCTAATGCCTATCAGGGCAGGGTTTTATAGTAAGTAGTAAGCAGGGAGTACGTGTACAAGCATCTAATTGGAAAGCTACTGTGGCTTCTAACACAATTGACTGGTGCTGAGAGTCATATAAAGTGAACTTCTGCTCCCCTCTGCACTGGTGGTCATTGGACAAGGGGTGGGCTTATAACCTGGGGTGCAGGTTTGTTGGAGGAATAACCTAGAGACACTGGTAAACTCTGGTCTTGTTGGGGATTAATCTAGAGACTGGAGCTAGGCTCAGGTTTTGTTGGGGGGCAACTTGGAAACTAATGATAGGTACCAGCCTGTTAGTTTACACAAGTTCAAACTTAGGTCAGGTTCTCTAAAATGGAGTCTGAACTTAAAAGCATTGGCATCTCATTCCCCTCGCCCCTTTCTCTTGTGACTAGAAGTCCCAATCATGGGACTTTCTGAAGCTTCATGAAAACAGTAACAGTAATATCTTTGTGGTGGGAGCATGGGTAGGAGCCCATTAGTGGGAGACAGGAAGGAGTCTTGAGGCTGAATTCTCTTCCTGCTGGCTAGGGTCTTATTCAACTGCAAATGCATGTGTGGTGGATCCACACTGCAACTCTGAAGCACAGGGACCCTTTCAGGAAGCTCTAGTGACCTCTGGCAGTGTCTCTTGACTAGGGCCCAATATCCAGGCTAAAGTTGGTGGAGCTTTGGAGGTGAACCTGTTTTATGGAAAGCACGAAGTTTAAGCCAAACACATTTGTGTACCCACTGGACACCCTTGAGATCACATAATAACTTCTGTCAGTAGGTGAATCAAACATAACTTCAAAAGGAGTGAGTCCCATTTGGTAGAGGGAGTTCTGTACTCTATAAAGGATGAAGGGGAGAAGAGTCACCCACTCACCATCAGTCTCTAAGGTCAACTTAATTAAGGTCTCTTTCAGGGTTCTGTTTATCTTCTCTACCTATCCTGAACTCTGGGGTCTGTAAGCACAATGAAGACAAGGTGGGGATTGGCTTCTGGCAATTGGTGACACATTGGCCATTGGCTGATGCCAGGGCCCCGAGTCTGAGTGTGCATCCCCCCAGGTCTAGGGAGGTCGCCTGTAGTTGACAGAGAAAAGCCGTTTTAGCAGAGACTCACTAGTCCCAAACTTATTAGGACCTCTAAGAGATCTTGAGTTTTTGTTTTGTTTCTGTTGCCACTGGGAAGTCATTTATAAGCTGATGAAGAGACTTTATCTTCAGGTTTTAGCAAGACAGAATGTTGAACTTTATTAATTATCAACAAAAAACTTGGTGGGTTTCCCTTTTACTTTTAGGGTTACCCTGGGCTTGGGGAGGGTGCACTTTTGATTTTCAGGGCCCCCTTATCTCCTTTTTCTGAAGCTATCTGTTTAAAGTGTCTCTTGCAATCTTCTGGTTTGGCCTTGGCTGCCAACAGGATCTTTGCCAGGTGTTGAGTTGTTGTTTCTTTCCTCTCATATTCTCTCTGCCACTATCACTAAATTCCTGAGACTCTTATTTTCTGAACCTCTCAACCCTCTGGAGCTTGTTTTAAATAAAAGCTAGAGTGACTGCTGCCTTTGTTTCTGTGATTCAGGGTCCATGGGAGTGTATTGACTAAATGCCTCTGTGGGGAGCAGGCGCGGCCACATGGGCCAAAGATGGCGCCCTGGCTCTATGCTAAGCCCTGTGACCTCGCTTGTTTACCCCAGTCTCAATCATGCACAGTAAAAGCAGCACATGTAACTCATTGGAGAGGTTAGCGCAACATCTCTCGATACCAATCTATCAGCCAATCCTGCATGCTGCCTTGGATGTGTGTGTCTATGATTGGGTGGTGTGAGATGATGTGAGTGAATGGAAGAGGATAAATTGTGGGCAGTCCCAGATGATTGATGATTGATGATTGATGATGATGATGATTGAGGACGACTAGAGGATGATCGATGAAGAAGGAGGAAGAAGGAAAAAGCTGGGGAAGCTGCAAGAAACCTCCAAATTAAGAGAAGCTGCTGCAGCTGCTCTGAACCTGCCTCGGTGTGAGTGTCGTTTATTCCCACATCTCTGCTGGACAGAGATTGGGGTTGTGACAATTGGTGGCCCGTACGGGGATGTGACATGCCTCCATGACCCTCTTTAAAAATCCTTTTATTTTCTCTCTGCCTAATATCATACACTCTGGCCAAATTTGTGGGCCATCTTGTGGCTGCCTTGAGAGCTGCCAGGAGAGCCTGATGGCAGACCAAGAGACTTTCCTTACCTTCAACCATGCTAAAATCTCAATCTGGGAGAGTCTCAGGGAAAATAAGCATATTGGGAGGACTCCCCTGTAGGGCCAGAAGCCAGCTTCCTGGCCTCTTTCACGGTGAAAGGAACTTGTAGAATGTGGTAGACATAGCCTGTCTCATGTTAATATGTCTGTCAAGTCAAAGTCACTTTGTCAAAGTCATCTTGTCAAAGTCACCTGTCAAAGTCATCTTATAATGAGAAACACAGACATATACAAAAACACAAATAAAACTTTCTCTATCTATCGAGCAGAAACAAAAATCAACCAGAAAGTGATTCTAACCGTCTTCTTCTATCAGGCAGAAATGAAAAACAACAAGAGAGTGGTGCACACCCACAAAAAAAGAGCCACATTGGTGGTTGTCTCTTGGCTCCCCTGAGCTCACACCCACCCCAGACCAAGACTCAGGATGTACAGCCCTGCTGTAGCCATGGCTCCCAGATATGTCTATCCTAACCACAACTCACCAGGGAAACAAATTCAAGGCCTTGTACCCAGAAGGCTGTGACACCATTTAGAATCAGTGAACAGAAAAAGGTACAACCAGAACAAAAAATCAACCAAAACCAGAAAAAGTACTGCCTGTAGTAAGAAGAACCAATGAGAAGGTGGCGCTCACACACACATGACAACCCTCAGTACTGCAATGATGTTTACTCACACCTGGAAAAAATCACCATGGCAACATAAGCCATTTATCTTTACACAAATTTTTGTTACTCTCTGTAGATCTCAAAGAAAGTTTCAAATATTCCGACAAATTAGCCACCACATAAATCACAGGCTTTTGTGCCGCTGTGCAAATATTCACCTCCTCAGGCCACATAGAAAGCTTCTGACACTCAGACAAATTCTTCAACATGCCTCAAAACTAGAATTACCATGGCAACACAAGCCACCAGGTTCCACACAAACAAATCCTCTCAGCACGGCTGGAAGGGCTCCGCATTGACCTTTATACAAGCTTGCTTCCATTCCCCTCTGCAGATCTCACACAGAAAGCTTAGACAAATTCAACAGTCAGACAGGGAAAAAGCAGGAAGTTTAACAGTGTTACAAACATAAAACCACAAATACCTAAATTAGTTTTTCCAGCTTTAAGACCCTCTAGATCAGTAGTCCTGTGTGTCATGGGGAACCTGCCAATGCACCAAAAGGTTGTGTCATGGAAATGTTAGTGATCCCTCAAAACACACACAGGAGCCAATCTGATGCAACTCACAGCAGGGTCTTTATTCTATTCGAGCTAGCTCACCCCTACACCCCCAGCCCCTAGTGCACTACCATCATGCAGGATGGTTTTGGTGGTGGGGGAGCCCCGAATGCCTATGGGGCAGGGCTGTATAGTAAGTAGCAAGCAGGAAGTACGTGTACAAGCATCTAATTGGAAAGCTACTGTGGCCTCTAACACAATTGACTGGTGCTGAGAGTCATATAAACCTAACCTCTGCTCCCCTCTGTACTGGTGGTCATTGGACAAGGGGTGGGCTTGTAACCTGGGGTGCAAGTTTGTTGGAGGAATAACCTAGAGACATTGGTAAACTCTGCTTTTGTTGGGGGATTAACCTAGAGACTGGAGCTAGGCTTTGATTTTGTTGCGGGGTGCAACTTGGAAACTAATGCTAGGTACTATCCTGTTAGTTCACCTGGGTTCAAACTTAGGTCAGGTTCCCTAAAATGGAGTCTGAACTTAAAAGCTTTGGCATCTCACTTGTTTAGCCATTTGCAGTCATGGCTGGCAACCTCACAGAGGTAAGACTATGGGAGGACAAGGATGCTGGATGTCAAGAGAAGTAGTGCACTCTCCACTGAGGATCATTTACCCAGTCCTCAGTTGGCAAGCCATGCTTGCTGTTGGTGATTCTAGACTGATCTAAACAGGAACACATATCTAATTCTATGAGAGCAACAATAAGCCAGTCTGTGAAGGACTGGTTTGTGAGCACATTAATAGATGGCTGACTTCCTCTGCACATGGGGACAAGAGGCTGGAGCTCCTACAGCACATCACAGCTTCCCTGTTGGAGGGCTCTGGTGCCTCCTCTGTGCTCCTCTGGGATGGGCAATTTCACATGTGTCATCTTCCATTGCTCATGCAGCACCTGAGGCAGCTTTTCCAATTATCTCCTGCTGAACAGAACCAATCGACCACTGAGGATTGTCAGTTAGACAGAACCTGCGTGCCTAATGAGAAGGCATGGCAAAGCATTGCTCAGATTTCCAGTGGAAGCATCTTTGTTACATCCCAGTCAGGCTTCTAATTTAGTTGTAGCAGAAGAGGGAAAATGGATGGACTGCTTGACTGGCAGAGATAATTCCAACACACAGAACTGTGTGCTTGCCTACAAAAGAAAGAGTCCCAACACTTTAACAGCGTTTACTTCTTAGCAGTTGACTTGTGGGCGGTTTTAGTTTTCTTATTGGTATATCTCTGTATTTTTCTATATCTAAAAAAAATACCAATTCCTCCTGGGTTGTTATTATTGCTTGAGATGGGGTCTTGTGTGTAGCTCAAATTGGTCTTGAAATGGCTATGTACCCAATAATGACCTTGAACTCTTTCTATTTCCCTATCCTAGGGCTTAGGATTATAGATAGGTGGCACCATGCTTGCCTGGGACTCAGACTTTCCAAAGATGAGATGTAGGGTAGGTATGTCTCTTAGTACTCAAATATCTATATGATCTTGAAGTATAAAGTCTTATTTGACAAAGCCTTAACCCTCCTCTAAAATATAAGACTTTAAAAAATCCAAATAGGATCAAAATTATTTTTTTTCCTAGAGTCCGACCCACTTTTCAGTTTCCTATAACATAGAGAAAAATTTCTATGGGTTCCCACGGAGACATATCACACAGCTGAAGTCTAGGGAAATGTGTAGAAGATTGAATGAATAAATGGATGAGAGAATAACGTATTTGGCTCAGAGTTTGCCAGCTTCAGGTTTCTAAAAATCAAGAATAAATGTGGCAGTATTGACTACTGTATTGGATAAAAACCAGACTCCACACAGGTCTATTTGATTTTGTATTAATCAGCTTTGGCATGTCTTAGGGGTATGGGGACTCTAGAGAGCTCTGCAATGCCATTTTTAGAACTTTTGGGGTAAACTGAAAAGACATTACATCAGTGGCAATGGATGAGTCTAGATAAGTCTACACCTGAATCACTGTGAGTCCACCGTTGCACAGAGCATGGTGAGCATGGCAACTGATTGTCCTGAGTCTCATGGAAGTAAGAATTCTTCGAGTGAAGGATGTAGAGGAATAGTTACTGAAGTAAGGAGGCAGAACGGACACCAAGGACAACAACCTTCAGTCTACAGAAAAGCATTATCGACAGAAAAATACGTAACATTTACTTTACGCATGTGTCATGTAAGACCTTCATTCCCTTTACCTGAAAGTCATCCCCCAAGCTGCAGGTACTGAGGAAGGTGCTAGGATAAGTGACTGGGCCACGACCAGGGAACAGTCTGAGAGTGTGAAGAGTTAGCACTCAATGGGATTCCTTGACAAGCCTGATAGAGCATGAAGAAATAGCATTCAATAGGATTGGTGTGCTTGCTTTTATACAATCACCCCTCCCCAAACAGGAAAGAGCCCCATTCATGAACTAAATTTGGGCCCATATTGTTGACAGAAGAATTTATTTAAAGGTTTGTCTTCCCTATGACTATGGTATTAGAACCATATCCATTCATCTAGGGACTTGGCTTGGTAGATGAGCGATCTCGTTGTTTTCTTATTGCTCTTTGCATTTGCCTGGGGATTTAGTGCTACCTCCTCATGGCTCCTGATTTGTCTTTGTTGTTATCACACCATCACACACAGAGGAAATATAGCTGGTGTTCTCACTCTTGGCTGTGTGCATCTCCTGCCACATAGCTGCAGGGATCCCAACGACATCATTTATGGGCTAGGTCGCTGGAGAATCTACTGTTCATACAAAGGCCAGCAATTGGTACTTTTATATTCCATTGTTGATCTCTCCAGGAGATGCCAGCGCTCAGTAAAATTAGGATTGAAGATGCTTTATGAGAAAGACTGGAGAGTTCCCAACATAGGGAAAGGAGAGCCTTAACTTGATGCTAATGAGCACTTTTACTACCTAAAAACCAAAAGCGCAAACCCCAAACTAAAACAAGAATCCAGACAGGCTGTAGTGGGACAACTAGTTATATTAACTCAGGAACTGAAATCACCTAAATAAACCAGTAGTCCACCTAAACAAACCAGTAGTCCACCTAAACAAACCAGTAGTCCACCTAAACAAGTAAAATCTATCCTTAAATCTCTCAGAAATTCCAAAGCTGGCACACTGAATCTAAACTTTACCTGTTTCAAGTTAATAGTGCAAGAAAATGGATGTTCCAGCACTGAGAGTGTGTGGTTTATTTACATCTGTATTTGTGTCTTGATTTATTTATTTGGAGATAGAGCCAGAGAATTCCTTGGCTTTGGTTGTTTGTTAGCTGAGAGTCCTCTGAGACCAGAGGGTCAGAAAAGGAGATGAACGAACGCGATGAGCCGCTGCCTGTTTCTTCCTGTGTGCTGTCAGCTTTTCCAGGTTGTCAGTTTTGAATAATGCAGAGTGTATGTAGACACTTAATGTCATCAAGATGAGCCTAGAAGCCAGAAGGGCTGGTGACACAGTGGAACACACTCTATCAGAGAGCTAGAACCTTACACCAGTGGGCATTTTGGTATCAAGTTTATTCACCTACTGCTCTTTGTTTGACTTGTTTCATTTTATGTTCCAAAAACTGAAATGGAGACATGATCATCCTGTACTAACCACTGTTATCATCCTTTGAAGTTATTCTCATTGGCTGTTAAGGACGCCACATGGTACCCAAACAGATGGGTACCTGTGTACACCATAAGCACAGAAAAGATCGATTTGCATTCTGTACCAGAAAAAGGGTTATCATGTCTTTTGCATCTGGGTGTTTCTTTTCCAGGAGATAAATATGCATGTTTGATGAATATTCAAAGGAGCTATCATGACCTTAGCCTGAGTGAAGATCCCATATTCTGAAAGTTTGTAATCTCTCATACAAACTAAAAATCTTCAGTATGAGTCTCCAAGCACATGCAGACACATCTTGGAATACATTTCACCATGTGTAGACTCTTTGACTTCGCCTGAGTGCCATCTGGGTCCCCTCCAGGGAGGTGGAGTTCAGCAGATTCCAGATGTTCCTGGCTTTGACCTGGGAGACTAGGTAGAGGCAAAATGAAGAAGCTTCTAGTCTTCGTCGAGTTTACATGATAAAACCACAGAAGGGTGTGGGGTATGGCTCAGTGGGTAGAATGCTTGCCCAGCCTAAAACTCCAGGGTCGATCTCAGCACAGCACAACCTGGGTGTGGTGGCACAGGCCTGTTATCCCAGTACTGGATAGGAGAATAGGAAGCTGAGGTTACTCTTGCAGACCTTATACATAGAGTTTGAGACTAGCTGGTTTGGACTACTTGATTCCGTCTCTAAAGAACCAACCAACCAACCAACCAACCAACCAACCAACCCCAGAATTGAAGAGGCTTAGCTTTAAAGGAATGGTAAAGGTACTGACATTAGTTAAGGAATTTGGGAGAGATTTTTGGAAGGGTCCATTACAGCTTAGTATTTATCATACAATTATATTACATTTCTTTCTATTATTACTATTTATATCCAGAAGGTTATAAATATTGATTTGGGGCCATGTTTAAAACGTTATATTTAGAGCTGATTCTTTTGATTGCTTTATTGCTTTTAAACATTAAAAATCCTAAGTTAGGTCTCTCACGCATTCAGTTGTGACCTGACTAATGTTCAGCCCCAGCATTCCATCACACACTTGGATGAATAACGCTGCCTCACTCCAGATTGAAGCAGGAGAAATTTGCAATTCCCTCAAAGGATTGGAAATGAGCCTGTTGTCAAGCTGCCAAAGTAAATTAACAAGATTTAAAATTCACCATAATATATATCAGAAATTCAAATGACTGGTAATTAAAGCAGGCCTTGCTCTCTTGTGGCGCGTGCAGCCTGATAAAACAGCTCTGGTATTTTACCTCACCGCTTCTGGGTGTTTTATTATATCTACTTGAGCACCAGGTGGCTTGTTCTGTAGAGTCTTATAGTCTATTAAATTCTAAACATGATATAGTGGTAAAACACAATAAATATTTTATGCCATGGGTGAGGCTATGATCCTCAAAGTTACTCTTTGCCCTTGGGTTCTGTAAGAATGGTATTTTCTATAAAAATATTTGCTTATTATTATAGGAAGTTTTAAGGACACAAAGGGGAGAGACTCCCCATAACTTATCACTTCATAGTAGTCATTATTAGTATTTGTTTGTGTGTGCTTACTGGGATTTAGGTATTTTTGCTACACATTCTGAAATAGTTGTCATCCTATTCCATATGACACCATCTAAATGACTGTAAACCACCACTTTCTAATTACAGAAGAAACTCAGTGAAATGAGGAGAGTAAAGAAGATAAATGGAGCCCAGAGTCTCATTGAGCAATCACCTCTATTAAAATGTCAGCATTATAACCTTGATGTATGCATTTTGAAGCCAGAGTGTTATTGAGGTAGCTGTCGGGGCTTGGGACTGGCGCTGCCTTTACTTTGCAGAATTAGGGAAGGTAACTAAAGATGAATTTTAAAGAAACAGAAGATGTTTCCAGGTCATTTGGCAGTGGGAATGGTTTTCACTTTCTCCCCAGAAGCCACCGCTGATGTGTAGGGAAGGAGAGATGATTGAACAGGAGAGAAGACACTTTTGGCTTAGTTACTTTGTAGTCGCTTTTGTGAGTGTGCCAAGCTGCCACCAGTGAGCTGGGATTCATCCTATCAGGCGGCACTTCAAACTGGGGTGCCACAGAGGACTTTAGCTGAACCCTGGCATGTCGGCTGGGATCCTCAAAGCATCCTTTCTGTGTAGGGGAAACCCAGAAGCAGAAGACACACAATCAAAATATCTAATGCTATGAAGATTTGTCCCCAGCTCATGGAGATTCTTGACAATACATAGCCCACTGTTTATTATTATTTGAATGTTTTTCAAGATGATTTTAAAAATTTTGGTCACACTCACTCTTTCCTCCAGCTCCTTCTGGATACACCTCGTTTCCATTTCCTAAGCTTGGTGTCCTCATTCAGAAAAGAAAAGAAAACAATCTACGGAATCCAATTAGTATTGCTGACGTACTCTTGGGTGTGTGGCCACCCACCTGGGTGTTCTTTACCTGGCACCCTCTTAAAAGAATGAACTCGGGGCTGGTGAGATGGCTCAGCGGGTAAGAGCACCCGACTGCTCTTCTGAAGGTGATAAGTTCAAATCCCAGCATCCACATGGTGGCTCACAACCATCTGTAACGAGATCTGGCGCACTCTTCTGGAATGTCTGGGGACAGCTACAGTGTACTTACATATAATAAATAAAATAAATCTTAAAAAAAAAAAAAAACTTTAAAAAAAAAAAAAAAAGAATGAACTCTCCCTCTCCTGGCAGCTGTCAGTTACTAATGGGACCTCAGCTAAACATGGAGTTCAGCGAATACCTCTCCTTCCATGCTTACATTTTATCAGGTTGGAGCTTGCACAGGTCTTGTAGTGCAGGCTGCTCTTACAAAACGGAGTTCGTGTGTGTGCCTGGATCCTCTTTGTTTCCAGCATCAATCTATTAAGCCTCACTTGGATTCCAATACTTACATATAGGCACTACTTACCTGCCTTTAGCTCCCAGTGTGCTTGTTAGGGAGTGTGTATGCAGTGAGACTAGGCATCTGCTCTCAGAGGCCCTGTTTTCCCATGACCAGTCGGGCCCTCTCGGCACCCCCTAGTTGATGGCTTCTGTAGGTTGTTTCGCAACAGATTTTGCTAATGCCAGTGGCATCTGGCTGTGGTAGATTTTAGAGTCATAATGAGACTGATGGTTCATCATCTTCCTAAAAACATAAAGACAATTTAGATTGCCCCTTTTGGCTGCAATGTTTTACTTATTGGTTTGTGAACCTTGTGCCAAAATTGAGAGAATGGTGCCTTACAGTGATAGTATCCTAGTTGATGAGAGAGATGGAGGAAAGGGGAGGGAGAAGGAAGGAGAGAGAGAGAAACATCTGGTTTGGCTTGGTACAGACACCTATCCAAAATGAACACTGCAACATTAGAAGGGAGAGATGGCTGAGTGTTTGTGGAAAACATAGATCATAACTAACCTAGTCTGATGATGGCCATGACCACCATTGTTACCCAGAATGTAGTGCTTTCATTGGTTAACTTGGTTCACTTGATGTTGATAAACTTGTTTAATCCTCATTTTAAAGAATCATCAATTTCATAAAAGTCCTTTATGCCTCTATTGCCTGTGATGGCCTGGAAATCATAGACATCTGCCTACCTCTGCCTCCTGAGTGTTGGGATTTAGAGCCCAGAATGTGCTCCCACCACCACTGAAGGAACATTGCAGGCTATACTTGACAATCCAGGCCCTCTAAAGCTTGGCTCCTCCCATGGTCACTCTTTCGCTGACAGCCTCTAGTTTTTACTGACTGAGGAGCTCACTTTGGTTCTACTGTGGTTTTGTTGCCTTAGAACTTTGCTCCTCTGACCATCTTTCTTTTTCCCCCTAATTCTAATTTTTCCTCTAAAGTTGGTGGTTTCTATGCCTTTTGGGTCTATCTTTTATACAGGTGGTTTAATATCTACAACATGTCTAGGATACCAAACAATTCTGAAAACGTTTGGTCCATACATTATATATCTTAAAGGTTGATTCTTTGAATGCTAGAATATTTAGGCAGGTGTTTAAGTCAATTCTTTTAACAAGATACACAAGGCTGGGTGTGTGTGTGTGTGGGGGGGTCTGAGTTGCTGAACACACACCTTTGGACACTGCATGCTCAGGTGGGTGATTCTGAGTCCTGAGATGAATGGAATATAAGAAAATGTCTAAACCAGCTGTGTAGGAACCCTCTCCCCATCCCCAGGGAGTGGGTGGGCTCAGTCTATCTTCTACTTTACCCCTAGTTGTTTGGAAGTATTGTAGTGTTTGAGGGATGGGTGGCAGGGCTGGGGCTGTAGGCACAGGAGCCCATTCTTGACAAGAGGCTCCATCAGTCTGTTTGGAAGAAGTCTTGATTATTTCAAAATAAATAGCACTGAGTCTCTCCCCTCTCCATTTAGATGCCGTTTCCAGCAGTTCTTCTAAGAAAATAAGACTGAACATTTACAGCCTCAAAAGTGATAAATCCTGTAAGTGAAATCCAATTTATTTCTCACTGGCTACTGAGCTCCTGAGTGGTCTCATTTTCCTTGGCTGTATCTTGGATGAGGAGACTGTATTAGGAGATCTGTAACAATTGCTCAGTGACTTGGAACAGGGGGTCATTACTAATGTATACACGCTGCATTTTAAGGCATCATATAATACATAATTCTTCATTTGCTAAAGCCATGATTCGATGCTAAAGGTCACAACATAAAATACTTTCGCTTCATGGCAATTACAGCTTGTAATGGATGTTAAACATGGAAGACTTTTTAACCCATATTTCTGTGTACAATAGACACCGCTGCTGCTAATTGTTAATGCATCCAGGACCCACTGCGTTTCTCAGCACTGAGTGAAGCGTTAAGAGACTAAAGGACAGCATATCCAGTGTGCATGTGCTGCCTCTGTTGACAGTTGGGTTGTTTGCAATGGCTGTGACAATAACTATACTAGTTACTAATCAAGTGGAATGTTCATTCAAGGACGATTTCAGTTCTGTTCCTAAAAAATTAACCTTTAAGAATTGATTTTTGTCTTCTCAAGAGAATTTTTAAAACAGACATTCTAAAGGTGCAGTGGTAGTGGTTGTATGGTGTGTGTGTGTGTGTGTGTGTGTGTGTGTGTGTGTGTGTGTGTGTGTGTATTTTCCTGTTGGCACATGAGTGTTTTGTATGCATGTGGAATCTAGACAACAATCTCAGGTGTTGTCCTTGGGAATGCCATCCACATCCTTTGATACGTGGGTCTTACATTGGCTTGGAGCTCACCAGTCAAGATAGACTGTCAGGTTGGTGAGCATCAATTATCTTTCCATCTCCACCTCCTCAGTGCTATGATTACATGTGTGTGTGCGTGTGTGTGTGTGTGTGTGTGTGTGTGTGCGCGCGCACGCACGTGCGTGCACTTGTGCATGCCATCATGCCTGGCTTTTTACACAGGCGAGAGGATCAAACTCAAGGCCTACCATTTGCAAGCAGTTTGCTGAAGGAGCTATCCCCAAGTCCTAAAGAAAGATTTCTTCGAAGCTATTTAAAACACAGTACAAACACTTTTTCTATATTTTTAAGAATGAACAAGAATTGACCTTATATTTACATTAGAAGTTCATCAATATTGATCCATATTATCCTTGGAAACAGTCAGTGTATTTAAATGGAATTTCCTTTTGTGTATTTTCCATCATGAATGCATAACATTATTGTTTGTTTATAGTCTGGGCTCATATGTGTACTGACCTGTCTTTGTCCCTTCCACTTAATAAGTAGGAAAAATACAGATTAGAAGGACTTAGATGGCAACTTACTACTCCCTGCCCCTCCCCCATGCTTTAATAGCCTCAGTGAGTTGTCCTTTCTGCATTGCTCCTCTGCTCCTTCAAGGATCAAGAGAATAGAATTGCAGAATAGATGAGTCACCCTGCGGAGCTGGCTTGTGATTGTGCCTATAATCATATTCACCTTCGCTCAAGCCTCCCAGAGTCCCTTTGGCTTTGGCCTCCCATGGTGTTCGGTGTGTGTGCATCTCTGACTGAGTCTCTTTGGCTACGGCCTCCCATGGTCTTTGGTGTGTGTGCATCTCTGACTGAGTCCCTTTGGCTTTGGCCTCCCATGGTGTTCGGTGTGTGTGCACTATACATCTGACTATTACGTCACTTTATGCTGTTGTTCAGCTGCTGCGTGTTTTCAAGTTGAATTCCTTGTGATAAGAGATGTGACCTAGAGACTCTTTTCTTAGGGTCTTTCATTACGGGTTCAGCCTACCCTTAAGTTAAGCAACCTGGAGGCAAATGGCTTCATATAAAAATGTGTCTGCCTGCTCAGGGAATCAGGGTGTTCAAATTTATTTTATTTTGTGGTTAAATGAGCATAAGTCAATAAGTTGTTTCATTTTAACACCTATTTGGAGGCCTTGATTTAGTAACATGTACCTCAAGAGTTCTTAGTGAAGAGAGAAAATATATAGTACAATGTCAACCAGGACACAAAATGTATCTGTTGTATCAGTTCAACTAGTGCAAGAAAATGTTAAGATATTAATCTCTAATTGTATTCCTTTGGTTTAGTTAGTTTGTTTTGTTTTTCCAAGCACTTAACATTTTTAGACTTCATGACATTTACTTTTGTATTAGAAGAAAATTTGAAAACAAAACATTTTTTCAGAGCTAATGCTTCCCTTCTACACACACACATGTGTGTGTGTGCATGCATGCATGCATGCATATATGTATGTTCATTTGAGAGAATTTTCTCTTTAAAATAAGATAAAGCAATAATGACAGCATGAAGCAAAGTTGATTGAGGTTAATTGCTGTTTTACTGAAATGTGTAATATGTTGATATAATAAAAGTCATTTGTAAAACATTTATTAGGCAGATCTCTCACTCTCTATCACATCTCCGTTCTCTCTCTCCCTGATCTCTTTTATTGTACATAAAGGTCCAATTTACGTGCTAGATGAAAAGAATGTGTTGTAATGAATCAATATCAGAGTTCAAGAAGACAATTTCTAGATCACAAAATGCTACTGAACAATAGATTTTATTGTTTATATTCATATCAACCATCAACCTCTCAGATTGAAACTTTGTGCATATGTACTTGGTACTGTATTGACTCTCTTTTACCTCTCTTTAAGAGACTGTGTGATGGTTAACTATACTTCCCAACGTAACATGACCTAGAATCACCTGAGAAGAGAGTCTAAATGAGAGATTGCCTACATCAGGTTGGCTTGTTGGGCAAGTCTGTAAAAGGTTGTCTTGATTGTTAATTAATGCAGCCCACTGTGGGAAGCACCATTCCCTAGGCTGGGCACTGGACTGCATTGGAGTAAAAAGATCTAGATGAGCAGAAGCAGACAGGCAGCATGTGTGCATTTGTTGGTTTCTGTCTGCTCTGTCCCATGACTCAGATGTGACCAGCTCCTTGAGCTCCTGCCTTGAGCTCCCTGGTATGATGGGCTGTGACATGCAATTATATGCCAAATACCCACACCCCCAGGTTGTTTTTGGCTAGAGTGTTTGTTACAGCATCAGAAATGAAACTAGGGAAGCCAGTTTAGACACTAGAGGAATTATAAAGTGATAAAGCTGAAAATTAAAGCAGCAAATCTGTACTGAGTACCCAACACCAGTCATGCTGGGCGTTGGGAGGAAAGAGCTAAGGGTGATCCAATTTCTCCATATAAGGAGCTTCAGAGCAGACATGTAGAAATAATAAATGCTCCAAGTACTATGACTGGCATTACATTCAGACTCCACACTGACACAAAGTTGCACTGTTGTGAAATTGCTGTTGGTCTCCAGATGTTCTCATGAGCATTAACTTAGCTCTTGCGTTCTCTCTGTTTCTGTGTAAAGGTCCAGTTGTTTTAGTCTTGATCAGGCTTGAATTCTGATCCCACACCTCACTGGTGTCTGTGAGTGGCTGATTTGTAGAGTATGGTTAGGTTAACTGTTTCTCTATCAGCAGTTGTGTTAGTTCAGCTGTCAGGTGACATACCTGGCCCCAGACAAGACCAAGGCTCAGAACAACAAGAATGTAAGTTTTAGGACTCAGTTGCAACTCCAGAGTGAAGGAAATTCCAGTTTTATATCTATATTCTTGTGCAACTTCTACTTCTGGGTCTCTATTTCACAGTGCCTGTGCCCAGGTTGTAGTGACAGTTCTACACAAGATTAAGGGGATTACAGTGTTGAGAAAAAGTTGTCATCCACAATCATTCAAGGTTGACATTCTCTTGTCTTGTTGTCCCTTTCATGGCTGAAGCTTTTCTTGGCTTCCTCTTTGGCCTCCAGGGCAGTGGAACTCATTGTTAAGGCAGACAATGCCCTGCCTTGTAGGTAAGGCACATAACCACAACTTTTTGGCATCTCATGATCTGTGAAGTAGATAGCAAACTTGGACAGGCCTCATGTCTAGCACACCTTCTTTGCCCATCTCCTCCCCCATCCCATTGATTTTTTTTTTTCTTGGTAAATATATCATTTTCACTTAAAAGTAATTTTCTTTATTTAGTGTCTGTGAAAACACTGTTTCCTCAGATTAAAGTTTTATAAAGCTGGAACCGGTAAGACATAGTACAGGCTAGTCCTGTTTCCCCTCATCATGGTTAGACACAAGTCTGTCTAGGAAACCATGGGGTGAGCAGCTGTTCACTGAAAGAGCAAAGGGGAGGCGCAAAGCATAAGGAAAACCACATGAATGACTTAAGGATCTACTTAGCGACAGACAATTCTCTAAAAATACATATCAGGAGAAAAGCAGTAGATGATATTTACATAGTATGGTGGATTGGCTAAAAAAATGTCTACTATTCTTTCATATGCTTATTTTCCAGGAGAGGAACTCTGTCTCCTCCTGCACACTGAGTATGGCCTAGGCATAATGACTGGCATTGATAGCTAGATATGGTGGAAGTGGCTGAGTGCAGTTATGACAAGAGGCTTCTGCCTTGAGCATGCTTTGCCTGAGAGAGAGAGAGAGAACCATGTTGAGAACTTCCTATGGAAGAGGGAACTGGGCGGGAGGGAAGGACTGCTCAGCTTTTCACTGTGAGCTGAGTTGGATTGACCACTGTGTTGTAAATGTTACTTTTATTTCCTCAGATGATGGGCTGAGCTGAGAGCCACACCCAAATTATGTGACTACACTAATACCTCCAAAGATGACCCCTTGCCAGAGAAGCCCTGAGGCTGGGTTACAATTTCTCCACACTATTTATTTTCACAGAGTTGCTTTCAGTTCCATTTGGACCCGAGCATATCACCGGCCATCCATTTGAATGCTTCTCACACAGTTACAACCATTTGTAAAGCACATTGTAACCAAATGTGACAAGCTAAATACTTCCAAGTTTTAATTGGGTCAGAGTACAATTGTAACTTAGTACAGCAGTTGTACAGAAGAGGGGATTTTCATGGTAACATAGGCTGAAATAGTATAGTATAAATTGTTTCAGTAAAAGTCAGGGACAGTGTGCATAGTGTGCTATCTAGAAACTCCAAATAAAGGAGATGCCTGCATTTTCCCAGTCTAGGGCCAGTAGCACTGTGTGTGCAGTACAACTACACAGGGTGGTCATGTCTGCTCTCAACATCTCCAGCCCCTGCTGGAGTTTTGAAATGGGCTGTTCCTTTCCACACTGATGCTTATCATTGAAAGCATAATTGCTATAACTCTGAAGCAATTTAAACAATGCTTTGTTAAGAAAAATTATCCCTAAAAATGTGATTTACAGGGAACACACTGGGATAAGCAGCTACAATGGTCTCGGTTGCCATAGAAACACACGGCTCCCATTTAACTCGGGGGTATTAAAATAGCCCAAGAAAAGCTAGTGGTACCGGAATACGGAAAGACACATACGCTGACATCAGCTTGCCATAACCTTGAGATGAAAATCATAAGAAGCATTTTTTAAAACAAAAGATATAGTGCTTTGTTTTGAAAATGTAACATTGAACTTAGACCAGAAATTACCGAGGATTTATAAGTGGCCCTGTTGTGAATAACTATTCTCTGAGCCAAGCTAACCCCATCTTGGGGAGTTTAGTTGTTCACTCTTGCAAAAGGATCTATCTTCTCAGCTTGTTGCCTATTTATACCACATCATGGAGGAGTAAGTAGGGAGGATGCTAGGGCCTGGGTATCCAACATCCCTATCACCTGTTAGAAGAGGACTCCCTCTGTGCTGCCACAGTGAGAGACTTCATGCTGCCGGGTAAAGGCTGTCCAAATACATGCAGCCTGTTGGATGGAGGAGCACCCACAAGCCTCTAACCAATTCCTTCCCAGGGTTCTGTAAGGAAGCCAAATCAGTTCATTGGTTCCTGCACAGGCAATCATGCCTTTGTTTGTCTTTGAGATTTAGGAAGAGGGTAGACATTGGTTCTTCCAAGGGATTTTAATAACAGGCCCTTTGCATCAAAAGACTAAGACAAAGTTGGTCTAGGAGAAATCAGGCACGGATGATCATTTCCAAAGCTTATTTATGATATCTACAATGATTTTTATTTCTGTACCAGAAATACCCTAAAATATTTTGAATTATAGTTTCATTAAAGATGAGAGAAAAAAAGCGATAGTAGTTATGGTAAAGGAAATTAATGGGCATCCACATACTTCCGCAGAAAGACTTATACCATAAGCCTGTGGCCCGTAAGCCAGACTCAGACCCTTACAAAGTAAGGTCAAGGACTGTTTGCCTATTCTCTGGTTTATATCTTATTAGTAAAGGTGACATTTGAAATCTGCCTACGCAGTCATCTTCCCAGAGACCTTAAAATAACAAAATCAAAAATATTATCTTTTCAAGAATACTCTTTGAAGGGGATCTGGGATATGACAGTGAGCCTGGGCCAGGCACTTAAGCTGGGAAGGTTTTAATGCTTTGTCTTGTTTAGATGTCATTCTAATGGAAGCCAGTCAGGATCTGCTGCTCCAAAGTATGCCACTTTGGCAGAAGAATTATTTTGAGCAGAAAAAAAAATGAGATTCAACAGATGTAGAAAAGCCATCCATATCTGACTAAAAGCAGAAACTCTGGGTAATGAGGTTCATTTTAAATCCCTTCCCCAGGGGAAAGTCACACAGCATGAAGATGACAGAAAATTGGCCCCAGGACAACCTGGAACAAACAACCTTTGCTAAGTTAGCCTTGATCTCTGTGAGTTTTCCCATGTATTTACCTTCCCACAGGTCTCAGCCCTTGCGAATCTCAAGAGCCTTGCCCTTTCCTTCGGCCTCTGTAATTTATCACTCTCAGTCAGAAGCATATATAAGCTCTTGGGCCTATCTGTTCTATTTCTTTTCTATGAAGGCCTCTGTGTCACATAAAGATGTCAAATAAAATGTATATACTTTTCTCTTATTAACTTCTCTTAGCCCAGTTTGCGTGACCCCAGCTGCAAACCCAAGTGGGAGAGACATTGTGTGTCTTCTATGGAATTGAAATACCACATCATGGAGGAGTAGAGAGGATGCCAAGACCCTCACCCAGGCATCCCTACCACAGCAAAATGTTCACATTTGAGGTTATATGATAGAAAGCCAGGATAAACATGAGTAGGCTTTTAGTTTAAAATTAGAATTTCAGTACGGGAGAGAAAAATCTATAAGTAAAACAGGGTCATAGAAAACAGGAGAGAAACATTGGTGGACATGGGTTCTGTGTGTTTCCTTTTTCTACTGAGTCCTATAAGCTTAATTTTAGGAATATGGGAGTCAGGTTCTTGGGGACTTAGAAAAGATCTGTCTTCTTCTTAATGTTATTGTTACTATTACTATTATTTGAAACAGTTTGGTTCCTGAAATAACAAGAAGCAATATGCAGTTGTGAAGAGAGTCAGTGGGCAGCTCTGTCTTGATCCTGGGTCCCAGGCTCAACTCTCTCCTGATTCTGGAGCTCCAACATGGGGACACTCTCCTACTCAGGACAAACTTGATAGCAGGCTCAGTGACAGACATTTCCTGGGTTTCTCGTTCTTTTCTTTTCTTTTCTTTTCTTTTCTTTTCTTTTCTTTTCTTTTCTTTTCTCTTCTCTTCTCTTCTCTTCTCTTCTCTTCTCTTCTCTTCTTTTCTTTCTTTTTTAAAAATTTTTTATTGGATATTTTCTTTAGTAACATTTCAAATGTAAATAAACCTCTTTCTTGGTTTCCCCTCCAAAAACATCCTATCCCATCTCCCCTCCCCCTGTTCTCCAACCCACCCACTCCTGCTTCCTGTCCCTTGCATTCCCCTACACTGGGGCATTGAGCCTTCACAGGACCAAAGGCCTCTCCTCCCATTGATGTCTGGCAAGGCCATCCTCTGCTACATATTCAGTTGGAGCTATGGGTTCCTCCATGTGTACTCTTTGGTTGGTAGTTTAGTCCGTGGGAACTTTGGGAATACTGGTTGGTTTATATTGTTGTTGTTCCTATGGGGCTTTAAACCCCTTCAGCTCCTTGGGTCCTTTCTCTAGTTACTCCATTGGGGACCCTGTGCTCAGTCCAATGGTTGGCTGCAGTCATCCATCTCTGTATTTGTCAGGCACTGGCAGAGCCTCTCAGGAGACAGCTATATCAGGCTCCTGTCAGCAAGGACTTGTTGGCATCCACAATAGTGTCTGGGTTTGGTGACTATATATGGGATGAATCCCCAGGTGGTTTCAAATGCTATCCTGAAAGTCCCCTATGCCCTCCCCCATCCCCCGCCCTGCTCCCCTACCCACCCACTCCCACTTCTTGGCCCTGGTATTCCCCTGTACTGGGGCATATAAAGTCTGCAAGACCAAGGGGCCTCTCTTCCCAATGATGGCCGACTAGGCCATCTTCTGCTACATATGCAGCTAGAGACACGAGCTCTGAGGGTGCTGGTTAGTTCATATTGTTCTTCCACCTATAGGGTTGGAGACCCCTTCAGCTTCTTGGGTACTTTCTCTAGCTCCCTTAAGTGTGGTCTGCATGCTACATAAAATCCAGCCAGCATCTAGATACATGAATCTGGTACAATTCTCCCATGATCCTATGCAATAGGTATCATTTTCCTTGTTTGACAGGTAAGAAATCCAGATCAAAGAAACAAATGGAGGGGTAGCCCAGAGTTTGTTTCCCAAATTTATCTTGCAAAATGGTCCTTTCATCATCCATATGGAAAATACATTTCTTATTCATATTCTGTTTTAGGTTGTTTCATAGTGTCCATCATGATGGCTTAAAAATATTTTTTTTTGTAATTGGCAAGTAAAATTACATATTTATTATGCATAGTATGGAGTTTGGAAACATGCATGTGTTATAGAATGGCTAATGAAAATTTGGTTTCTTCATCAGTGGTTGTGATAAACACAGGGAGGAAGTGTAAAATGAATTACTGTAATATAAGTGTATGTAATAAATTAATCTGACTGCTCTACTTCTTTATTTTAGTTTGTCCCTAGTAACCACCCAGAGAAACCAAGATTTATCTCAAGCTGCACCTCAATTCCTGGGCAGTTAAGTGTATTAATCCTCTATGCTAGTCTGCCCACCTCCAGCCATGATCCCAATATACTCCCAATACTTTTATTATTGGTCTTACTCTTTGGGCTTCATGTGTGTTTCCATGATCTCTTTTGGACTATCTCCTCATGGCTGCAATTCCTCCGTGGTTCTGGCTGATTTGAATCTCTCTCCATCTCTCTGCTCCTTTTCCTGGCTGGTGGAAATTCTGCCCTATTTCTGTTTCTGCCCAGTCATTGAGCGATCGTCATTTATTGACAAGGCAGAGAATAAATGGTAAGAATTGTTTACACAAACTTAAGAGACAGGAGATTCTTGATATAAACATTATAATGCCATGTCCAGATTGAAACAAGATATGATGGCAGAGAAACAACCATTTGAACAACACAAGGATAACCTTTACACAATGCACACAAACATTGTGTCTATAAGGAAGGGTTTACTACAGCTCACAGTTCAAGGACTAGTCATATTGGAATAGTTAAGACACAGGCAGATGAAGCAGCTGGTTACATTACGTCCGCAGCCAACGAGGAGAGCGATGCACACATGCTTGCTAATGCTCAGTTTCCCTTCTCCACCTTGGATAGTCCAAGATCTCTGACCCAGGCAACAATTTTTCCAACATCAGATACAATAATCAAGGAAATCCTTATAGCCATGCTCAGAGACCTATCTCCCAGGATATTCTAAGTCACATCTAATTGACAACTGAGATGAATCATCATGGAAGTTGACATGCATGACTGGATGTATTTATTTTGAGGATGAGAATACTTAAAATAGTCTTAGCCATTTTATATGAAACGTTGTTAGCTGTAGTCACTATGATATATAATAGATCTATTAGATTATTCCTCTTGCTTTACTGAGGTTTTTGTCCTATGATCAACATCTCCTTGACTCTTCATCCTCTCTCCAACCCCCGCAACCCTTGAGAACCCCCTCCTACTGTCTGTTGTAATGGGTTTAACTTTTATTCATTCCATATATAAGTGGTATGTGGTATTTGCCATTTTGTACCTGGATTGTTTATTTAGCATAACATTCTCCAGGCTCATCTATGTGGGTACAAATTATAGCATTTCCTTTTTTTTTTAAAAAAATGAAATAGTAATTCATACATTCTGAAATTAAATATTAATTCATACATTCTGTAGATTTACTCATTGATGGGTTGATTCATTCATTGGTGGAGAGGTAGGTTGACCCCATCTCTTGGTTATTTTGGATAATCTTAGCACTGGGTTCTGCCCGGATATATTCCATGGCAGTTACCTAGCTGATTATTATCATTTATATTTGTATACTGTTTATCCAGCCTTATGTCTGCATTTGATATGTTATTTATTTCCAGAAAAATTTCTTCTTGATTAGTATTTTAGTTTTTTTTTCTTTTTTTTTTTCTGGAGAGAGAAAGGTGAGTAGATACTGTGAAAAGTACCCCAAAGGTTTTATTCAAGTCAGGCAGAGTATCTGCCACTAGTCCTGACACCATGGAGGCTGAAGCAGGGTGAACCATACAGTGAATCCAGGGAGAGGAAACCTGAGAAGATGCTGAACTTGCTTTGAGGCTATAACTAAATGTCCCAGGAGCAGTGGATTGGGTATTTTGTGATTCAGGCTGTTGGATATCGAGTATGTAGAATTTAGCACATGATGGGGCAGAAGGGTATCTGTCTCTTTGTAAAGACAGATCTCTAGTTTCTCCAGACCCCCCCCCCCAAAAAAAAAAAATCAGCTCATCAATGGTTAGTTTTGTACAATACACTGCTTGAGCTTGTTGAGAACACAGAGATGTGAATGACTTAGTTCCAACACCGAAGAACTTGTTTTCTCTCACTTACTATCTAGTCTACTTTACCCCTTATCCCCAGGTCTAGGGCTATCCACAGGGTTACAGCAACAAATGCACAGAGTTTGCTGAAACCCTTCTCTCTGTATTGGAAGAGAAATTTGCTTTGTGAACTCCTCCCTCTCTTTTCTTCATAGGCGTAGGAGAGTAGCCCAAAGGTTAGGACTAAGGTAAATTTCACCTTTCCTCCATCTGGTCCCCGTTCCCTTTTCCCACAGCTTAATTTTCACCAACTAAAATTTGTTTGGGTTGACACTGCTTCTGGGAGCAAGGCAGCTCTATCCTTTCCCTGGGTGGTCTGTAAGTGGCATTTATGTCCGTATATGTCACACTATGTTCCATATCTGACATCAGTGCAGAAATTCAAATTGAATGGTGAATGACATTTCAATCATAAGCTCTCGCAAGAAATGCAAATTGGATGAATGTATGAACCGTGGGTTCCTGTAATTGAATTGTTCTCTTCTACCATTTAGCTGAGATTCTGGGAATGTAATTTGCAGTTTACAATGGTGGGAGGCTCAGGCAGAGTGGTAATTTGAGATAATGAGCAGGAAAGACAGAGGGCAGCCAGTGGCAGTGTAAGAGGGACTGGACTCTAGGAGATAGGAGGGCTCTCTTCTTCAGGGAAAGAAGAGGACCAGGAAGAGCCTGCAGAATTAGCAGAGGCAGCTGCTGGCTCGCTCTGTAGGCCGAGCATGCTTCTAATTTCTGCATGTACCCCACAGCCATAGCCAGCATTCCTTCAGAAAGCTGTCTGGAGGAAAGATTTCTTCACTGAAGAGTGTGATGGATGTACAGGTGGCTTCTGGCGACATTCTGTGATACTTTGATTCTGTACCCAGCTCACAGCAACTTTAGTCTTCAGTCATATTCAAGTAAAATGCACTGACTGGAGAGACTTTCTGGCTTGGATGATTTAAGGACAAAAGCTTTCACCCTCAGCGAACATGTGCTTAGCTTTGAATTCCAGGGCCCTGGCCATGACTGGAAGTGGCGCGGATCTCAGGGAAGCAGAATTCTGTTGCTAGGTTGGTCAGGAGAGATAGTTAGTTGAACAGGGAATGAGGCTTGGTTGCACACAGGAATGGAGCAGGCTTCAGTACATAAAATATACAAATATACTAGGTAAACACAATATGTAGCCCAGGCTGGCCTTGAGATGACAGTGTTTCTCTTGCCTTAGTTTTCCTTAGTTCTGGAATTATAGGTGTGGACTACCATGCCTGACCTACTATTGTTTCTTGTATTGAGTTAATCCAAAGACTCCACAGATGTTATATGATAATGTTGATTCTTAAGGGAATTGTACATAAAGTAGAAATGTGCCTGAAGATTACTTACATATTGGTCAGGCAATCAAACTATTGTACATTGAAATTCTTTACTTTCCAAGAAGTAACGGTAAAAAGGACTAATGTTATGTATTTATGTGTTAGTGATGCAGTCCTGTCATTAACCACATCAGAGTTCAGCACTTTATAATCACTATGTGGTATGGTAGTTTATAAACTTGTGAGTGGTCTGATTCAGTCATGGTGTGTGTGTGTGTGTGTGTGTGTGTGTGTGTGTGTGTTGTGCACGTGTATTGGCTGATGGCTCTATCCTGAGCTGGGTATGGCCAGTGCTTCTTATCTGGAACAATTCTTTGTTACATGTCCCCTTCTCCTCCTGGGAATATAGAAAATCCCCAGACATAATGGTTTGACTTAAACTGACAACATTACAATGTTGTGGAAGTCAAAGAGGTTTCACTAGAAACCATTCGTTGTATTGTGAATCTTAATTTGCTTCCCAAGCTGGCAATATGTGGTAATATCCTCTCTGGAGATGCTGGGCAGTAGCAGTGAGCAACAACTCATAATCAGGCACACAGTCACAAAGGAAACAGCCAACATTCTATAGTGTACCATGTCACCAAGTGATACGAGTCGGCATTGAATGTGTTAAATGTGCTTCTCACTGGTAGTTTCAGCTCACAATGGTTTTATCCGGTTGCAGCCCTTGTAAGTAGAGGAGGAGCTAGGTTCTAGCTCAGGCATGCATTGTTTTGGTGATGATAAGAAGCTCAAGACAGCAGATGGAAGCAGGTAAGACTGTCCCATGCTTGCCCACTGTCGGGCATTACGGCTTAAATCTCACCGGCTCCTGCTTTAAATGCCTGTCCTTCAGCTGGTGGCTATTTTGGGAGACTGTGGAATCTTTAGGAGGTGGAGGCCGGTGGGTAGAAGTGAGACACTGAACCTTTGAACGTTCCAGCCTGAGACCTAGTTCCAGCTGCTCTCTGCTCCCTAGTCCACTGTCCAGTGAGGAGCGCCTGCTACCCACTCCCAATGGTATGAGCGCCATTAAACTCTGTCTATTGGGAGGGATGGAAAACTCCTTGAGCAGTGAGGAAAACTCCTTTCCTCTCTTGTTCCCGTCAGATATTAGCATCAGAGAGGTGTGAAAGCAACTAATGTCTCAAGTTATGATGTTGAACTTGAAGTCAGGGTGGATGGAAAGGAGACAATTTGTGGGAATCTCATGGCAAGAGGTCTAACTTGGGGGAGGAATGAGGAATTGCAACTATTCATGCTATTCAGGACATTATAATTTGGAGGTCATAGAGTAAAATATATCTGAATTTAGTCATTATTAAGTGTATTGATATTGTCCTCTTTACACTGTATAGAAGTGTCCTCTAGAGGGGATAAATTCACTAAAAACCAACACGTTTGCTCTTGCTTGGCAATTAACAATTAGTCCAGGAGTTCTTTAGTTCTTAGCCCTCCACCACTTGTGAGTAATTGGAATCTGACCCACAGAGTTTCAGAATCAAGGGGGGACTGTGAATTTTGCTCGACTGTGTGAGTTCTAAGAACTCATTGCAAACCAACGCTGTAAGAGAATGGAGTATTCATGCTTCATGCTTCATGCTTACTGTTTGTCTACGGCTTACTACTTACTTCCAATATCACAGCCTTTTTTTACTTTCTAATAAACAAAGGAAAAATTAGTTCAGACATTGTCCTCGTGAGCTCAGTCATGCATTAGGCTACTCTCACATTTGCAGTAGCAAAACTCCCTAGAACTTGTTTCTTCTAAGCAATATGTTGCTTTCAGTACCTTAAGAATTTAGTTGCTCAAGAGATAAATTAATTTACCAAATGTTGAGGTCATATTTGAAAGCTAATATCTTGACATAATGGTGAATCACTTTCCTATAGTTTTCAGGAAAAAAAAAGAAGCTACTGATGTCTTTGTATTGATTTTTTTTTTTTAAATCCAGTTCAAGTCAGTTTGCAGGAATGTGGCAGTATCTCCTAGCAAGGCTTCACGGTGTACAAGTCCTATCTGTGTGCAGCTTATGAAGGCTTTTCTGAGAGCTTTTGAAGATGGATTATACATTCCGAATTTAACGTAGGCATATGGGATTAGGTGTTCCAGGTGACTGAGGTAGAGGAATTCTGCAGAGGAATTTTGAGGTGGAACACAAATGATAGTTCAACTGAAATGGTTACATAGTGTCCTAGTTTGGGATTTATTGCTGTGAAAAGACATCATGACCAAGGTAACTCTTATAAGACAAACATTACTGGGGTTGCCTCACAATTTTAGAGACCATTATGAACATGGCAGGAAGTATGGCAGCATGCAGGCAGACATGGTGCTGGAGGGGCTGAGAGATCTACATTTTGATCCAAAGGTAGCCAGGAGGGTCTCTTCCACACTGGGTAGAGCCTGAACATAGGAGGAGACGTCCAAAGCACCAACCCCCACCCCCTCCAACCTCCAGTGACACACTTTCTCCAAGAATGCCACACCTCCTAGTGGTGCCACTACCTATGGGTTAAACATTCAAATATATGAGTCTATGGGGACCAAACCTATTCAAGCCACCACACATAGGCTACAGTGTTCTTTTAGGCTTTATTCTTTATTTCATGTGTGTATGTGTGTGTGGGGGCACGCATATGCGGAGGTCAGAGAACATCTTTGTGGAGTCAGTTCTCACTCACCTTTACATGGGTTTCGGGAATTGAACTCAGGCTGTCAAGCTTTGGCAGCTGTGCCATCTCATGGCCAGGGGATGGCGTTCTTTGCCTTGGAGTTCTTCTCCTAACTGACAAACTTCTGCCATTTCCCCATCTCACCCACGTTCATTTTCTTCTAGACGGTTGTTTCTCATTTTCCATAAAGCTATGCTACTCAGTATGGATCCACCAGCTATGTCAAAGGGAAGAAACCCCCAGACTGTAGTGTTTGCCATTTTCTGTAGTGTAAACCTTTCAACCATGACTGGTTTCAAAGTAGCAATGTGTTAACATTGTCGGAAAAACACACTAACGTAGTGAGCCAACTGCAACACAGCACTGACTCAAACCCACATCTCAAAAGTACTTGCCAGTAAGAATGAACTGCTTTATATAAAGTATTAGACGCAGAGAGTTGTAAAACAACAGATGTTGCATTATGTGATGAACGGGTAAAGATGATAGGTTGAAGTCTGAGATTTCCAGTGACCCCGGGATACAGGTAGGAGCATAACCTTCCCCTCCCCGCTTTCAGTTGATTTCCAGTGAGGAACAGAAGCAAGTGCAGTTTCTTCTTGAAGCAGATCTGTGAGTTTAAGGCAATTTTCCTCAGAGTCACCACAGCTGTTACCTTGTCAGTCTCCCTGAAGAGACTGGACCGCATGTGAGCAGCGCTTTTTAATGCCCTTGTTGAGATCAGGTCAGGAGAGAAGGGTCCCTGCTGCACCCTCCCCTTACAACCTGTAACTCAGGCTCAGGAGATGGATTGCCAGGCCAGGGAATGGTGACAAGTCCACAAGCATGTGTGAGCTCAGAAAAAAGCTGACTGCCGTCCCAACTCATATTTCAGCAGATGCAAGATGACTTTCTTTCTTTCTTTCTTTCTTTCTTTCTTTCTTTCTTTCTTTCTTTCTTTCTTTCTTTCTTTCTTTTTTTTTTTCTAAAGAAAAAGCAAAATAAAGCTGAAAAGGGTTTGCAAGGCGGTAGTAATGGCAAATTGTGTAATGAAACTTCCATGGCTCTAGTTTCCACAGATCTGAGGAAATGTCTGTTTTCTTCTTATTGCCTTTCTCTCTGCCTTAGACTTCCTGTTTCCCGAAACTTGCTGCATATGAAGTGGTCTGCAAACCTACTGCTAGAATGAGCTTCAGCGAGGACAGAATATGGGGTAGGCTAGAAAATTTTCTGTGTGGATTTGATCCAGAAGGCGGAAGAAGTTCCATGCAGAATATCTTCATCTTACAAGAGTGACAGCATCAACAGAATTTACAGAATCTTTATTCTGTTATGCATTATGCTAGATTATGTGGCTATATTACGTGATCTATCCCATTAATATGGATTGAGATGAGTCAGAGAAAAGATATAAATACCCTCTAGAAGATATATATGTTCAGTTGTGTTGGATATGTGTGTACATACATGTGTATGTGTGTTTGTGTGCACATGTGTGTTGCTGTGCATGTACATGTGTGTGTTGTATGTGTGTGTATCTCTGTGTGTCTATACATATGTGTATTCTGGAGATTGAATTCAAAGCCTCACATACGTTAGGCTACCACTCACTAAGTTCAACACTTAGTTCCAGGCAAAAGTTTTTTTGGTACAAGCAATCTCTGACTTTGAGAAGGACTGGGCTCTGGATGCCACGAAGCAATCTCTAGCAATCCCATAAATATGAAATCTCCCACACCATATATTTCTTTGTGTGCTCATTTTCTGCTGCTGGTGACAAGGGACACGCTCTGGCCCAGTCCCTATGGCGGAACTCTGAAGTGTACCAGGACAACAGAGGCAGGAGTTTGAATGAAATAGGAAGCTAGATGCTGATTTCAAAGGAAGAAAGTAAGCAGGGGGCAAAGCACACACACACACACACACACACACACACACACACACATGCAACGAAGTACACGGCGTGCTGTGTCTGTGAATGAGGTAAGGTAAGTCAGTCACTTTTTGTGCACCAGGGCCTGTTCAATGCAGCCATCCCAGGATCACCATTTAACAAACTCAGAATAGATTTCCATCCACTGCTCTGTCTGTGTACAGCCATGTCTTACCTCCAAAGTCACTTTGCAAACCACTGAATCTGATGGGATAGAATTCTGACCTCTGGTACAATGTGATCTTTGCTGACATTCCACAGAGACCATTTGTAGTCCCCGAATTCTGTTTGTGGGTTTCAAAATCACATTTTAATTTGTTTATTTGTGTGTGTGCGTGCACAGGAGTGCCATGGCATATGTGGGCAGGTTGTGAGGACAGACTTATAGGAGTTTGTTTTCTTCCACCGTGTGCATCCTGGGGATCAAACACCCCAGGTAGAATGCACCTTTACCCTGAACCATCTCACCAGCCTATCTGTACATTTATAAAAAGAAGAATGTAAAAATGTTTTCTGTGGCTGGGTTTGCTTCTGTGTAGGACTCACCATTTCTGGCCACAGCCTGCAGTATTTGCTCCTATGTGCTTGTTTCTTTCAGGGGTGGTGGGAGAGGGGGTACACATGGATTTATATAGGGTTCAACTCCTTTCCTCTTCCCTTCGTACTCTCTGCTCCATTTTTAATTTTTCCTTTTGCTCTCATGTAGCTTTTAGGACCCCTGGGAAACATAATATTTTTAATGGCTAAAGTTTCAGAAAACAGTAGGTTGCTTTTGCAAATAACATCTGCTTTGGGGGCTATAACATAATATTAATCTGCTTCTTTGCCCTGCAAAGTGTACCAAGCTAAAATATATGGAGAAAGCTAGACAATATTGTAATAAAAATTGTCCTGCTCAGATATTTCTTAGAATAGGCTACCAATAATGATTATAGATTAAGTTCTAGAAAGAAAGCATAGAAGTAAGGAGAGGAAAAGAAAGAAAAGAAGGGCAGAAGGAAGGAAGGGAGGAAAGAAAGAAAGAAAGAAAGAAAGAAAGAAAGAAAGAAAGAAGAAAAGAAAAAAGAAAAGAAGAAAGAAAGAGAGAGAGAGAGAGAAAGAAAGAAAGAAAGAAAGAAAGAAAGAAAGAAAGGGAAAAGAGAAAGAAAGAAGAAAGGAAGAGATGGGAGTCTATTCATCTCATGGGCCACTTTCTTGTCTTCCCCTCCTGAGACAGTCAGGCAGACAGACAGACAGACAGACAGACAGACATACAGACAGACAGATACACACACACACACACACACACGCGCGCGCACACACACACACACACACACACACACACACACACACACACACAGACTCTCCCTATCTTTGCCCCCCCCATCAGAGTCTCTAGTGTCTCTAGGTGATATTAATCTTCATTGGTTGTAAAGCTAGAGACCCTTAGTCCAGTCACAGAAGTTGAACCCTCCAATAGCTCTCATCTGTGACTGCCAGGGAGATACTAGAATCTAGTAGCTAGAATCTAGCAATCTAGAAGAATTCTACTTATGCCAATCAATTCCAATCAATCCCCATCATCATGTGCCTGATTAGCTGGCAGGTCACTTCTTACTATAGTGTAGCAATGTTATTATAAAGGACAAAGGGAGGATGCTGGAGGCAAATATATACTGGACTTTCTTTCTATATCCAATCTCTCCAGTGAGGGGATGTATTATTTTTGTCAGCACGTATCCATATTCTTTTCTTATACCAAATCAGTCATAAAACAAATGAGAAAAAAGATAAGACAAATTATTTTGTTGTTACATTTTATGGCCTAGAAGCCCATGGTGAATAGGAATGGCCCCCATAGACTCATGTGTTTGAATGTTTGGTCCATAGGGAGTGGCACTATTAGAAGATGTGGCATTGTTGGAGTAAGTGTGGTCCTGTTAGAGGAATTGTGTCATTGTGGGGGCAGGCTTTGCTATCTCTTATGCTCAAGTTACACCCAGTGTTGCTCGAAGTCTCCTTCTGCTGCCTGTGGGTCATGATGTAGAACTCTTAGCTCCTCCTCCAGGACCATATGTTGGATGCTGCCATGCTTCTTGCCAGGACAATAATGGACTGAACCTCTGAAATTGTAAGCCAGCCCCAATTAAATGTTGTTCTTTATAAGACTTGCCTTGGTCATGGTGTCTGCTCACTGCAATAGAAGCCTAAAGACAAAGTCTAACCTCTTTCCATTTTCTATTAAAATTTTCATCACAATGCTCTGTTTCTGGGCTCTTTCTCCAGTCATTGTCCCCCCTCCATGTTAGTTTTTCATTGCATTTTTGTCCACACTTATTTCCTTAATCTTTTACTAGAACCCTTGGTTCCCAGGAGTCAATGATATGTGAATGTTTGGGACAGAGAAAGTGGGATTACCAAATTGCAGGCAATAAGAATAGTATATGTTTCCTTCACCCCACTGAGAAACTCTTTAAAAATCCCATCCTATTTTGTGGTGCTGTTCTGTTAAATAGGGTAAAAATTTTTTTGGGGGGGTGGCAATTTGGAAAATATAACCTCTAAATGTATATCTGGAAGAAGGTGAAATCAGAATGTAAGATTTAAACATGATTTTGGAAAAAAACATATTGTCAAATTTGGGATTTCTTGGTAGACTAGTGTTGTGATGAAATGCTACACTACCTATGTAACAAGCCACTCTAAAGGTGAGTGAACTTGAACTCATGAGTTTGATTAGGTTGGCCAAGACTTGGGCAGAGTCTGTCATCTGTCTTTGGTTAGCTAGCAGGTCATGTAGAATAAACTGTGTCAAAGTGGAGGCTCAGAGTCATCTATTGGATGGAACACATGGCCCCCAATGGAGGAGCTAAAAAAAGTACCCAAGGAGCTGAAGGGGTCTGCAACCCTATAGGAGGAAAAGCAATATGAACTAACCATATGAGCTCATGTCTCTAGCTGCATATGTAGCAGAAGATGGCCTAATGGGCCATCATTGGGAGGAGAGGCTCTTGGCCTTGCAAAAATTATATGCCCTAATACAGGGGAATACCAGGGCCAGGAAGTGGGAGTGGGTGGGTTGGAGAGCAGGGTGGGGGGAGGGTATAAGGGACTTTTGGGATAGCATTTGAATTGTAAATGAAGAAAATATCTAATAAAAAATTGTTAAAAATAAAAAGAATAAGCTGTGTCAAGATGCTCTCACTCATAGGTCTACTCTGAGGGGATTGGTGGAACATTAAGTCATTTGTAATATTCTCCAACATAGAAATGACAGATTTCTAAGAAAGAATAAAGTGTACTTATGGCATTTTATGGCAAAGTTACACATTAATCATGCCACATTCTTTGGTCAATACAAAACATGAGAAAACTCAGATACAAATAGTGAGAAAACAATATGGAAGCTCTTGATCATATAAGTTACAGAGGCACATGGGAGAAGTAGGTCTAGGAACATCACTCACAGCATCTGTGTTACACTGATCTAAGAAACACACTTCCCTCACAGCATCTGTGTTACACTGATCTAAGACACACACTTCCTAGGATATAAGACCGTCTCCAAGATCGATAGAGAAGCTGATGAAATTAATCTTATCTTTTAATTTTCTGTGTTTTTCTTATTTGTCTTTCAATGAGAGGATGAAGTTTTACATATTTAGGACAGCCTGGACATCTAATATCTGTTAAAATATCTCTTGGTTGAAGTTTCTATTTTCCCAGAAGTATTTAATGGAATTTTCTCAAAATGTGCAATGATTGAATTTTAGATACTTAAGTTAGTGGTGTGAACATAAATTCAGAAGGTAGCAAATGTGTTCTTCAATTTTTAAATTGCATTAATTACTTTCCAGACTAACCCTGTTAGGCATATTGGATTAATTAGTTAAATTATACAGCTAGACATTCAGTTTTTAATTCTATTGTATACCCTTCTATTAGCTCTTACTAAGCCCATTCATGTTAAGTTTTCTTTCAGTTTAATGTGAAATTAGAGAAACATAAACCAGTTAGAATTGAGCATATTTGATCAGTGTATCCCTGACACTCAGAATCAAAGGCAGAAATATTCCCATATTTCAGGAAGGGTTGTCTTAGTTAAAACTTCTATTGCTATGTGCAGACATCATGACCACAGCAACTCTTATAGAGGAAAACCTTGAATTGGGGCTGGCTTACAGTTCAGAAGTTTAGTATACTATCGTGATGGCAGCAGATATAGTGCTGGAGAAGAAGCTGAAAGTTCTACATCTTGATCTGAAGGCAGCAGGAAGAGAACGAGCTTGAGCTTAAGACTTCAAAGTCCACCCCCTAATGACACACTTCTCCAACAAAGCCACGCCCACTCCAAGAAGGCCACACCCACTCCAACAAGGCCACGCCCACTCCAACAAGGCCACACCTCCTGATAGCCTCTCCTCATTGGCCAATGGGGCCATTTTCTTTCAAACACCACAGGTTAAAAGATCCTGGAACTCTGACAGTAAACCATGCTCTTCATCTCTTTCTTTGGTATCTCTTTCACATCAGCTTCATTTGTCTTCCTATAAAGCAACATTGTGTAATGCAGAGTTTTAGGGTCTAGAAACACAGTCGTGTGTTATGTTGACAAGTCCTTGCCTTTGTGGAGGTTACACTATTGTGGAGAGGTCATGGAACACAGTGTGACAAATACACAAATAAATTATACCAGGTAAAAATAAAGGCCATAAGGAAAAATGTGAAGAAAAGATGCTGAGTCATGATAAGCAGGATTCTGACCAAAAAGATTGAGAATGTATCTATGACAGTGATTGCCAATATAAGAACCACAGTTGATTGGTCTGTTGAGGTTTGGCCTTTGGTTGAGTATTGTAATGCTAAATGTGGGCCCCCAAAACCTGGTTGCCCCAGAGATGAGAGAGTCTGCATGGAGACTCAAGTGACACTATGTGACCTCGCCCCCAAATTATTTCTGATAAAGATGCCAACAGCCAATAGCTGGGCAGAAGAGACACAGGCAGGTTTTAGGGTTCCTGAGCTTGAGCCCTGAGGGGCTGGCCAATTGGAGTTAAGACCAACTCCAGATGAAACAAGGTAAGTAAAAACTCGGGGTTATCAATAGGACACAGATTTTAATAGCAAAGAGGGTAGATATCTGCCCAGCTTTATTGTCGATTAAGGTTTATTGTAAATATAAAGGTTGTGCATGTCTTTTATCTGGGAACTACATGGTCAAAGGCAGGGTAGAAACCCCAGTTTGGGATTTAAAATTTCTACAACATTGGTCAGTCTATTGACATAGAAGGAGGAGGAACTTCTGGGTTCTATCCCACCTGTAAGCAACCCCAGTGGAACTCATTAGGTCCTTCCTCCACCCACTAAAAGGACCTGAAGTTAAAGGAAGGTTAGCAGGTTAGCTAGAAAGAGTCAGTGGGGGAAGGGGAAGACAAAAGAGAATAGTAGCTATGTGTGAGTGTGCATGTGCATGCATGTGAACATGTACATGTGTATGTGTGCATGTATGAGCATGTGCATGATGTGTATGTACACGTGTGTGTGTGTGTGTGTGTATGTGTGTGTTTGTGTGAGTGTGTATGGTTGAAACACATTTTGTTACAATGAAACCTATTATTATACAATACTAGTACATGCTAACAGAAGCATTAAACTGAAGAAATGTGTCTCTGAGATGATTCATGAGCAAAGAATTGAATGAGGTTTAAGCATGCATGAAGTTGAGGAGTAGATGGGAAAACAACATCTCTTTACTGGTGTTTTTCGAGGAAGGCCCATATCCAATCTAGCTCAGATATGTACCCAACATCTGGAGGCTGCTGCATAAGCATTGGGGAGCAGAGCCTGGTGGCTTCAACAGGGCTAACCACAGCCTAGAACCCTATGGATAGGCAGGAATCTTGTCTCCAGAGAAAGGAAGTGTGTTTGTTTCCCTTTACCGTGAACCTGTGTCTGAAAAAAGCAGAAATTAATTTCTATAGTTTTTGGAGGCTATAAGGTCAAAACAAAAGTTCTTTGCAAAGGTCTTGAAGGGAATCTTTATTCTCTTTCAGATTTTGGTGGCCCCTGGTCTTCTTAAGTGGCAGCATAACTCCAAACTTTTCCTGTGTCTCCACAAGGTCTCTCTCCTTATATGTGTCTTTGTCCCTTTGGGGGTCTTATGTGAACACTGTCATTAACATTAGCGCTTAGCCTAACTTAGTTTGATAGTCTTAAATTTCATCTTCCCTTTACCTATAAAATCCCTATTTCTAAATTAAGGTATAGTCTGTGATGTACAGGGCACAAAAATCTTGGAGTAAAGAAAGCCCCACCTCACCTACTATATGTAGTGTCTTGGGAAATGAGGGTATAAGTGACTTCGTGGTGGATCTCACAGTCTAGGAGTAGAGACAGGCTGGTAAGTGCCTATAGTGCAGTGGGAGTTAGCGGTGGGTTATATAATGCTAACTTAGAGGGGGTGTGTGCCTAAGGATGTAAGTGGAGGTTACCTCAATGAGGGGATATTGAATTGTCTTGAGCAAAGCATAGAAATACTGATGAATGCTAGATTCAAAATTGAAGCAATCTTTAGGGAAAAAGACAAGGTCTTTGCATTTCACTAAATTGCATCCTCTTTTGCATAGAAACGCAAGACTTTGACACTTGAGTATATATTACAGAAGTGACATAGGTGTGAAAGCTGCATATGGGCCCATTAATTTTTGGTAGACACCTATTTCTTGCTCCTAGAAGCATAGTTGTTGCTTGATGTTTCTTCTTGGCCCATTGCCCCTTCTCTCGTTTCCTATTAACCACTTAATTTAATAAACTTTCATCTATACTGACAATAAATGTATTAATATTCCTCCATATCACATTGAGTGGCCTTTCATGGTGTGGCTAGTAGCCATGTCTCTGATACACTAGAGTTCTGTCTCTTGGTGCAGATACGAAAGGTGTTGCTTCCCATGAGGTCTTTCTCACAGAGGGCCAACAGGTTCCTGAAGTGTCCAGACAGGCACTTCTTGTCATTTAGAAGTCTGTTCACAGTGTGAAAGTGGCCCAAATTTTCATAGAAATTGGAAATTGAGAGGCATCAAAAGCCCCAAGTTTCTTGTTTAAAAGGTTTTCTGGTCCCAGGTTTCATTTGCTACTATAAGAATCAGCCTTTATAGCATTGTTAATATGAATGTCTACAGACATGGTATTTTTCTTGATTTATTGCTTGACTTTTAGTTCTTCAATCTTAATGTCTAGATTTTTTTTTCTTCTTTTGGTTTTATCTTTAGCTTTGTCAATAGTGGGATTCAAATGACAAAAATTAATTATTTGAGATATACAGTGAATCCATATGACTCCACTATAAAGAAACAAAGACAATAATGGGCTGAGAAGATGGCCCGGTGGGTAAGGACTTGTCAGGGAAGTGTTAAGATCTGAGTTTAAATCTCCAGCATCTATGTAGAACTCAGTGTGGCAGCATGCATCTGTAATTCCAGTGTTCTTGAAGTGAGATGGGAGGTAGAGTTGGGGGGCGGTCCTCAGAAGCTTGGGGGCCAGCCTGGTCTGTGCTATAACAGAGAACAAAGACTCCATCTCTAACAAGGAGGAAGTTGAGGACCAACACCCAAGGGTGTCCTGCGACCCCCCATGGATGTATGGTGGAATGAACGTACCTGTTAACACACATGTGAATGCATGTACACATGTTATACACATATCATCATCGCACACAAAAGAAAGAGAAAGGGAGAGTATATTAAAGAAATTAGAGGGAGAAAAGAGTTGACAGACGTGCTAAGAAAATTCATGAAATCACAAAGCATTCTTCATGTGACATTTAAACATAAGGCTGTTCACATCAAAAATAAACGCAGACAGTGGAGAAATACAATAATTAAGAAGATCATCTGTCTGCACCCACTTTCCACGCTAGTTCTCATTGAATTTAGTGTCACTTCATTCATATTTAAAAGCAGACCAACTCAGTTTATCTTTGCTATCACAGAACATTATTGTAGCCTTTGTCCTAAACACTGAAGCACCGACATAGTGATTCCTGGGCCTCCTGGTTTTCCTGATCCAGAACTTCTGCCATTTCTACATGCTTGTGTGTGTGTGTGTGTGTGTGTGTGTGTGTGTGTGTGTGTGTAAAATCATGAACTAGAACCACACACCATGAATAATTAGGAAGAAACTCTCCTGTGGATTTTCAGAGGATTGGGGGATGTTCCAGCATAGGATTCTATATTTTCTTCAACTGAACAGTGTTTGGAAAGAACATTTTTACTGAGTATCCCTGGAGCTGGCGCTATTCAAGCAGTTCCTAGTGACTTTTGCATTAAGGTGGTGTGCGTGTCAGGGGACACTGTAGAATCAGGCAGAGTATCTGCTGTCTTTTAGGAAATTTAGAGAAACCTATGGAAGGACCCTTTTGCAATCTGTGCTATTTAGAGTGTGGACTTCCTCATGGCAGACCTGGGCTTACATCTGGCTTGATGACCTCCCAGCTGAGTCCTTTGTAAATAACTCCTTCCACATCTGTCTCCTCCACCTGAAAGCAGGGAAGAGATGCCCCTTTGTTTCTCCATGATCATTAGATGCAACGCCAGAGCATTTCTCTGCCCTCATCTTTCCTGTTAGTCTCCAGAGCCAGCCCACACTGCCTTCACTAGGCCAGTCTCATACCTTGCCACTACTGATGGTCTTTTACCTTATCTTATTTTTTTATTTATCACACAAGTCAGAGAGGACACAACATTATTTTTACTATTAATGCAAGACAAACACTTTGCCACCTCCAAAGCTTCCACATCATCCAAGCATTGACTCTGCCATTTGAACAGAACCTCTGGTTCTTTTGGGGTTCTGGCTTTGAATATTAAAACGCCTGTGCGGTGGATGGAGGGTGGGGTTCTATGTGACTGCTCTGCTGTCTCATCAAATTCATTATCTGCTCTGTTTCCAGGTGGAACTTACCACCTTATTCCCAGAGCTGGGTTTTTCTCCTCTTGTTCTGTATTAATGACACGATATTTTTAGCTATCCTAGAGAAAGCAGAATTATCTTCAATGCATCCTTTTAGCCAGCCTAGAGAAAACAAAATTTATATCCAATGACTTCTCCTCCTTGAATCTTTATGTTAGAAACTGAAATTCATGTCTATCCCTTTTCTTCTCCTCATTCCCTGATCCTGTGTGCATCAAGTGCATTTACGAAGCCCCTTGTGTGCTCCTCTGCAGCAAGCTAATTTCGATTGCTAGCATCTCAGTGTTATCCACATATAAAAACGGCAAAGCCAAATATAAAGGCTCAACGCTGGAAACACCCATTCTGGATTTGAATCCTGTTGCTATGAATTCCTCCCACAGTTCCTCAGCTTTCCCCAGCCCCAGACAGCTCATCTGGATGGTGAATACTGATAGTACTTACTTCGTGAGGCCATTAAGATTTAGTGCGTTAGCTCATGTCGACTGTTGAAGAAGCCTCAGTGTGTAGTAGATATGATACTCATGGGAGGGAGGCACTAGCCAGCGCCAGCTTCCTCTCTCTGCAGCTGGATCCCTTTCTTTACCTAAACAAAGCTGTCAGGAGATCCGTTCCATTTGGCTGTGTCCTCATTCTCTCCCAAATAAGGGTGTGCTCTGCTTGGCATGCTAGACACTGTCAAACTCACCTCTCACTTTTGCTAACAAGCCTCCTCCTCGTCCAGAGGGCAGATCTCCAGGTGGCTCACTTCTTTCCAGTGTTTGCCTCCTGTGTGTCAAGATATGCATTTTCCTGAACTGTCCTCTGATGGCTCTGAGGTGTAAAATATTCATTTATTTTGGAGCATCTCATACATGTTCACTGCATCTCAATCATTCCCGTCCCACTCCATCACTCCCAATTCATGTCTCTTCTTTGTTACTTACATGTATATTCATAGGTATATGCACACATATATGGATATGCACATGTGTGTATAACCTACTGAGCCAGTGAGCCTATGCCAGATCCTTTAGCTCCACAATCTCGCTCAGTCTTCTGGACTTGCCAATCCTGCTCACACATGACTAACTCATGCATGTGTCACGAGTGTAAGACTTTATGTAACTTACCCAAGGTCAGACAGATGTAAAAAGTTAGATTTGCATCAGTCTACAAGACGCTCTTGCCTGGGCACACTGACCTCTAGCATACCCCACAATATACATAAGGGTACAACAGAACTGAGTTTCAATCTTGGATTTTGTCCAAGTTTATACATTAAGTTTCACACACACACACACACACACACACACACACACACACACACACGCTTGATTTGTGGATTCAGAGCAACTACAACTAGCAGGGGTTTATTCCATCAAAGGGGGCGTGTCATTTCTTTTATCTATGTGGTCTATATCTCCCCATAAAGCACAAGAGATTCTGTACTCTTATGTGCTGGGAAGGCAGGACTTACCTCTGACAGTCGAAGCAGAAAATACTGAAGCTGTTTTTGTTACATCTCTTGGTTTAAGCACATGAATCTAGTTGAGCCGATCAGAAGCACTTGCCTGAGCCTTTCTCCTGGTCAGATGGTTTCGTAAGGAAGCAGGCACATGGAAGAAGCACCAGCAATTCCTAGATTCTCTCTGTGGTGGGTACTGGTAGCTCCTGGGGTCCTCCCCAGCAGAGGTCTATGGGAAAGATACATGTCATCCTGGCTCTGGGGAGGCAGAGACAGCTCCCTACAGCTCTCCTCCAGACAGTCTATCCAAATGTCTGCACTCCAGGTTAAGCAAGAGACGCCATCTCAAAATGTAATGCATAGAGCCACAGAAGAAGGCAGTCAGCGTTGGCATCTGACAGCTCACACAACCACATACACATCAGGCGACAGGGAGAATGGTAATAGTCTTCTTCACAGGATCATAAAATCCAAACCATTTACTCCAAACCAAAGTTGCCCAACAAAGTCAGACACTGAGAAGACTTCTCCAGGGAAAACATCAGCACCAAAGAGATCTGATAACCCAGGCTCTTGCGCACCTTCATTCAGCCTGCTTGACAGTGACATGTGCAGTATGAAACAGCCCCCGAAATGGAAGTGGCCTGTATTTGCAATCGGAACGCGTGTTGCTTTGAAGGTGATAGATAGAATAAGATTCAGCTTGCCTGCAGAGGATTATCTAGTTTGCAATAATTGGAGAAAATTAAGTGGAGAAAATGGGGTGAAGCACAGGCTGATTGTTCTTTCCTTTGTGGGTGTAAACAGCCACTTCAAGTTCCTGCTGCCCTGACTCCCGCTGCCATAATGGACTAAACTTTGAACTGTGCGCTAAAATAAACCCATTCCCTCATAAGTTGCCTTTGTCAAGCTCTTTATCACAGCAACAGGAGAAGAAACTGAGAGATAGTTGGGGCATCTGATACCTGATTGAAATTTTAACTGAAATGTTTGCACCAAAAGGGGTACATGCTGTACCCCAAAGAACTCCATCTGAAATTGGCCATGCAGTAGAATAAGGGCAGTTAATTTTAGAAGGAGACATTTTCCATTTAGAAGACCTCAACTGGAACAATCACTATTACAACTTCAGCAGAGGGCCAGCAAGAGGTCTCAGTAACTGCTGGTACTTGCTAACTTTGCTCCCCAGAACCAATGTAAAGGTGGAAAGAAAGAACCAACTCCCGAAAACTTGTCACACACCAGTAATAATAATAATGATAATAATTGAAGTAGCAAGAAATTCCAGAATAAAAAAAAAATAAACCTTATAAATTATTTCATGAATCTTGGAGTGCTTTACTTCCAGCGAAGTGTCTTTGTCCCATTTGCTGAAGCAAGCGGTAAACTGTGGAGAAATAATAACCCTGATTAACCATGCTTGTCTAGCAACAAGCTATGCTCTGGAAGTGGGAGGGGCCATCCAAGACTTTCATCATCGCTACACTCTGTGGTTAATCATTTAAAGAAAAAGTAGCCTCCCCTCCCAAATTTTTTTTGTTTGTTTTTTTGTTTTTCGAGACAGGGTTTCTCTGTGTGCCCTGGCTGTCCTGGAACTCACTTTGTAGACCAGGCTGGCCTCAAACTCAGAAATCGGCCTGCCTCTGCCTCCCGAGTGCTGGGATTAAGTACCATCCAGAGCTCTGAAATCTTTCAGGAGTGATGGGCCAGTGGATAAAGCAAATGCTTCCTTCTCTTCCTGTTGGAAGTTGAGTTGCTTCTGGGCCATTTGTGAACCACCTGGTGCTCAAAGACCAATGCAGAAATCCAGCAAGCTGTTTCCATGGTGATGAGACTTCCTCCTTCTGGCAACCACTCCTCCCCCCAGCCTCCTATCCTTTTCAACTGTCAGGAGTTTAGATTTGCTGTAAAGAGCATGGCTAATGATACCACAAGTGTAGCGCTCTCTCTCTCTCTCTCTCTCTCTCTCTCTCTCTCCAGGGTATTCTCCAGGTGTATCTGCTCTATGTCAAAAATCAATGTGAAATCCCCTTTGCCCACATGTGGAGATGCTCAGACCTATTAGGATCTGTATTAGGTCAGTGTTCTATAGTAGAACAGAATGATAGAATGATAAAGGGAGATTCATTAGATTGGCTGACATGATCACGGTCTAGACAAATCACCAATTGCTGCCTTCACCCTAGAGATGCTAAGAACCCAAAAGATGTTCAGGCCACAAGGCCAGAAGCCTTAGCAGTCTCAGTATGGCGGTAAAAGCCTGGAGGACTTCCGGGGGATCTTCAGTCCACACTTGTATCTCCCTCCCACAGCTGCTCCAGGCTGAGAGTTCAGACCTGCTGCCTCTGAAGGCAGGCCACCTACAGCTTAGCTCTGCAGCTAGGCTGGCTTCTTTTGTCCTGCTAAATCACATCTGTGCTTCTCCGGAATCCTACTACAAGTCCACTGTGCCCCACCCAGATCCTGCTTCCAGCTGGGACATTCCACAGTGCTGGAGACTTCGGGGCTACATTCCAGGTGCCTGCATAGAACTGACTGTGGGCGGGGTCTTCCCTCTCAAAATCAAGAAAGATTTTTCAGTAAAGTCAGAGATGCTTTGATTGGGAAATCGACTTAGCGTCTTCATTTCTCTTCCACCTAGGATTAAGTACCATCCAGAGTAAGATTAAGTACCAACCCCAATTCACCTTCCGGGGAACCCAGTCCGTTCTGTGGGTGGACCGTGGGTGGTGTACCCCAACACATACTAGAAGGCAGAAGCTGAGTTCTAATGCCAGTTTGTGCTCAGTAAACCCCAGTTAACAATCAGGATGGTGTGGTGGGTCTCATCATTGATGCTAGGGTTGTAGGATCTACTTGGAGAAATTGTGAGAATTATAAGTCTCGCTTGAAGCATTGGGGGGGGGTGTTTAGTAAATGCCTCTTGGGTGCCTGGAGAACCTGGGATATATATATATATATATATATATATATATATATATATATATATATATATAGTGACATAGCAGAATGCTGGCTCCTGTGTCACCTGTGGCGTGAGTCCCAACGCCTTGCTTATCACATGGTTTTTATTGCCGTTAATGACATGCCAACCCAGGTAGTATAAAGGAAGGGTCACACCTGGACTTATGGTCAGCATCTGATTATTTACATTGGGAAATAGGAAGCATCCCAAATGTAAATTTAAATGAAAATGTGCATATCAGCCATATGTTTAAAGTCTTATCAGTTGACTGAAGCATTTATTATTGAAAGACTAAACTGTTCTGAATTAATGGTGGCTGTTAAAGCTATTAAATTGACACACCAAGACGGTTACAATGAGCATTAAAATGGTCATCGAGTAAATGGGGAACACGTTTGGAAGTTAACAAGCATTTACTTGATTCTTTCCTTATATGGTGTTGAAAACGATCATTATTTACCTTTTTTTTGAAGAGGGGAGGGCAATACCACGGATCAGACCCAGGGCCTGGATGGATCCACAGGCTTGGGAAGAGCTTTACCACTGAGCTGTACATCCAGGCTTCTGTTCACTTTCGTTTCTGCAACAGAGCCTCACTAAGCTGCTAAAGCAGGCCTGATTCTCTGAAGTCTGCTGAGCAGCTGGGGTGACGGACCTGGACGATCGTCATGGCCGTTAGATACCTGGACGATCCTCATGGCCATTAGATACCTTTGAGCAAAGAAACTATAATGTAAGATCAAACCAGAAATACCCCTATTCCAAACACGGGCTGTTCGCGCATCCCAAGAACCCACGAGAGACCTGTTTTGATGCAAACTGCAAGAGGGATTTTAATCGGAGCTCCGGGATGACCCGTATCCCACGCAGGGGACAGGGGGCTCGAAAATTAGGAGCTTTTATAGCAATGGGGTAGGGGGGTTGGGGAAATTGGCGCCGTTTCACATGATTGGCTAGTTTAAACATCAGCAAGATACCCAGGTAAGAGACAAGGGGGGGGAGGGGGAGGTAATCTACCTAACAGTTAAGGCATGTGCTACCTTAGGCAACCTCCTGGGTCATTGAGACATTCCACAGAGATCCCTGTGACATTCAGAGGGCATTGGCTAGGAAAGGCTTGCCCCGTACCTAGGGCCATCGGTTAGTTTAAAGGTTCACTTTCCCTCCTGACACAAGGGACTCTATTTTGTCTTTGGTTACATACTACTCTTTCAATAACAATTTGAATAGTAATGTAAGATGGAATGAGATTAGATTATATTAAAATCCTACTTTCATTGTTTTTGTATACTGATACATTTTAAAAATAATTTTTAGGCACTGTGTTTAAGTTGAACTTCTACCTGGGTCCTGATTCTTGTAAAAAAAAAAAAAAAATAGGAGGAGAATTTTAAAACACAGGATGTCAAAGTTTCCACCTCAGACTTTATAAAGAAGAACATCATGTACAGCAGCAGCTAGCACGAGTCTCTTTTTGATGTTGACGGGATAAAGATGTAAAGAAGAAGAAGAAGGAGAGAAATGATCAGGGAAAAGGTGACCTCTCCAGTATGTACCATATTGCCAACAAAACCTTAGAAAGAGATTTACACAAAAAAAGCTTAAGAAGATTATTTTTTATAGATGATTTTTCAGAGGCTTCAGTGGTAAGTAGAAGATGGGTGAATGGATTGCTCCAGCCCTCCAGGCAGTGCTCATAACGCGGGGTGAAGGTTTCTCTTCTTCCCTTTTCTGACTGTATTGGTCTAAAGGCACGGAATTCCTTACAGAAAACATGCTCTGGATTTCAACCCACCACCAGTCTCTGAAGGACCCTGATCCCTTCCTGACCAGAGGCCTCACTGGTATTTCTATTTTCCTTAAGTTTCTAATTTTTAATTAAAAAATGTTCCAAACAGTGTACTTTGATCATATTTCCCCTCCCCCAACTACTCCCAGGTTCTCTCCACCATCCATCCAACTTCATGTAGATGTGTTCTCTCTTTGTCCCCAAGCCCCACAAGAAACAAGAACAAACAAACAAACAAACAACAAACAAGCTACTAAGAAACAAAAATCAAGACAAGCAGGCAAAAGACTCACAAGACGGGGGGGGGGGGGGGGGGGGGGGGGGGGGGGGGGAAGCAAAGCAACAGAAAAAAAAAGTCCACATTGAATTTGTTTTATATTGGCCAATCATTTCCGGGGCCTGTCCTGGAGTGTGGTTCATAAGCCAAGTGAAATTCCATCGGAAAAAAAACAAAACGGATTTTTCCTTTGCTATCACTTATCTATTGGAGATAACTTCCTGTTAGGTGTGGGACCCCTGTGTCAACTTCCCCCCTATAGCCCTGGGACCCATTCTGGCATGGACTTGNTTTTTTTTTTTTTTTTTTTTTTTTTTTTTTTTTAAATTGACTTCTCACTGATTTTGTGGCTTCTCCTTTTGTTTAGATTGGCAGTCCAGCAAGCCCCAGGGCTACACCTGCCTTTGCCTGACTAACATTGGGATTATACATGTATGTTGTAGTGCCTGGTTTTTGTATAGTTTCTGGGGATCTGAACTCAGATCCTCGTGCTTGCAAAGTAAGCTTATACCTTATCTGCAAAGCCAGCTCTGCCATAATTTTAACTCCTTGAAAAGAAAGGTTTTAAAAGAAAAAGCCTTTTAAACATCCACCCCCTAACCCCCCCTCTCCCATATCAGAAAGAACGTTTGCTGCTGTACTTTTAACATGGGAAAAATGACACTCACATAATTGTTCTTGCTTCAAAATTTCAAGTTGAAGCTTGTTCTTAAAGATTCACAGGCACATTTGGTCAGGGACTCCAACAGTGCCAGTAAAGTGCTTTTGGAGTCTAACAGTGCCAGATAATTCCTGCTTTAGCCTGAAGTCCCTGGGCAGTAATCTCCAGCAATATTCTCAGTTTTGCGAGGCAGTTGTGTTCTTCCCTTTACGGTTAGAAAAGGAACTTGACCCTTGGCCTGACCTTCCCCCTCTATTACAGCCCGAGGGACGAGCAGCTAACTCTCTAAGCTGAGCCCTACAAAAGAGGTGAGATGGCCTTCCTCAAAGTATCAGCTGGGTAGTGACAGAGAGAGACACCTAGCACACATGCACGTATCTACACACACACACACACACACACACACACACACACACACACACACACACGGACTGCTCAACATGGCTTTAATGTCTCTCTTTTACTTTGCTGTTCCTGTTATTTGTTGGTTACAAGGGATGTGTGAGTGGGAATCATGGGAAGCTATTTTGGATGCTGCCAACCACAAGTGAATTCTAGCCTTCTTAGCTAGTTAACAAATTTGTGCTATTATCACTGAGGCATGCACAGAGAGTCCTGCGAGGGACCTAAATCAACCTGGGATCTCAGTGCTATGGCAACCCAAAGACCATGTTCCCTTTTCTGGAGAGTGGTTTTATAGGTCCCTTTCTCTTGACAGGAGAATTTTGCCTCTTTGCCTAATAAGTGTCTATGCTGGAAAAGCAATGTAAGAGCTGGATGAATGGCAGCAGGAACTGGGAGGTTGGCAGGCTTGTTGCAAGGATAAAAATAAGTTGACACTGACAGTCATGCAGCTCTGTAATTTTGTTGCTGGGATTCTCTGGTCAGTGAGAGAGTAGTAACTACTGGCCAACATGTGGGGTTGGGTTATCTGGGAATTGTAATTACTCCTTTTTTGTTTTCTATTTTAAAAGACAATGGGCTATATAAGGGGAAAATTTAGAAGCCACAGCACCTTTTGGAATCTACTTCTAGGTTTATGGAGTGAGACAATGCCTTTGGTGGTGAGGATAGAAATCTCTTTTTATCTCCAAGGGTTCTCTGCATTACTGCAGCTTCTGCCAAGTTTGGACTGGTTATTGAGCTGGAATCTACTGTTTGCAATAATTTTTCATCTCCGAGGAGCACGCATGGAACCCTCGGGAGGAGTTGTGGGCTATGTTTCTAGTATACTGTGTGTTTGGGGAGAAAGGGCAGATCAGCAGGTGTCACCCTCCTTTTGGAAAAAAGAAAAAGAGCTTTTGTTTCTAATCTGGATGGGTAGGGAGATTGGAACAGAGACAGAATATAATGAAGATCCTGTCCTCTGGTCAAGACATTTGGATGAGTCTGTTATAAAGTGTTTTAGTTATGGGATATTTAGATGTCTGTTATAAAGTGTCTTAGTTATGGTTTCTATTTCTGTGATAAAAACATCATGATCAAAAGAAACTTGGGGATGAAGAAGTTTATTTCTGTTTACAGTTCCCCATCACAGCTCATCCCTGAGGGAAGCCAGAGCAGGAACTCAAGCAGGGTAGGAGCCTGAGGCAGGAGCTGGTGCAGAGGCCATGGAGGGGTGCTGCTTACTGGCTTGCTTCCCATTGGCTTGCTCAACCTGCTTTGTTATAGTACTCAGGACCACCAGCCCAGGGTATAACACCACTCACTATATATATATATATATATATATATATATATATATATATATATATATATATATATATATACACACACACACACACACACACACACACACACACACACACATACATATGGTTTCTTAGTAATTATAAACACTAACTAGATCAGTATTGTTACTATTGAATTTAAGTAACTATTTTATTGAGTTGTCAATAGAAATAGCAAAAAATCAAATCTTCAATAGTAGTGATTTTGTGCTTTTGATGTGTTTATATTAGAAGATAAGCAAAGACAGATCTTGATTTCTGTAGTATCCCTTGGCCTAACGATCTTCTTTAGGGTACCAGAATGAGGGATTGGGATTCCCAAGACCTAAGTCTGTTTGCTTGCTGCTTAAAAGACAATACTGGGATGATAAGATGTTGGGAAGAAAAACCAGCTATTCACATATACAGAACATGATAAGATGTAAGGAGCTGCCTACCTTAAACAAAAACAAAAGAAGACCATCAGGTATGGGAAGGGAAGTTTAGTGGGAGGAGATGTGGTGGGGATGTAGGTGTTGATGGACAGGGCAGGTAGATGATGAATAGGTATAGTGTTTGTTGCGCATTGCTCCCTCCCTCCAGCTGGAACATCATAGTTGCCTTCTGATTTTTGCAAGGCTTGTTTCTCTCATTCTTTAGGCAACAACTTTCTGGGAGGCAAAATTCAAAGCCGCTTATATGATATGTGTTAGGCGGCGATGCACAGTAAGTAAAGAGTGTTTTACATTCTGATAATACTTGAAAGCGTCAGATATCTGGGTTCTAAAAATATAAGGGAAGCTGTAGGAGTTAATATCTTTATAGTTTGGGTGTGAATTTTCTTTAGAGTGTGGAGTGCTGGGCTAAGGAGCTGAAGCTGAAACACCTCAGCCAAGGACAAAAGGACAGAATTGTTCCTAGGACATCCACTAGGTGAAAATGAATCAAATTATCTGTTTGGTGCTACATACTGATTCTTGTGTGTGTGCCTACATCACACGTGTCCAGATGTATGCCAGTATATATATATATATATATATATATATATATATATATATATATGATCATGTGGTAGCCAGAAGTCAATATTGGTTTGTCTTTTCTCAGGAGCCATCCATCTTGTTTTGCTGAGACAGAGCCTGGTGTAGAGTTTGCTAAGTAGGCATGGCTGGTTGGCCAGGAAGCCTCAGGGATCTGTCTGTTTCCACTGCGAAGCCTGGATATGTGTATATTAGATAGATATAGATGATATAGATATAGATATAGATATTTGTGTGTGTGTGTGTGTGTGTGTGTGTGTGTGTGTGTGTGTGTGTGTGTGTGGTTTTCTGGGTATCAAACTCAGGTCCTTATGCTTGGCAGGTAACCATCTTTCCAAATGAACTATCTTCCTATTCAAGTTATTAATTCTTTGGTTCATCAATTATTTATTTCCAACTGAATGGTTTCAGGTTTGAGGTTCAAATAGGAAACTAAAGTGAATTGCTTTTTGGATAAGATATTAATTAAAAGAATTATTAACATCATAGATAGACAGATAGGCAGGCAGACAGCAGTCTGGGAAGGGTTCTCTGAAGAGACTAGAGTCCCTTCTGGAGAAAGGAGGAAGGTTCTATGGCACATTGGGGGAAAGCCGATAGAATATACTTGTAGCCAGACTGTGAATAAGATAGCAATGAGGATGCGGAAGGCAAGAATCTAAAAAAAAAAAAAAAAAGTTATGTTAGTTCTAGAACCCAAGGCTGTAGTTTCTAGAATTAGAACAGCTCAATTAAAATAGAGATTGTCTTAGTCAGGGTTTCTATTCCTGCACAAACATCATGACCAAAAAGCAAGTTGGGGAGGAAAAGGTTTATTCAGCTTACACTTCCACACTGCTGTTCATCACTGAAGGAAGTCAGGACTGGAACTCAGGCAGATCAGGAAGCAGGAGCTGATGCAGAGGCCATGGAGGGATGTTCCTTACTGGCTTGCTTCCCCTGGCTTGCTCAGCCTGCTCTCTTATAGAACTCAAGACTACCAGCCCAGAGATGGTCCCACCCACAAGGGGCCTTTCCCCCTTGATCACTAATTGAGAAAATGCCTTACAGTTGGATATCATGGAGGCATTACCTCAACTGAAGCTCCTTTCTCTGTGATAACTCCAGCTGTGTCAAGTTGACACAAAACTAGCCAGTACAAAGATATTTTAGAAAATGGGGCAGGCCTGGCTAACAACATGTATAGTTGAAGCTTATGGCTAGGTAAGAATTGGCGACTAGACAGAACCTCTGACCTCAGAAGTTTTGGGGGGATGATGATGTGAGTGTGTATATAAGTAAGACATAGATATGCTCTATTTGACTGTTCCTCCAGATTTTTGAGGATGAATCTTTTCCGGAGTTGCTATTGTAAGGTCCATGAAGAAGACCTCCCACTCGAGTCTTGGGACTTTGCGCACCCAGGGAATAACGAGAGACCGTCTTGATGCAATGTACATGAGGTGTTTTATTCACGGAGCTCCGCGGGCCCGACACACACCTCATGCAAAAGGTAGAAGAGTCGTGGCTTATATAGTAAATGGGGTAAGGGGTTGGCGAAATGGGTTAGGGGATCGGGAAATTGGTGCGGTTTCATATGATTGGCTAGTTCAAACATCAGCAACAGGCCCCAGGTAGCAGCTATCCGCTGGGGGTTTTCCTGAGTCAAAGGGGGCGGAGGCGCCAGGCCAAATGGCCCATTACCTTCTTGCATACCTTCCCTATCTCTACAACCAGTCAGTTCCGGAATGAATCAACACCTGACTTGTCTGTGCCTGTCTCAGGCCTAGGTCTACAAACCTTAAATCCTCTTCAGCAAACGGTGTTTAAACTATAGGCCTCATGTATTATTTTCTTTCACTATGAGTTTTAACTTCCATCCTTCCTGTTTATTATTCTCCGTGCTTCTCTTTGGCTGGACCTTCTTTTACTCTTCCCTGATTTATTGAGTCTTAGCTGAGTGGCGTTTTTCCCCCCTAGAAAGTTCAAGTATTATAATGAGATATGTGTAGTATACTTAGGCTCCCATGTTAAGAACTGAAAAGCTGCAGGTAGATAAATTTGTTCTAAACAGAAGCATTTTAATTGTAATAAAAAAGCCAGCCCTTTGAAAGAATCTCCTCTTCGATGAATCCTTTGTGGGACATAGGTCTCCTTTTGTGATGTAAATAGCAATCCTTTGTTTTAGCTGTTGACTAGAACTGAATTTAAAATGGATGATCTTGCAGAACAATGTTAGAATAAAATTAAAAATCTTATCACTTCCAAAATGATTGGGTAGAAATAAGGATCACATGTAAATGGTTGCCATCTACTGTCAAGGCTAAATAGCAAGAGTGGAAAGTTTGTCTGAAACTGTAGAAAAGCACCACCTGTTACTTCAAGGCCTGAAAGATTTTTTTCTTCATACTTGATCTCAATCCATTGCTCTAGTGATTCAGGATCTGTCTTTCTAATCTAGTTGCTACATCTTATGTTGTATTTTCAGTTTTGCTAGTCATGAGCATAATTACTGACACTCAATGATTATCTCTTAAATTAGTGCAGTTGGGGAATAGTGTTCACAAAATAACATGTGCAAAGGTCTGGAGCTTTTCAGAACCAGACAGCTCATTTGTTCTTAGACTATCACAGAATCTACAGTTTCCAACCATGACTGTGACCAGCTTTTTGGGACAAAAACTCAGGCTTTAGTTTGGCCACCTATTCCAATACACTAATTAGAGAGATAGGTAATGGTGAAAAGCAAAGGGTGGGGATTATTTGAGGAGGCCACACTGGATAAATAAAGGGTGCAGTGATTCCCCCAGCCCGTCTTTGGTAGCTGACTGAGCTTTAGGTTTAAATGGGAAGTAATGGGGTAGTCAAGGCATGTTTGCTTGGTTGTTGTTTCAGGGCTTGTTGTGATGAGTGACATAAAAACCTTTTACTTGGAAGGAAAGCTTGGTTCTCAGGGGATAAGTGGGCCAGTTTGTTGAATCCAATATTAATTAATTAAACCTGAGCTATTACTAACTAACTCCATGTTCTTTCTTGGCTGCTCTAGACCCAGTTAGGAACCCTCTGGGCTGTGTTGTCCTGGCTCCTTCATGCGGCTGTTATACCTCTCTGTCCTGCATCTCTCCTCTCCTTCACACGATCTCGGCATGGCCCATCTCTCCCTCCTCCTGGGCTCAAGCTCAGGAAATCCTAGAGACATACCTCTGCCTATCCTTCCCAGCTGTTAGCTGTTGGCATCTTTATTTACCAATCAGAACCAACTGGGGGCAGGTTCCCAGAAGCTATGTGCAGACAGACACTACGGGAAGCTGTTTTGGGGGGAACTTAATTAACATTCGTAATACAAGCAGCTATACCAATTGGTTCTCAGGAGTCTGTAGCTTCTACTCCAGGGTGCTGCCCTCCTCATGGATAGCTGCCTTCACATAAAGGGTGGCCTGTTCTGTGAGGTTCTGCTGTTTCTGGAAAATGAGCCCTGAAGGCACATTTTGGGGTCTGGAACAGGATGTTTAAACAATCTGACAGTGAACTGCTGTAGTTTTGAGGATATATATATATATATATATATATATATATATATATATATACCAGGGGAGCTGACACTTGCCTAAAATATGAGAAACAACTAGTTAAATTTATTAATGAAGTCGACAAGTTAAAGTAGTATTTAAAATACTGCCAAAACTTTTATAGCTACTATTTATTCTTAAACAATGTGCTAATTAGAGGTAATTCTTAAATAATTAATATGGGTGAGCAGAGCTGTTTACATGAAGCACTAAGCATTCTTTCTTTCTATTAGAGTTTAGTGGAAAAAAGTGGAAACTCTACCTAACCTTAAAACAGACCCAGCTTTCCTCCTTCCTATGAGTGTTCTCTACCTCTTGCTGGAGCACATTCCCTTCGTGTCAGCCACCAATTCATGGAGGCAGTCTCAACCTGATAATCTCCTGCTACACCTGCCTGGGATTCAGGTATGTGATCTGCATCCTCCTTCCTGTCCTCCATTGCAAATCTGTCCATCTCATCCCCAGCGCTGTGGTAGATCTTTAGTAGGGTCTTCTCCTCCATCTCTGCCTCTATTCTCTAGAGACTCCAAGCCTTGTGGTGGACCTGGCTTTCCTTCTTTCTTCTCCATACCCACATCTAGTACATCTGTGTTCCTTAATGACAGTCTCTAATATCTAGAAAC
>LR750112.1:414490-448109 GCA_902729485.2 Mus minutoides
TTGTTTTATATTGGCCAATCATTTCCGGGGCCTGTCCTGGAGTGTGGTTCATAAGCCAAGTGAAATTCCATCGGAAAAAAAACAAAACGGATTTTTCCTTTGCTATCACTTATCTATTGGAGATAACTTCCTGTTAGGTGTGGGACCCCTGTGTCAACTTCCCCCCTATAGCCCTGGGACCCATTCTGGCATGGACTTGTGCAGGCCGGGTGCATGCTGTTACAGCCTCTGTGAGTCCGTGTGTGCACCAGTCCTGTGGTGGTTGGAAGACATTGTCTCCTTGGTATTCCCCATCACCTCTGGCTTTCCTCTTCCTCTCCACCATAGCTCCCTGAGCCTGAGCAGAGAGATTTGATGAAGATACCTGTCAGCACGTTGTCCTTCTATAGATCTCTGTGTTACTTCCCATCTACTCCCAGAAGCTTCTCTGATGTGGGTTGAGTGCATCACTGATCTATAGATACAACAGCATGTCACCATGCAGACTGACATTTCTTAAAACTTAGAAATGAGTGAAGGGCTTCCCACACACTCAAGTAAGGGCAGCCCGGGCCAGCACCGTCCTCGCCTTTCCTTGCCTTTCCTCGCCCTTCCTCACCGGGAGCTTTCATCTTCCCAGTTTTCTTCAGAGCCACTGGTAATGTTTGCTGCTTTGTTCAACCCAGAGTGCTTCCCCTCATTTTGAGGGGTATGAAAAGAATTATTAAAAAGGCTTCTTAAATCCTTTCAGTTAAAAGATAACTTGGGGAAGTGTCACTGTGCCGTTAAGCGCAGCCACTTGGTGGCGCCAAAAAGTAACCTTAACCCTTACAAAGAGCAATGGAAAGATAAACAGACACGTTTTGAGAAAGGTGTATTGCGTTGTGTGTACTTCTCCTTTTTCTTTTTCTTTTCCTTTTTCTTTCTTTCTTTCTTTCTTTTTTTTAATGAAGATGATCAGTAGTCCAAGGAGCAGGTATAAACTGGAAAAACCTCTCAGTTCTTTTATCCTTGACCTATTTAAACTGCCATGGCTTTCAAGTATGTTCCTCAGGGACTAGACTGAGTAGCGATGTCTGATGTTTACAGAGCCCTGGATACATGCATCACATGCTTTGGCATATAAATCTTTCTATTTTTCATTTTTGTGAGTTTTTTTTTTCAAATCCTTACCACACTGTAGTTAGAATAGTATCTATTACTGTCAATTTACGTGGAGAAGCTGACTGGAGAGTGATATAGCCGGGATTTGAACCCACCATCAGTCTCAAAGGCAGAGATTTCATCTCTGCACTTGATTTGTGTCCTAATGATTCTTTACAGGAAGAAAGTTTACTTCCATGACATTTGTATGTATGGTGTGTGTGTGTGTGTACATTTGTGCATGCAGATATGTACATATGTGGTTTTGACCCAACATGATGGCTGGCGAGTGCCTTCCTCTGTTGCTTCTCATCTTTTTTTTTTTTTTTTTTTTTTTTTTATTTTTTTTTTTTTTTTTTTTTTTTTTTTTTTTTTTTTTTTTTTTTTTTTTTTAAATTGACTTCTCACTGATTTTGTGGCTTCTCCTTTTGTTTAGATTGGCATTCCAGCAAGCCCCAGGGCTACACCTGCCTTTGCCTGACTAACATTGGGATTATACATGTATGTTGTAGTGCCTGGTTTTTGTATAGTTTCTGGGGATATGAACTCAGATCCTCGTGCTTGCAAAGTAAGCTTATACCTTATCTGCAAAGCCAGCTCTGCCATAATTTTAACTCCTTGAAAAGAAAGGTTTTAAAAGAAAAAGCCTTTTAAACATCCACCCCCTAACCCCCCCTCTCCCATATCAGAAAGAACATTTGCTGCTGTACTTTTAACATGGGAAAAATGACACTCACATAATTGTTCTTGCTTCAAAATTTCAAGTTGAAGCTTGTTCTTAAAGATTCACAGGCACATTTGGTCAGGGACTCCAACAGTGCCAGTAAAGTGCTTTTGGAGTCTAACAGTGCCAGATAATTCCTGCTTTAGCCTGAAGTCCCTGGGCAGCAATCTCCAGCAATATCCTCAGTTTTGTGAGGCAGTTGTGTTCTTCCCTTTACGGTTAGAAAAGGAACTTGACCCTTGGCCTGACCTTCCCCCTCTATTACAGCCCGAGGGACAAGCAGCTAACTCTCTAAGCTGAGCCCTACAAAAGAGGTGAGATGCCCTTCTTCAAAGTATCAGCTGGGTAGTGACAGAGAGAGACACCCAGCACACATGCACGTATCTCCACACGCGCGCGCGCGCGCGCGCGCACACACACACACACACACACACACACACACACACACACACACACGGACTGCTCAACATGGCTTTAATGTCTCTCTTTTACTTTGCTGTTCCTGTTATTTGTTGGTTACAAGGGATGTGTGAGTGGGAATCATGGGAAGCTATTTTGGATGCTGCCAACCACTAGCCTTCTTAGCTAGTTAACAAATTTGTGCTATTATCACTGAGGCATGCACAGAGAGTCCTGCGAGGGACCTAAATCAACCTGGGATCTCAGTGCTATGGCAACCCAAAGACCATGTTCCCTTTTCTGGAGAATGGTTTTATAGGTCCTTTTCTCTTGACAGGAGAATTTTGCCTCTTTGCCTAATAAGTGTCTATGCTGGAAAAGCAATGTAAGAGCTGGATGAATGGCAGCAGAAACTGGGAGGTTGGCAGGCTTGTTGCAAGGATAAAAATAAGTTGACACTGACAGTCATGCAGCTCTGTAATTTTGTTGCTGGGATTCTCTGGTCAGTGAGAGAGTAGTAACTACTGGCCAACATGTGGGGTTGGGTTATCTGGGAATTGTAATTACACCTTTTTTGTTTTCTATTTTAAAAGACAATGGGCTATATAAGGGGAAAATTTAGAAGCCACAGCACCTTTTGGAATCTACTTCTAGGTTTATGGAGTGAGACAATGCCTTTGGTGGTGAGGATAGAAATCTCTTTTTATCTCCAAGGGTTCTCTGCATTACTGCAGCTTCTGCCAAGTTTGGACTGGTTACTGAGCTGGAATCTACTGTTTGCAATAATTTTTCATCTCCGAGGAGCACGCATGGAACCCTCGGGAGGAGTTGTGGGCTATGTTTCTAGTATACTGTGTGTTTGGGGAGAAAGGGCAGATCAGCAGGTGTCACCCTCCTTTTGGAAAAAAGAAAAAGAGCTTTTGTTTCTAATCTGGATGGGTAGGGAGATTGGAACAGAGACAGAATATAATGAAGATCCTGTCCTCTGGTCAAGACATTTGGATGAGTCTGTTATAAGTGTTTTAGTTATGGGATATTTAGATGTCTGTTATAAAGTGTCTTAGTTATGGTTTCTATTTCTGTGATAAAAACATCATGATCAAAAGAAACTTGGGGATGAAGAAGTTTATTTCTGTTTACAGTTCCCCATCACAGCTCATCCCTGAGGGAAGCCAGAGCAGGAACTCAAGCAGGGTAGGAGCCTGAGGCAGGAGCTGATGCAGAGGCCATGGAGGGGTGCTGCTTACTGGCTTGCTTCCCATTGGCTTGCTCAACCTGCTTTGTTATAGTACTCAGGACCAGCCCAGGGAATAACACCACTCACTATATATATATATATATATATATATATATATATATATATATATATACACACACACACACATACATATGGTTTCTTAGTAATTATAAACACTAACTAGATCAGTATTGTTACTATTGAATTTAAGTAACTATTTTATTGAGTTGTCAATAGAAATAGCAAAAAATCAAATCTTCAATAGTAGTGATTTTGTGCTTTTGATGTGTTTATATTAGAAGATAAGCAAAGACGGATCTTGATTTCTGTAGTATCCCTTGGCCTAACGATCTTCTTTAGGGTACCAGAATGAGGGACTGGGATTCCCAAGACCTAAGTCTGTTTGCTTGCTGCTTAAAAGACAATACTGGGATGATAAGATGTTGGGAAGAAAAAACAGCTATTCACATATACAGAACATGATAAGATGTAAGGAGCTGCCTACCTTAAACAAAAACAAAAGAAGACCATCAGGTATGGGAAGGGAAGTTTAGTGGGAGGAGATGTGGTGGGGATGTAGGTGTTGATGGACAGGGCAGGTAGATGATGAATAGGTATAGTGTTTGTTGCGCATTGCTCCCTCCCTCCAGCTGGAACATCATAGTTGCCTTCTGATTTTTGCAAGGCTTGTTTCTCTCATTCTTTAGGCAACAACTTTCTGGGAGGCAAAATTCAAAGCCGCTTATATGATATGTGTTAGGCGGCGATGCACAGTAAGTAAAGAGTGTTTTACATTCTGATAATACTTGAAAGCGTCAGATATCTGGGTTCTAAAAATATAAGGGAAGCTGTAGGAGTTAATATCTTTATCGTCTGGGTGTGAATTTTCTTTAGAGTGTGGAGTGCTGGGCTAAGGAGCTGAAGCTGAAACACCTCAGCCAAGGACAAAAGGACAGAATTGTTCCTAGGACATCCACTAGGTGAAAATGAATCAAATTATCTGTTTGGTGCTACATACTGATTCTTGTGTGTGTGCCTGCATCACACGTGTCCAGATGTATGCCAGTATATATATATATATATATATATATATATATATATATATATATATATGATCATGTGGTAGCCGGAAGTCAATATTGGTTTGTCTTTTCTCAGGAGCCATCCATCTTGTTTTGCTGAGACAGAGCCTGGTGTAGAGTTTGCTAAGTAGGCCAGCAAGCCTCAGGGATCTGTCTGTTTCCACTGTGAAGCCTGGATATGTGTATATTAGATAGATATAGATGATATAGATATAGATATATAGATATAGATATAGATATAGATATAGATATAGATGTGTGTGTGTGTGTGTGTGTGTGTGTGTGTGTGTGTTTTCTGGGTATCAAACTCAGGTCCTTATGCTTGGCAGGTAACCATCTTGCCAAATGAACTATCTCCCTATTCAAGTTATTAATTCTTTGGTTCATCAATTATTTATTTCCAACTGAATGGTTTCAGGTTTGAGGTTCAAATAGGAAACTAAAGTGAATTGCTTTTTGGATAAGATATTAATTAAAAGAATTATTAACATCATAGATAGACAGATAGGCAGGCAGACAGCAGTCTGGGAAGGGTTCTCTGAAGAGACTAGAGTCCCTTCTGGAGAAAGGAGGAAGGTTCTATGGCACATTGGGGGAAAGCCGATAGAATATACTTGTAGCCAGACTGTGAAAAAGATAGCAATGAGGATGGGGAAGGCAAGAATCTAAAAAAAAAAAAAAGTTATATTAGTTCTAGAACCCAATGCTGTAGTTTCTAGAATTAGAACAGCTCAATTAAAATAGAGATTGTCTTAGTCAGGGTTTCTATTCCTGCACAAACATCATGACCAAAAAGCAAGTTGGGGAGGAAAAGGTTTATTCGGCTTACACTTCCACACTGCTGTTCATCACTGAAGGAAGTCAGGACTGGAACTCAGGCAGATCAGGAAGCAGGAGCTGATGCAGAGGCCATGGAGGGATATTCTTTACTGGCTTGCTTCCCCTGGCTTGCTCAGCCTGCTCTCTTATAGAACCCAAGACTACCAGCCCAGAGATGGTCCCACCCACAAGGGGCCTTTCCCCCTTGATCACTAATTGAGAAAATGCCTTACAGTTGGATATCATGGAGGCATTTCCCCAACTGAAGCTCCTTTCTCTGTGATAACTCCAGCTGTGTCAAGTTGACACAAAACTAGCCAGTACAGAGATACTTTAGAAAATGGGGCAGGCCTGGCTAACAACATGTATAGTTGAAGCTTATGGCTAGGTAAGAATTGGCGACTAGACAGAACCTCTGACCTCAGAAGTTTTGGGGGGATGATGATGTGAGTGTGTATATAAGTAAGACATAGATATGCTCTATTTGACTGTTCCTCCAGATTTTTGAGGATGAATCTTTTCCGGAGTTGCTATTGTAAGGTCCATGAAGAAGACCTCCCACTCGAGTCTCGGGAGTTTGCGCACCCAGGGAATAACGAGAGACCATCTTGATGCAATGTACATGAGGTGTTTTATTCACGGAGCTCCGCGGGGCCGACACATACCTCATGCAAAAGGTAGAAGAGTCGTGGCTTATATAGTAAATGGGGTAAGGGGTTGGCGAAATGGGGTAGGGGATCGGGAAATTGGTGTGGTTTCATATGATTGGCTAGTTCAAACATCAGCAAGAGGCCCCAGGTAGCAGCTATCCGCTGGGGGTTTTCCTGAGTCAAAGGGGGCGGAGGCGCCAGGCCAAATGGCCCATTACCTTCTTGCATACCTTCCCTATCTCTACAACTGGTCAGTTCCGGAATGAATCAACACCTTTTGTTGTGACTTGTCTGTGCCTGTCTCAGGCCTAGGTCTACAAACCTTAAATCCTCTTCAGCAAACGGTGTTTAAACTATAGGCCTCATATATTATTTTCTTTCACTATGAGTTTTAACTTCCATCCTTCCTGTTTATTATTCTCCATGCTTCTCTTTGGCTGGACCTTCTTTTACTCTTCCCTGATTTATTGAGTCTTAGCTGAGTGGCTTTTTTTCCCCCCTAGAAAGTTCAGGTATTATAATGAGATATGTGTAGTATACTTAGGCTCCCATGTTAAGAACTGAAAAGCTGCAGGTAGATAAATTTGTTCTAAACGGAAGCATTTTAATTGTAATAAAAAAGCCAGCCCTTTGAAAGAATCTCCTCTTCGATGAATCCTTTGTGGGACATAGGTCTCCTTTTGTGATGTAAATAGCAATCCTTTGTTTTAGCTGTTGACTAGAACTGAATTTAAAATGGATGATCTTGCAGAACAATGTTAGAATAAAATTAAAAACCTTATCACTTCCAAAATGATTGGGTAGAAATAAGGATCACATGTAAATGGTTGCCATCTACTGTCAAGGCTAAATAGCAAGAGTGGAAAGTTTGTCTGAAACTGTAGAAAAGCACCACCTGTTACTTCAAGGCCTGAAAGATTTTTTTCTTCATACTTGATCTCAATCCATTGCTCTAGTGATTCAGGATCTGTCTTTCTAATCTAGTTGCTACATCTTATGTTGTATTTTCAGTTTTGCTAGTCATGAGCATAATTACTGACACTCAATGATTATCTCTTAAATTAGTGCAGTTGGGGAATAGTGTTCACAAAATAACATGTGCAAAGGTCTGGAGCTTTTCAGAACCAGACAGCTCATTTGTTCTTAGACTATCACAGAATCTACAGTTTCCAACCATGACTGTGACCAGCTTTTTGGGACAAAAACTCAGGCTTTAGTTTGGCCACCTATTCCAATACACTAATTAGAGAGATAGGTAATGGTGAAAAGCAAAGGGGGGGGGGATTATTTGAGGAGGCCACACTGGATAAATAAAGGGTGCAGTGATTCCCCCAGCCCGTCTTTGGTAGCTGACTGAGCTTTAGGTTTAAATGGGAAGTAATGGGGTAGTCAAGGCATGTTTGCTTGGTCGTTGTTTCAGGGCTTGTTGTGATGAGTGACATAAAAACCTTTTACTTGGAAGGAAAGCTTGGTTCTCAGGGGATGAGTGGGCCAGTTTGTTGAATCCAATATTAATTAATTAAACCTGAGCTATTACTAACTAACTCCATGTTCTTTCTTGGCTGCTCTAGACCCAGTTAGGAACCCTCTGGGCTGTGTTGTCCTGGCTCCTTCATGCGGCCGTTATACCTCTCTGTCCTGCATCTCTCCTCTCCTTCACACGATCTCGGCATGGCCCATCTCTCCCTCCTCCTGGGCTCAAGCTCAGGAAATCCTAGAGACATACCTCTGCCTATCCTTCCCAGCTGTTAGCTGTTGGCATCTTTATTTACCAATCAGAACCAACTGGGGGCAGGTTCCCAGAAGCTATGTGCAGACAGACACTCTACTGGAAGCTGTTTTGGGGGAAACTTAATTAACATTCGTAATACAAGCAGCTATACCAATTGGTTCTCAGGAGTCTGTAGCTTCTACTCCAGGGTGCTGCCCTCCTCATGGATAGCTGCCTTCACATAAAGGGTGGCCTGTTCTGTGAGGTTCTGCTGTTTCTGGAAAATGAGCCCTGAAGGCACATTTTGGGGTCTGGAACAGGATGTTTAAACAATCTGACAGTGAACTGCTGTAGTTTTGAGGATATATATATATATATATATATATATATATATATATATATACCAGGGGAGCTGACACTTGCCTAAAATATGAGAAACAACTAGTTAAATTTATTAATGAAGTCGACAAGTTAAAGTAGTATTTAAAATACTGCCAAAACTTTTATAGCTACTATTTATTCTTAAACAATGTGCTAATTAGAGGTAATTCTTAAATAATTAATATGGGTGAGCAGAGCTGTTTACATGAAGCACTAAGCATTCTTTCTTTCTATTAGAGTTTAGTGGAAAAAGTGGAAACTCTACCTAACCTTAAAACAGACCCAGCTTTCCTCCTTCCTATGAATGTTCTCTACCTCTTGCTGGAGCACATTCCCTTCGTGTCAGCCACCAATTCATGGAGGCAGTCTCAACCTGATAATCTCCTGCTACACCTGCCTGGGATTCAGGTATGTGATCTGCATCCTTCTTCCTGTCCTCCATTGCAAATCTGTCCATCTCATCCCCAGCGCTGTGGTAGATCTTTAGTAGGGTCTTCTCCTCCATCTCTGCCTCTATTCTCTAGAGACTCCAAGCCTTGTGGTGGACCTGGCTTTCCTTCTTTCTTCTCCATACCCACATCTAGTACATCTGTGTTCCTTAATGACAGTCTCTAATATCTAGAAACACATTCTACCTAGAATGCTCAGTGGCAACACCTGGATAAAACTGTAACCAAATTAACCAAAAGATGGAGAGACACGTTCCAAATTAATAAAATTAGAGTTAGAGGTGAAATGGGGATTTAACAACAGATGCAGAGGAATTCAAGAGGGCATAATTTAAAAATCTGTACTCCCCCAAATTGCAAAATCTAAAAGAAATAGATACATTTCTATATCACCTGTCACCTGCCAAAGTTAAACCAAGATCAGATAAGCAGTTTAAACTGACCAATGATGCCCAGTGAAATACAAGCAGTAATCACACGTTTCCCAACCAAAAACTGTCATGGGCCAGATAGATTCATCTCAGAATTCGAACAGATCTTCAAAAATGAATTAACAACAACCCTCTTCAAATTATTGCACAAAATAGAACCAGAAGGACAAGCCCACAGTTACCCTAAACCACACAAAAACTCACCAAAGAAAGAAGATACAGACCAAGTTTTCTTATGAACATAGATACAAAAATAGTCAATGAAATACTTGCAACACAAACACAAGAACACATCAACAAGATCATCTGCAATCATCAACTAAGCTTTATGATATAGTATGAGTTATGTAAATTGATAAATGTCACCCACCATCTAAACATCAAAGGTAAAAAGCACATGTTCATCTCATTAGATACAGAAAAGGCCTTTGACAAAGTCCAATACTCCTTCATGATAAAAGACCTGAATAGATTAAGGATACAAGGGACATACATCAGGACAATAACAGTAGTTTGCAGCAAGCCAACAACATCAATACAAATGGAGAGAAACGCAAAACATTTATATTAGAACCAAGAAAAAGACAAGATTGCCCACACTCTCCATACCTATTCAATATAGTTCTTAAAATCTTAGTGCAATAAGATAATTGAAGGAGATCAAGGGATGCAGATTGGAAAGGAAGAAATCAAAGCATCTTTGTAGGTACTATACCTATGTGACCCTTTCTACCAAAAATAATCTACAGATTCAATGCAATTCCCACAAGCATTCCAATATAATTCTTCACGGAACTTGAAAGGACAAGTTTTAGCTTTGCATGGAAACAGAAGAGAATCCAGGATAGCTAAAATTGACCTAAACAATAAAAGAACTGCAGAAGGTATCATTATCCAGCTTCTGAACCACACTATAGAGTTATAGGAATAAAAACAGCATGGCACTGGCATGAAAACAGACACCGTGACCAACGGGAGCAATCTGGAGACCCAGACATAAGTCCACCCGTCTATTGATACCTGACTCTATTCTACAGAAGCAAGAAATACACACTGGAAAAAAGATGGCATCGTCAACAAATGGTGCTGGTCAAACTGGATGGCTGCATGTAGAAGAATTCACATAGACCCATGCTTATCACTTGCACAAGCTCAACTCCAAGTGGATCAGAGATCTCCAAACAAGATATGCTGAGCCTGATAGAAGAAAAGTGGGGAATAGTTTTGAATCATTGGCACAGGAGGGGGCTTTCTGAAAAGTATACCAATAAGACACTGAGATTAACAATTAAAATAGGACTTCATGAACCCAAACCATTTCTGTATGGCACAGGATACCATCATGTGGATAAAGCAGCAGGTAGGCTACAAAATGGGAAGAGATTTTTGCTAACTACACACCTGAGAGAGAGGGCTAATAGATTTTTTTTTTTTGACCTAAAAAGAAATTCAGCCCAGAGTGGCCAGAAGAAAGACACGTAAGCACCAGCCCTGGCCCATTGGTGGGCGCCATTATGATGAGTTAGCTCATATGTGATGGGGAGATGGGGAAAGTGGAGTATGAGGTAGAAAGATGGGAGAGGAAAGTGAAGCCTAGTGGTTTGTGCACCACAAAGAGAGGTAAAATTGGAGATGCCATGGCAGTGAGGAGCAAGTAGATGTGAGGGACGGGTACAACCCTGGGGTTATGGTTATGCCCAGGCCATGTCTGGGTCTGTGGCCCTACTATGGGTTTGTACTGATATCTGTGGGCCGTGTTGCCACTTATGGCCATCTGCATGTCAATGGTCTGGGCTGATGCCTGAGGCTTGTTCATGTCTGGGGGCCATACTCCATGGGGTACCAAACTGATCTGAATGTCCTGTGCCAACACCTGAGTCCATGGTAACTTCCTGGCCTGGGATGCTGCTGAGGCCAGGTCTGGGTCCATAGTTCTATTGCAACCAGGGTCTGTATTGATTTTCAAGGCCTATGTTACCACCAAAGGCCATGTGGACACATCTAGTCTGAGCTACAGCAGCCTGAGGCTACATTGACATCCAAGCACTGTGCTAAGCTGGCCTTATCCCTTGCCTGGGCAGCATGGGAGAGCTGGCTCTGGTGGTGTGGGTGTGGGAGAGTTGGCCCTGCCCCTAGTCTGCCTTGCAGTGGCATGGGTAAGAGAGAGATGTTTCTACTTGGCCCCTGTGGTGTGTGAGCTAGTCCTGAGGGCATGAGAGTGGGAGAACTGGCCTGGTGATGAGGGTACAAAAGAGTTGGCAGGCTGACCAACTCAGCTTCAGATCCAGAGCTCTGAGTTAGCCCACCCCAACATCTGCCCCATTTATGAACTGCAAGAACATGCGAAAGGGACAGTCTTGCAGATCCACAGCTTCAGGATCTCTATGACACAGGGCAACAACAGGATAGCCAAAAGGAGTCCCAGTGAGGATCCAGTACTGATAGTGTAGCAGAAGCCAGAGGCCTCGAACCAGAACAATGACTCACTGCAATGAAGATTTGTAGGTGTGGACAAAAGGGGACACTGTGTGACACACTGTGACAGACCACAGCTTCCATGGTGAGATTTTATTGTTGTTGTTTTTATTTATTTTATTTTATTTTATTTATTTTTAGTTTTAGTTTTTTGAGGGGAATATGAAGGGACAGAGAGACGAGTGAGATAGTGCATGATTTGAAATTCACGAAGAATCAATAAAAAGTTAAAAAGTGGGGTATATATCTAAACAAAGAGTTCTCAAACATTGAAACACAGATGGCTGAGAAACAAATATTCAACATCCTTAAGTCATCAGGGAAATACAAGTCAAAACTACTTTTAGATTTCATCTTACACCAGTCAGAATGGACAAGATCAATAAAACAGATGATATCTCATGCTGGGGAGGATGCAGAGGGGGGGGGAGTACTCATCTCTTGTGAGTAGCAGTACAAACTTGTGCAGCTCCATGAAGCTGGGAATCAATTTATCTCAATATCGAGCTCTACCCCTCTTGGGTATATACCACAGGACGCTTCATCCTACTGTAGAGATATTTGGTCATCCAGGTTTACTGTAGCTTTATTCATATTAGTCAGAAATTGGAAACAGCCTAATGTTCATTAGTAGATGAATGAATAAAGAAAATGGTACATTTACCCAATGAAATATTGCTCATCTGTTAAAAAAGATATCATGAACTTTGCAGATAAATAGATTGACCTAAAAAATATTCTGAGTGAGGTAACCCAGACCCCAAAAGATAAACATTGCAAGAATTTGCTTATACATGGACGTTAGCTGTTAAGTCTTCAATAAGCAGGCTGCAATCCATATAAGCACAGAGATTAGGTATAGAGTAAGGGACTGGGATCAGAGGAGAGAAGATTTTCCCTAGTAAGGAAAATAGAATCTATATTTATGGATGGACTATATGCATGGGGGAGTTCGAGTGTGGGGAGGGGAGCAGGGAAAGGGTTCATAAGGAAGGAGATATAGAGGTACAGCTAAAACTAAAGGGCATTGGAAGGATATGGAAAATTACTATAGCAGACACTTTAAAAATATATACATATATGAATGAAATAAAAAATGTGATCATGAAATAATTGGGATGAACAAACCCTCAACTGGGCATTCTCAGCACACAGCGAGACCTCTAGTCCAGGGGACATCACATCTAATAGAGCAGTTGGCCAAAGGAGCCACATAAAAGCCCCAAATAACCCAGGCTATTGCCAAGGCCATTGTTTTCTCTCCACAAGCTGTTGGTAAGGCTCCATTGTTGAAGGCAACATCTACATTAACTCAAACACAGAGAAGTTGAGCTGGTGTCTACCTCAAACCCAGAGCCTTCGCCTGGTACTGGCTACTGTTCTTGGTTCTAGAAACCACTCTACAGACTGCTGAAGGAGAGAAGTAAAAACCAAAGCAGCTACAAACCCTTTAATCGACAATGGTGACCTGGAAAGATCTGACTAGTTTTAAGGGCCACTCATGAGATAAAACCCAAGCTCAACATAACTCATGTCGCCAAGAACCTAATACCAAATAGGCCATGGACCTAGGGGAAAACCGAATGCTACTGTTCTGCCAAAGGAACAGAGCAATCCAATGATTCTTAACAACCATTCGATTATACCTATAAGTCAGTGCCTTGCTCAGCCATCATCTGAGAAACTTCCTGTTGAGGTAGATGCCAACATACAGAGAATCACAGCTGGTCAGTGTGCAGAGAATGAGAGACTTTGGAACACACAGTCCTAAACAAGATGTTTTCATCAAATCCCTTCCTGGGATTAGAAAACTCTAAAAGGAAAGATGGCAAGAGCCAGTGGGGGTGGAAGACACCAAGAAAACAAGGTTTTCTAAACAAAACAGGACTGATGCACATATGAACTCAGAGACGGTGGCACTTATACAATGCCTGCACAGGTCTAAGCCAGATAGAGATCTCAGCACGAGAGAGGGAGTGAACCCAAATCCCAACCCTAACCCCAAAGCTATCTCCAACTGACAACAATTCACAAGGAAAAATTAATTGTCTCTAGTGGAGTCTCACTTGGTGTATGGCCCACACTTAAGGGAAGCCCCGGTGTCTAGCAATAGCTGCCAAAACAAAAAGAACCCAACATTATTTCTGAAGGATTTTTGCCTCCATAATGCTTGGTTTAGGCATGTGTTTTACCTTACAGGTCTTATGGTTTCAGATTTTATGTTTTTTATAGGATTTATGTTTCTTGTTTCTTTTTTTTTCTGTTTTCTAATGAGAGATAGAAAAAAAGAAAGGGTCTATATTTGGGTGAGTGAGAGTTAAGAAGGATCTGGAAGTCAAGGGGAAGGGGCATTGTTATGAGAATATATTGTATGAAAAATTTTAATAAAAATAAAAATTTAAAAGGATATAGAGGGAAATTCACTAATATGACAGAGAGACTTATTATTATTTGCATTTTCTTATAATTTATTATTCTGGGCATATATATATGTACCATTTTCCTCCCATTAAACCTTTTATTGTGGGTTGTTCAGACCATTATACAGAAAGTATTTTTCAATGAAGCATGGATTTATTGTCCCCTGTTAGTTTATTTTACTTTATGTTTTTTTCATTTACTGACATTTAAGATTTTACACTTTTTCTTTATGACAAATAGTAGGATGAACAGCACAGATGCACAATAACAGTCAATCACAATAACAATTAATAACAATAAGAACCAGTGGCAATAAATAACTAACAATAAATAAAAATCAATAATGATAACAACCAATAACAAAAACAGTAGTCAATAATAATACTAGAAACAGAACCAACGTGCAGAAGACAAGGCCTTTAAGACATTGCCCTTAGGGAAGAGGTAATGACAGAAAGGTGTTACCTCTCCTATTCCCTGTCTCTCTCTTCTGTGCAGTCAATGATCTAAGAAGCACTTACAAATTTGGTAAAAGAATACTATAGCATTATTTAGTTTACATTTGTTGATTATTGATAAGGTTGACATTCCTTATGTTTTCTGCCCAATTCTATTCTCCTTTCTGTGAGTTTCTGTAAAAGCTTTCTTCATTTCTCTAATGTTTATGCCTTATCGACTCTTTCCCCCCCACACCCTTTAAAGCTTGCTCTGTAAACCTGCTGGCTTGGAATTCACTCTGGAGAACAGACTGGCTTCAAATTGTGTCCACACATAACTTGCTAATGAATATTATTTTCATTCCTGGGAAGGAAACATGAAAAACTTAGCTTTGGTTCTTTACTTGACACACCTTTTCAATTGTCTCTTTATTTTTCTGAGCACTTAAATGAGTTTCTTAGTGCTACTTTGGGAGCATGGCTATTCCATCTAAGTGCAGCTGTAAGTGTCAAACAAGAGTCATTAATCAGTTGAACAGTGTGGGATCAATTATTCACACATCACCTGCCTGACTCCTACATGCCTGACTCTGTGAACACGCAGGCTTTCTATACATGGCTGTATGGAGGCATGAACCCTTTCCACTTTCATCTAGATTGATGCTTCTAGAAAAGGACAAAGAGAAGACATAGGGAGAGACAGCAGGCTTGAAGCACAACAAACAAAACCCAAAGGCAATTCCATCTCCATGTCCCATGTTAGTAACATTCCCTGGTCAGTGGTTGGAAGCGGAAGGCAACAGCTGACACACTTTGATTACAGACTCCAGTCCCTCTGCCAAGCAGCCTGGCTTCACAGGGGCAGCTGCCTCACTGCACCACGAAAGAATGATGTTTCCATTGGAAATTCCCTGCATGCAGTAGAACTTCACCCATTCACGAGCCTGAAAACGTGGGTGTTCTTAACTGACTTGTAACTCCCAGTGAGGGAAGCACATCTTGTTTACTTGGAAGTTCTCAAGGGTTTTATCTATACTGACTTCTCATTGGATGACTGGTACCTTCACAGCTTAAGAAATAGCACCCCTGGCTGAGAGGTAGCTCCCTCAGTATGGCAGTATGAGGAACTGAGTTCAAGTCTCAGAGTTACCAGTTAAGTACCCATAACCCATGTTTTAAAAAGTCAGAAGTAGAGATGTGTGGTTATAAAGGCTGAATGAGTTGGGAAACAGTGGTCAGTTTCCTGGCCATTGGTCTTAGTGAGTGCCAGGCCAGTGAGAACCACTGCCATAAAACCAGTTCCTAAGGAACAATAACTTGGGTTGCCCTTTGATCTCCATATTCTTGCATGTACACTTGCGTATACACACACAAACACACACAAACACACACACACACACACACACACACACACACACACACTGAACTCATCTTTTTTTCAACTACAAAAGAAGACTATTGTAGGTCTTTGGAGTAGCAGCTTAGGGCTACTCTTCTGTTACTCATTGACTTACACACACAAATCATGGATATGAACTTAAATAAAATGTTAGTCACTCAGTGTATTATGAGCATCTGTAAAAGGGAAGAAAGGCCTTGATACAGAGCACAGTGAGACCCTAAAGTTCTTTCCGCCTCCGTTGCTTTCTGGGGTGACAGTTGTCCGAGGTCTCCTATTGCCCAAGCAGCCTGGTTGTCCAGGAACTGTAAACTGTCAGGGCATAGAAGTTGCATGGATAAATGCCTTTTACAGTACTCTGCTGTCGATAGAATTCTCCATGTACTTATGTTCATTTGTCTGAGAAATGAGAGGTACTTGGTGTGACTCACCCCCTGCTACTTTGCAAATGAATCACTTCTCCCCTTATTACGAGGCACATAGCAGCTCATCAGGATGCAGAGCCCAGGATATTCTTGCTTTGGTAAATGTGCCAAACCTTATAACCTCGATATGCCCTTGTTGTAGCAATATATAAAATTAACAATTAAAAAAAAAAAAGGTAAAGGCACTACATAGCTATTTCAGAAAAGAAGGCACACAAATGGCCAATGGTTATAGAAGGAAATGTTCTTCACCCAGTAGGTGCAAGCTGCAGCCATAATTAGACACTATTAAAAAGACAAAGGATAACAAGTGTTAAGGATGCAGAGAAAAAAAAAACCCTCTGCACATTGTCATAGGGAAAGCGAATGAATGCAGGCTTAGTGGAAAGGGCATGGACATGACTCAAAGCTAAAACAGCCTGCCAGTGGATATATATGCAAAAGAGAGGAAAGCAGCACGCTAAAGAGGTAGCTTCACTCCCGAGCTCACTGGAGCATTAATCAGAAATAGTCATGCACAATCAACCTGAGAGTCTGTGGATGGATGGACAGATATAGAAACTGAGCTAGAGATACACTGTGGGACATTATGTAGCCTTAGGTAGATCACATTTTCAAGTTTGTAGCACTGTGGATGTGGCAGCTTTTTTTTTTTTTTTTTTAATAGTCTAACAGTTATTTTTTTATTAGATAATTTCTTTATTTACATTTCAAATACTATCCCGAAAGTTCCCTATACCCTCCCCCCACTCTGATCCCCCACCTGCCCACTCCCACTTCCTGGCCCTGGCATTCCCCTGTACTGGGGCATATAAAGTTTGTAAGAAAAAAAATAGTCTAACAGTTATTAATGTATTCACTTAGAAATCAAAAATTTTAAATAAAATGTAGCTTTCCTTTATCTAAAGAAGAAGATCTTGGTTTAGTTTCATTAAATCCCTTTCTGTTTGCCTAGGAATTTCATAAATTTATCATTTTTAATAGCTGTGTAGTACTCTAATGTGTAAATGTACCATAATTTCTGTATCCATTCCTCTGTTGAGGGACACCTGGGTTTCTTTCCAGCTTCTGGCTATTATTAATAAGGCTGCTATGAACATAGTGGATCATGTGTCCTTACTACCAGTTGGAGCATCTTCTGGATATAGGCCCAGGAGAGGTATTGTAGGATCCTCTGGAAGTACTATGTCCAATTTTCTGAGGAACTGCCAGACTGATTTCCAGAGTGGTTGAACAAGCTTGCAATCCCACCAACAATGGAGGAGTGTTCCTCTCTCTCCACATTCACGCCAGCATCTGCAGTCACCTGAATATTTGATCTTAGCCATTCTCACTGATATGAGGTGGAATCTCAGGGTTGTTTTGATTTGCATTTACCTGATGATTAAGGATGTTGAACAGTTTTTCAGGTGCTTCTCAGCCATTCGGTATTCCTCAGTTGAGAATTCTTTGTTTAGCTCTGTGCCCCATTTTTAAATGGGGTTATTTGATTTTCTAGTGTCCACCTTCTTGAGTTCTTTATATATATGGATATTAGTCCCCTATCTGATTTAGAATTGGTAAAGATCCTTTCCCAATCTGTTGGTGGCCTTTTTGTCTTATTGACAGTATCTTTTGCCTTACATTAGCTTTGCAACTTTATGAGGTCCCATTTGTCAATTCTTGATCTTAGTGCACATGCCATTACTGTTCTTTTTTTTTTTTTTCCAAATTTATTAGATATTTTCTTCATTTACATTTCAAGTGTTATCCAGAAAGTTCCCTATACCCTCCCCCCTCCCGGCCCTGCTCCCCTACCCACCCACTCCCACATCTTGGCCCTGGCGTTCCCCTGTATTGGGGCATATAAAGTCTGCATGACCAAGGGGCCTCTCTTCCCAATGATGGCCAACTAGGCCATCCTCTTCTATATATGCAGCTAGAGATATGAGCTGAGAGGATACTAGTTAGTTCATGGTTATTATTCCACCTATAGGGTTGAAGACCCCTTCAGCTCCTTGGGTACTTTCTCTAGCTCCTTCNTTTTTTGTTATTCCAGATGAACTTGCTAATTGTCTTTTCTAGATCCTTGAAGAATTGAGTTGGAATTTTGATGGGGATTGCATTGAATCTGTAGATAGCTTTTGGCACAATAGCCATTTTTACTATATTGATTCTGCCAATCCATGAGCATGGGAGATCCTTCCATCTTCTGAGATCTTCCTCAATTTCTTTCTTCAGACACTTGAAGTTCTTGTTATACAAATCTTTCACTTCCTTCGTAAGAGTTACACCAAGATATTTTATATTGTTAGTGACTATTGTGAAGGGTGATGTTTCCCTGATCTCTTTCTCAGCCAGTTCATCCTTTGTATAGAGAAAGGCCATCAATTTGTTTGAGTTAATTCTATATCCAGCTACTGCACTAAAGCTGTTTATCAGGTTTAGGAGTTCTCTGGTGGAGTTTTTGGGGTCACTTATATATCATATCATCATATCATCTGCAAATAGCGATAATTTGAGTTCTTCCTTTCCAATTTGTATCCCCTTGACCTCCTTTTGTGGCAGCTTTTTTATACAATGGAAACAATCTAGGTGATGGCTCCTGATGAGAACAGGTGGTTTTCATTTGTGGCTTTGGAGGGTCCTGTCTAATATCCATTTTATTGAGGCTCTTGTTGGATGTACTGTGTGGCAATATTAGAAGTGCAGGGTGAACTAAACTGCTCATCTTGTGCCAAGAAAGCAGAAGATAAAGAAAAGTCTGAGACCCTGCAATCTCCCCCAAGAGCACACCCCTAGGGAGCTAAGTCTTCCCTTAAGCCTTTCTGCCTGTGGATCCCAACAGAATCCAGCTATGCTACAGAGGATCCAGACCTTCAACAAACAGACTTTTGGTGGACATTCAGCATCCAAACTATATCTATGGAAGACCATAGAGAATATTATTATGTAATTCAAAAGTGAAATGAGCCAGGATCAGAGCTGCAAGCACTGAGAGCACCCATTTACACCTGAGATCTAAAATATGTCAAGGTCATAGAAGGAGAGAGGAGAGAGGAGATGCTCAGAGGGTGGAATGGAAGGGGCCTCGGGGTAGAAGATGCAGGTGCAAGGTGAAAAGGTTCAGTTAGACAGTATGTGTAAGTTTTTGAGACCCGCTGCTACACAGCATGCTAATCACAGTTAATCATAATCTCGTATACATTTGATATCATGATTTATATTGCATCTTTGTGCCACAGTGCCTCTGAGAAATATGGGAGCTGGTTGTCTTCTTCTACCTTGGTCTGGGATCGAACTCATGTCACCAGGCTTGGCAGCAGGTGCCTTTACCTACTGAGTCCTGCTGGTCCCCAGCTCAAACTTAATAAGATAAATCATAACTATTAACACATTAAAATGACAAGTAGACTGGGGGTAAGTAGATTTTTCAAAACAATATTTTTATTAATTATTTGTGAGTTTCATACAATGTATTTTGATTATATCCACCTTTTCAACTCCTTGTAGATACATTCTCACCTCCCAACACAGCCAACTTTACATCCTCTTTTTATTTTAAAAATCTAGAGTGCACTTTGTGCTGCCCTAAAACTCTTGCATATGCGGCCATTCAGTGGAGCATGGTTGACTTAAACAAAAGTAACCCCATTTTTTTCACCTGCCCTTCTGCAATGATCCTAGATGGTTCAGAGGAAGGGACTGATATAATTGTCTCATCTAGAGCTGAACACTCCAAAGTCTCTTACTTTCTGCTCTTGTGGGTCTCTGTGTTAACTGCCCCCTACTGCAAGCAAGCAGAGACTTCGCTGATGAGAGCTGAGAGATGCACTAACCTTTGAGTATAGCAATAAGTCAATAGGAGTTGGATTAATACTATGTCTACATAGCAGAATAATAGTATTAGATTTTTTTTCCCTGGGGTCTAAGATCTATCTAGTCACAGGTTCATAGCTCCTAAAATAGTGTTAGGAATGGGTTCATCTTGAGGTGGGCCTTAAAGCCAATCAGAAAGTGATTGCTTTACTGTTATACTAGTGGGCATATCTTGCCAGGTTGGTGGTTGTTGGAACTTTCAGGGTTCACTAGTCCTTTTTTTTTTCAGTGGTATGCATAGCACCCTCCAGCTCTATGAAGGCTAGGCAGTAGGGATGAAGCTTTTTGTATCAGTATGAAATCTTCAAGTTCTATGACTCATGTATGTGGTACCTCCAACAATAGAGTCTCACTGTCAGAATCTACCCTTCGACTCCATAAAAAGTCATGACAGTTTTCAAAGCTCAGCAAGACAGATGAACCACCTTGGTTCAGCAGGCAACCAATGAGGGCTTTGATGTTTTTTTGTGTATAAAGTTTCTATGGAATACTTAAAGACATCCTGTTTGTGGAAACAGCTGTGTTTAACAGCAGATGGAGGAAGGGTGAGTCAGGGAGTTCAAAAGAGTGCTGGGCCAACCGTGAGGTGCAGAGTCTATGTTGAAGGAACAGATTTGAGGAGCACTTGGGTGCCCAGCATAACAACCAGCTTGGAAATTAGGCCACTGGCTGGGCTCTACATCCTAACTATGACTTCCCATTGCCAGTGGATTTGATGTTTACAATCCTTCAAACTCCTAGACTGTGATCCTCATTCCTAGTATCAGGAGTGGGGACATTGGGATTGACTGTGGCATGAAGGCAAGCGAATAGGGTTTGTGTCCCACAACAGAAGTACCTTGTGAAGACACAGAGAAAGACAGATCCATCTATGAACCAGGAAGCAGATCTGAATCCTTCTCTAGCGATGGCACCCACACTCATGACTTTAAATTATGTGCTTCTTGAAGCCAAATTTATATTTCCAGCATAGATGTATTTCTGAGCTCTGTTCCCCCACCTGTTTAACACTTCTTTCAATACTCAACTCAAAGATAACACATCTGATACAAAATGTTCTTAGCATTTCCCTTGGGTCTTTCTTTCCTGCCCTTGTGGAAGGAACTCTTCCCTATCTGTGGTGCTGGGTTGGGAAGGAACTTTGATTGCCTGGCTTCTCTGACACCCACAGTTCTGTCCATCAGCAAATCCTGTCTGTACTTCTTTAAAAACACACCCTGGATCTATATTCCCCATCCCCAGCTGCCATCCTGGGCCCAAGCCACTGTGGGATCTGTTTCTTTCCCTTCAAGGCTCTCTGCCTGTTTTTTTTTTTTTTTTTTTAATTGAAGTAGACAGGCTGACAGTATAAAGCTCAACTTAGATTACTCTTCTGCTCAAGTCTCCTCAAAGCAAACACTATAGTCTGTGTCTTGACTCACAGGATCCTTCATTGTTGGCCTTTATCCAATTCTTCTCTGACTTTATTCATGTCAGTCCAACTCCTTCTGTATTGTTCATCAAACATAGACTAGCCATATTCCTAGCCTAGGATCTTTACCTATGCCCTTTCAATTATATCTCTATGTGGCTCACTTCTTTAATTCTTTTCTATAAATCTAGTTTTCCAGCTCCCCTATTAAAAGTTCTGTCCCCTTTCAGCCTCCTAAGCCTCCTTTTCTCTCCTGCTTCCTTTTCCATTGTGACTTACGGCTGTTGGCATGCTATATCATTTGTGAGCTTCTTGTGTGTCAGCTCCATTAAGGCGAGTACTCTTTCTGTTTTTTTTTTTTTTAATTATTTTTTTTATTCAAATGTTTTTATTTTATATGTATTTGTGTCAGTACGTGCATTATGTGCATTCAGTTCCTTCAGAGGCCTTAAGAGGGCATCAGGTCCTGTACTGGCTAGTTTTTTGTGTCAACTTGACACAGCTGGGTTATCTCAGAGAAAGGAGCTTCAGTTGGGGAAGTGCCTCCATGAGATCTAGCTGTGGGGCATTTTCTTAATTAGTGATCAAGGGGGAGGGCCCCTTGTGGGTGGTACCATCTGTGGGTTGGTAGATTTAGGTTCTATAAGAGAGCAGGCTGAGCAAGCCAGGGGAAGCAAGCTAGTAAAGAACATCCCTCCATGGCTTCTGCATCAGCTCCTTCCTTCTGACCTGCTTGAGTTCCAGTCCTGACTTCCTTCAGTGATGAACAGCAATGTGGAAATGTAAGCCTAATAAACCCTTTCCTCCCCAACTTGCTTCTTGGTCATGATGTTTGTGCAGGAATAGAAACCCTGACTAAGACAGGTCCCCTGGAGGTGAAGTTAAAAGTGGTTGTGAGCTACCTGCTGTGGGTGCTAGGATATGAACTTTGATCCTTTGGAAGAGCAGAGATTTATTTAGCCTTAATTATTTATTTGTGTGTGTGTGTGTGTGTGTGCGCGTGTGTGTGTGTGTGTACTCTGTGCCTGAGTGAGCATGCAGAGGCCAGAAGATGGATTCTAGTGTCTTATTTTAGTCTCTGCCTTTTCCTCTGAGGCAGGGTCTCTCCTCGACCTGGGCTTCACATTCTCTCAGCTGTACTGGAGACCCAGTGAGTCCCAGGGATCTTCCTGTCCCTGTCCCTTCTGAGCTTGGGGTTACAGGTTTATGCAAGACTTGTGTGTGGCTCATTTTGTGGGTGCTGGGACTTCTCGATTGTTCATCAAGTGCCCTTACCCAAAGAGCTGCTTCTCCAAACCCATTTCCCTTTTATTTACTTTCATGTGCTGAGAAACTTGACTGATAATAGGTTCTAACTAAGTTCCTAGTGAATAGCTATTGAATGAATGAACTCAGACTGAGTATATATGAATGCTTTAATCCACGTTGATGAATCGAACTAGGCTATCTGGGCTGGAGAGCAGGCACCGCAGTTTTAAAAGGCTCCTTAGGTAATTCTGCTACAAAGGTACTTTAGAAGCTAAGATATCCTTTGTCTAACAGGACCCATTAGGCCATGTGCCTATCTCATAGAAACCCCAAGTGTAGAGCTGACACAGGCTATTTGTCTCCTTTATCATACTGAGCATTCTGGGTAAAGCTCGGCAATTTAACAAAGGAAGAAAGAATTGTGACCAGAGTAAATTAAAGCAGAAAGGAAGCCTGCTTTGTTTTCACAGATAGCTGTTCTTGCCATATCAATACCAAGCCCAAGGCATTTTCAATAACACAAAGGAATTAGTTCTGTAATTACTTTTGCCCACGCAGACCTACAATGTCTGGGGGCTATGGGTCTTAATAATATTTTTCAGATTACATTTGTTCATGTGGTTGCCAGAGGAGGCCAAAATATTGATTCATTTCAACAAGCTTGCATCTTTTCATGGCCTTGGCTGTCCTACCTCTCTGATTAGAGCAGATAGCACATATGAATGCACACACACACACACACACACACACACACACACACACACACACGGAAACAAATACACATACATATACACATGTATACACACATAGTCTTCACTAGGGGATTCCTCAACCCTAAAGAAATATTAGCATATTTTGTTGACAGAGACAAGGTTGTGTGACAAGCCTTTTTCTTTCCTCTCAGTCTGCTTAGTTCTGCATCTAAATTCATCGTTTTTCTCTTTAGCTCTCATGAGTTATACCATTGACTATGTAAAATACTCTGGCCATAAGGCCCTGCTTCCCTGAGCTGGTCCACATCTGGCTTCGCACATCTGCTTGAAATGATGGAAAATCTACATTTGTGCTGAGCACTGCTCCTCTCTCCTGGGTTGGTCTGGGATCAATAAGGACCAAATCTGAAAAAAGAGGAGAGGAGAATGAGCTTGCCTCCACTGCTTTCTGAAAAATTGACTATGTGGGTGGTGGATCTGAGAGAGCAGTCCTCTTCTAAAATACCAAGAGCAAGAAAACAAGAAGTGAAGAACCTTTACTAGGAAGTGAACAGGAGGTGAAGAACCTTTACTAGGAAATGAACAGGAAGTGAAGAACCTTTACTAGGAAATGAACAGAGAGTAAGGACCTTTACTAGGAAGTGAACAGGAAGTGAGGACCTTTACTAGGAAGTTAAGTGTATCTCCAGGCTCAGCTCCCCATACTTTCTTCCAGTGATTCCCTCATGCCTAGAAAACAGATAGAATATTTTGTTTTCCTGCCAAGAAAACCTTGTATACCTTCACAGTGTTGCAGAATGTGCTAGAAGGGCTCTGAGGCCCCTGCTGATGGGACCAAATGGAGCCTGAAATGGTTTTACGATGCTTCTTCCCTTCTCACTCACTGCACTCCTTCCTGCAGGCACCTCTTCAGTCCTCTCAAACGTGTGGAGTTGAATGGAAATTTTTTACTATTGGTAGCAGCAGTTAGAAAACTTCTGGTGTGGGAAGGAAGGATCTAACAGAACAAGATGGTCTTTGAGGTGTGGGAATGGAGCCTGCATTGTGTCCTACCTGTTTGTTCCTACCTCAACAAGCAAGCTTGGGTGCTGTATGATAAGAAGAGAGAGGGAAGGAGAGAGGGAGAAAGTAAAGGAGAGGTTTGCCTACTTCCTTATTCCTATACTCTGAAAGTGTTTCCCTGACAATCTCCTTGCAGAAACATCTGAATGTCCCCTCAGCACAGTCAGGGCTGCTTCACCCTCAGGTGTTTTGTTTTGACAGTTTTGGGGTCGGAGCAAGGGCATCTGGGTATTTAGGTTTTCTATTTGTCTTCCTTGACTCTGGAGATCCCTGTCTTAGTTGGTTACAAGTCTTTCAACACATAACAGTAGCTGCTCTAAGTAACAATGTCTCAGAAAAGTGGGACAAGGCCAGGAGAACCAGGACTTAATTCTTTGGGTCACTAGGAAACTTCTAGAGATCAAGATGGCTTCTGATCACTGTTTTGTACAGAACATGGAAAAGTTAGCTTGCTTTTTTATTATTTTTAAAGAAATAAGATAGTAGTGATGATGAATTGATTTGTTAACATAGGGCTTTGAAATAATCATACTTTTTTTTTTTTTTAACAGAATCACATGCGTCTGTGTTGTCTCCCCAGAGGCAGAGAGACTGAGATTGACTGAGCCACCACTCAGATGATGCTGTTAAATTCCAGAAGGTACTTCTGATGGTGAGTTCTCCATTACCATTCAGCATTCCTAGCCATCAGTCACTGGTGAACGAGGAGAGAGAGGGTGGGGAGAGGGAATCTGACATACCGATCAGCAGTCCATGATGCTACCACATTCTGTTCAGCTCATGATTTAGAGCCGAACAACAGCATGTGCTGGTATAGGGGCAGATGATCTGATTCTGGCACTGGAAATCTGTGTTTTAGGCATCACTTTTGTAATTTAAGTAAAACTGAGGATTCAAAACCCACTCTAGTAGATTATTTTTATTCTCAGTGATTCAATTCTGTCCATTCTGTTAAATGTGGAGAATGGAAGCTGATTGGATAAATGCTGAATATTAACCTAATAAAAACACTAAGTTAATACATAATATTGCTTGTTGAAAACTAGCATATTCTTATCATGACCATGAATATAAATGAGCAAATATTTCAAAAGTACACTGGGCTGTATAAATGCTGCTTATAGCCAAGTGATCATAGACAGTTCATTACATGCATATATGGTGAAGAAAATCCTATCCAGAGCATTTTCATATTATTCTCTTATATATTTTAGTGTCTCTTGGGATAGAATTGTTCATTAACATGAAAGATTGTTCATAGCATCCTTTTCCCCTCTAATAAGAAGAAAATGTTTAACCATGCATATGAAGATAAGCCACAAAAATTTAAATGCTGACAATAAGCAAGATTTTTTTATTTTGAAATACTTATTTTGATATTTAATATTGTGATAGCTATGTGATTAAAACAGAATAGATTATTTTATACTTATTTATAGTAACGACCACAGTCTATATCAGATTAAGTAACTATGATAATCTTCAGTGGCCTCCTCTAAGACTGTTGTCCAGTGACTGTTATTATTATTATTATTATTATTATTATTATTATTATTATTATTATTTGTCAGCATCCAGACAGACACTTGAGGATTTTTTTTTTTTTGGTCAGTTTCCAAACTACTTAGAAATTCTATGTAGAAGTTTCCTACCAGAAAGGAAATGTCTAGCAGTTCCTTGTGTGCCTTGGCAACCTCATCAGGCTGGGCTGGCACATGGGAAGAGTTTAAGAAGCACATATGAAAATCTATAACAAGAAATTTCAGATAGAATTTAGGAAGTGGTAGTTAAAACTTTTCATGAATCCCAGAATGTGTGCCCTAGCTGGGACTTGGAAAGCTCAGATGTTTGAGGCTTATTTCTTAGCTTGGTACTCTGGGAAGTTGGGCAAAACTTTAGAGGGGGCTTACTTGCAGTGGAACCTTAATCTTTTCCTCTCCCTCTTTGACCATTCTGGCTCCAAAGCGAGCATCATTCCTTCCCGGACTCCTGCATGATATTTTGTTGACTAGCTATATCTAAAGGTGATAGAACCAGCTAGCCATGGACTGAAACCTCCAAATAAACCAAGAAAAGCTCTACTCTCCCTAAGTCAATTCCTCCGGGCATTTGTGACCAGAACAGGAAGCTACATGATGTTCTGTTCCCTTGGCTTCTCCTCTCTGTTCATCTTATGCTAGCAAAGCAAACAGCACACATGAGTATCTGCTAGCAGTGGTTTCAATCCTTAAGGAGAAGAGAGGGGAATTGGATTCCCCTTTCCATACTGTTTTAAAAGGTATATTTGTTTTTTAAAAAAATAAGTTTACACTGTGCAGTATTCATGTAAAGGGGTTAAGCATGAAAGCTGTAAATCTGCCTTCAAAGATCTAAGAACACAATTCGATGGAAAGTCTTCAGGGAGTTTGTCCTACAGTAGCATCTTCACGACCCAGGATTCAATTTTGTAAGTAAACGAACCTGGTGAGAAGGCAGAGACAGAGGCTGTTCATGCTGAAAATGTGGAGTCAGCTCTCCCATATTAAAGGGGGGTTTGTGAATTCTTCTCAGCATTAACATCACAGCAGCACTTCGTTTTGTTAAAAAACAAAAGTTGAAATTAAAGTTCTTTTCAGATGTATGCCTTCTGCTGTGTACTTCAAATGCTCTGGTTTTCCGGTTTTCAAAGTGTATATTTGCAGCATTGTTCAAAATGTACAATAGCTAAGTCTCTACGGGCGCATGGTCTCCCTCCCTGAGACCTAAAAACATCTTCCCAATAGACTTACCTGTTTGGCAGATGGGTGACGGGGAGTTGGAGATCTTGAACTCGTTTTGAGACTCACCGACTTAGAGATCTGAACTACAGGAGACTCGTTAGCAGAAGCTCTTCTCTCTTAAGGTATATGGATCTGTTAGTAGTGATAGAAACCAGACTGCAAAGTGCTCCGAGACTGTGGTCTGATTTTCACAACAGTGGCTAGACAAAGCATAGAATTATCTCAGAAACTAGAGTTGGTACTTACCCTTGAAATTTCAAGATGAAAGGTAGTGTTCTTTAAAACACCAGAAAGTATAGAGATGTGGTCCTCAGATACTCTTCAGGCATCTGTGGAAGCCACCAATGAGAGTAGTATGTGTGGAAACACATGCTTATTATTAATGGTAGTAGAAGTCATCCTGCTCTGGGCCCTGGATTCTAGAGAAAAAGAACCAACAGGCTCTGCACATGGGCACATAATATATATACCTATGTAGGGACTAATATGAATATAGATGTATACTATAGAGAAACCTATGATGAGGATTACTTTAGGAGATCTTGGAGGATGTAAAGTCCCATATTAGCCACTTGCTAGCTGGGGGCCAAGGAAGGCTGGGAGTGTGATGGAGTCCAAGTTTAAAGGCCTGGGAGCCAGGAGAGTGTGTAAGTCCCGGTTTCGGCCTGGCAGCCTGAGAAGCAGCAGCTCTGATGTTCATGAGAGGGGCAATGCACACATCAGCTGAAGAAGGATGGAATCCATCCTTCCTCCCCCTCCCTGTGTTCTCTGCTGATTGGATAGCACCCACTTAAACTGGTGAGGATGGAGACTCCTTGCTTAGTATACTGTGTCCAGGGATGATCTCTTTAAAAATACCCTCACAGACACACCAGGAAAAAGCATTGACAAGCTGGGCATTCCTCTGCTCAGACCACTGGACCCAGAAGCAGCCTTCACAGCGCCTAGCCTGCATTTGTTTCCTCTCATCCTTGTGAGCAATGAAATGGGAGGTTATCATTGTCCTCATGTTATAGACAAGTTGAAGGGGAAAGATAATTTGTTTATGGCCTCATGATTAGAAAAGGCTAAGCTCTAACCCTGTGGTTCTCAACCAGTAGGTCGCAACCCCTTTGAGGGTCACATATTAAATATCATGTATATCAGATATATACATTATCATTCATAACAGTAACAAAACTACAGTTATAAGGTAGCAATGGCATAATTTAATGGTTGGGAATCACCACAGCATGAGGAACTGTATTAACATGTCCCTGCTTTAGGAAGTTTGAGAACCCTTGCTATATGGAATAGTGGGAATGATTATTACAGGTCAAAGCTGTAAGAGGGACCCCAGGAAGACAGATGCCACAGCATGAACCACCTAACTTGGGACATACAGATAACAAGCAGAACCAACCCCCCAGAAAACAGCTAGTTGGGGTGTAGCCAGCAAGCTGCCGGGATGAGCTGCCTCAGCCTTAGGGAATCTGTAGCCCTCCACAGTCTGCTGGATGCTGTGGGCTGTAAAGCTACGCTAAGGCACTCTTGCTTCAGTCTGACCCTTCTTCTCCTCCCTTTTGGAGTAGGACACTTAACCCTCTGTCACCGCATCTTGGAAGCTTGTGACTTGCTCTTTGATTTTTCTTGAAGAAGGTCCCATTTGAATTTGGTTGGCATTGCAAACGAGATACTAACCTTGGATCTTTGAACACTGCCAGAGCAGTGAAGGTTTCAGAGACCCCTACCGGGCAGGGTTGTTTGCATGGTGAGACAGACATAACTCTTTGGTCACCAGAACAGGAATGCTGTGTGTGGGGTGGATTTTACATGTTCCCCACGTTGCACATGCTCTGAAGTCTTGGCTTCTAGTTGAGGTGATATTGGTGGATATTTTAAAGAGCTGTCATCCTGTGGGAAGTCTACCAGCTACTGGAGCTGAGTCCTTCCTGCCAAGGGGTACATCTCTAACCCCTTTAATATTGCTTAATTTTTTCCACATCACAACCATGATGTAAGTGGCTTTTCTCTGCTTAGCACAGCCCCAAAGGAACAGGACCCACCAATCAGGGACTAAAATCTCAAAACCTGTGAGTCAAAACCCGAGTCTTTTTGCTTCATACATTGATTTGTCTCTGGCATTTGTTATAGTAACAGAAAGTGGGCAATGACAATCCATGTACTTTACATTGAATTATTAAAAATTAACAGTCAAGGCTGAACAAAGTCAAAACAGCTCCTATGATCCTGGTCCTGAAGAGGTAGACAGATGCTAGACTGAAGGCTCGGTTCCTAAATGGAATCACTGTTCAGAATTTTGGGGAGAAACTACCCAGTCCCTAGCTGGAAACATCAAGGAACCAGTCATCTTAAATTGAACCAAAAGGGACCTCAACCCTGGTTAGGAACACTGGTCTCTTCTCAAGTCTGGCACTTTTTGGTAGTTCAGGAGAGAAGATCTGTAAGAAAGAGACAGCAAGAAAACAAGTGTTAAACAGAGCTTGTGGTCACCAGTGCCAGCCAGTAGGCGTCCTGGCCGACTCCTGGGAGGGTCACGTGCCTCTGAGTCAAATGCTCTTCCTGGTTCACTCCCTGGACTTCCCCTTCATCTTCGTCGGTCGTCTGGAGGTGAAGTGAGAAAACGGCCCCAATTGGAGGTCTCAGAGTTCCAATCACGCCAGCACTCAGAGCACCGTTGAATGTTGGCAGATGAGGCCATCAGCCCCTGGGAAGGCAGCAGGTGTGGAACCAGCTAGCTCTTTTCTGAGCTAGGAGCCGGGAGGTGGGGGGCTGAGTTCCAGGGAGCCAGCTGGTGGCTCTCTTCTCTTTGCTTGTGACTCCTCCTGGCAGGAACCCCTGTGGTTCCTGGCAGGCAGCCTGGGAAACACCTGTTGAAATGATCAGGGTCCTGGATTGCAGTGGGCCTTGGAACTAAATGGTTAGTACCAGAAAAAATAACTTAGGCCGGTGGAGGAGGACGCCTTTCACTGGTTTTTCTTTTCTGTTTGATTTGTTTGTTCGTTTTAAAATAAAATCTCACTCCTGGAGTGGTGTGCTAAGGCACAAATTCCAAGTCCCATTTCCAGTGTGAACCATAAGCACAGTTACCCCCCCCCCAAAAAAAACCCCGAAAGTAAACACGATACAGGGATTAAAACCCTTTGGACTGTAGGAATAGATGCTAGCCTCCACAACCTCCTAGCAACCCTGTTGCCAGCTGCATTGCGCTCAGCTTTTACAGGTAATTTAAATGATGACATTTTTCTCCCTTACATAGCTCTCATTTTACTATAGTTGCAAACTAGTATCCTGGCATATGGTCTGAGAGAGCAGAATTTCAGTCTTTGCAACTTGAAGTCATATACAAATTTTTATTAAGGGTATAATGAGAGTGGGTGGGGGAGTTCACTCAATGGTTAAGAGAGCTTGCTGCTCTTCCAGAGGATCCCGGTTCAATTCTCAGCTTCCACAGGCATCTGTACACATATGCCATACACATAAATAAAAATAAAAAGATGAAAAGATTGTATCAAAAAATAACATCCTGATTTCTTCAGTCTGGAAATATTGTTAATAAGTATTCTTTTTTTTTTTTTTTTTGGAATATTTGTGTGACCTTCTGGAAATTTAAAACAGGTTTATTTTAGTAGATGCAAGATTGTGGGCTCAGATTTTTCAAAGCTTTCTTTTAATAAGGGTTCTCAAACACTTCGACCCTCCCTCCAGCCCACTGAAAAGATGGTAAATAGGACAAGGGGGTGCAGACCTATTCAGGAGTCCTTCTTTGGGGCGACTGCCATCTATTGTTTGTCAGGATACCAGCAGTTCAGTTCAGTAGTGTCAGGATAGCAAACACAAATCAGAAGTGGGGGCATGACTCAGCAGAAACAGCCAGACCTCCTCCTAATCCGCAGGAGTGACCAGGACCACCTGGGACACCAGAAGTTCTCTGCTGTACCTCCCTCAACAAAGTGAAGACCAGAAGAGGTGAGACTGTCCCTTGAGTCCTATTTATTTATTTTCCACTTTTTATTAGATATTTTCTTCATTTACATTTCAAATGTTATCCCAAAAGTCCCCTAAACCCTCCCTCATCCCCCACCCTGCTCCCCTACCCACCCACTCCCACATCTTGGCCCTGGCGTTCCCCTGTACTGGGGCATATAAAGTTTGCATGACCAAGGGGCCTCTCTTCCCAATGATGGCCAATTAGGCGATCTTCTGCTATATATGCAGCTAGAGACATGAGTTCTGGGTTCACCTATAGGGGTGGAGACCCTTTTAGCTCTTTGGGTACTTTCGCTAGCTCCTCCCTTGGGGACCCTGTGTTCCATCTAATAGCTGACTGTGAGCATCCACTTCTGTGTTTGCCAGGCACTGGTATAGCCTCACACAAGACAGCTATATTAGGGCCCTTTCAGCAATATCTTGCTGGCTTATGTAATAGTGTCTGTGTTTGGTGGCTGATTATGGGATGGATCCCCGGCTGCAGCAGTCACTGGTTGGTTCATCGTTTTGTTTCAGCTCCACACTTGATCTCTGTAACTCCTTCAATGTGTGCTTTGTTCTTAATTCTAGGAAGGGGCAAAGTGTCCACCCTTTAATCTTCATTCTTCTTGAGTATCATATGTTTAGCAAATTGTATCTTGGGTAGTCTAGGTTTCTGGGCTAATATCCACTTATCAGTGAGTACATGTTATGTGAATTGTTTTGTGATTGAGTACCTCACTCAGGATGATACCCTCCAGATCCATCCATTTGCCTAAGAATTTCATAAATTCACTGTTTTTAATAGCTGAGAAGTACTCCATTGTGTAAATGTACCATAATTTCTGTATCATTCCTCTGTTGAGGGACACCTAGGTTCTTTCCAGCTTCTGGCTATTATAAATAAGGTTTCTATGAACATAGCAGAGCATGTGCCCTTATTACCAGTTGGAACATCTTCTGGATATATGCCCAGGAGAGGTATTGCAGGATCCTCTGGAACTACTATGTCCAATTTTCTGAGGAACTGCCATACTGATTTCCAGAGTGGTTGAACCAGCTAGCAATCCCACTAACAATGGAGTAGTGTTCCTCTCTCTCCACATCCACACCAGCATCTGCAGTCACCTGAATTTTTGATCTTAGCCATTCTTACTGGTGTGAGGTGGAATCTCAGGGTTGTTTTGATTTCCATTACCCTGATGATTAAGGATGTTGAACATTTTTTTCAGGTGCTTCTCAGCCATTCGGTATTCCTCAGTTGAGAATTCTTTGTTTAGCTCTGTGCCCCATTTTTTAATGGGGTTATTTGATTTTCTAGTGTCCACCTTCTTGAGTTGTTTATATATGTTGGATATTAATCATCTATCTGATTTAGGATTGATAAAGATCCTTTCCCAATCGGTTGGTGGCCTTTTTGTCTTAATGACAGTATCTTTTGCCTTACATTAGCTTTGCAACTTTATGAGGTCCATTTGTCAATTCTTGATCTTACAGCACAAGCCATTGCTGTTCTATTCAGGAATTTTTCCCCAGTGCCCATATCTTCCAGGGTTTTCCCCACTTTCTCCTCTATAAGTTTCATTGTCTCTGGTTTTATGTGGAGGTCCTTCAACCACTTAGACTTGACCTTTGTACAAGGAGATAAGAATGGATCAATTCTCATTCTTCTACATGATAACCACCAGTTGTGGCAGCACCATTTGTTGAAAATGCTATCTTTTTTCCACTGGATGGTTTTAGCTCCCTTGTCAAAGATCAGGTGACCATAGGTGTGTGGATTCATTTCTGGGTCTTCAATCCTACTCCATTGGTCTACCTGCCTGTCGCTGTACCAGTACCATGCAGTTTTTATTACAATTGCTCTGTAGTACAGCTTGAGGTCAGGCATGGTGATTCCACCAGAGGTTCTTTTATTGTTGAGAAGAGTTTTTGCTATCCTAGGTTTTTTGTTATTCCAGATGAACTTGCTAATAACCCTTTCTAACTCTATGAAGAATTGAGTTGGAATTTTGATGCGGATTGCATTGAATCTGTAGATAGCTTTTGGCACAATAGCCATTTTTACTATATTGATCCTGCCAATCCAAGAGCATCGGAGATCTTTCCATTTTCTGAGATCTTCTTCAATTTCTTTCTTCAGAGATTTGAAGTTCTTTTTTTTTTATTGGATATTTTCTTTACTTACATTTATTTTGCTTTTTTAAAATTTAGTTTTATTTATAATTCATTTTTTTCCTCTTTATTAGATATTTTCTTCATTTACATTTCACATGTTATCCAGAAATTTTCCCTTACCCTCCTGCGTCCCCGCCCTGCTCCCCTACCCACCCCCTCCCACGTAATGGCCCTGGCATTCCCCTGTTCTGGGGCATATAGAGTCTGTATGACCAAGGGGCCTCTCCTCCCAATGATGGCCAACTAGGCCATCTTCTTC
>LR750112.1:449716-618749 GCA_902729485.2 Mus minutoides
TTCCTTCTCATCTACTCCTATTATCCTTAAGTTTGGTCTTCTCATTGTGTCCTGGATTTCCTGGATATTTTGTGTTAGAATCTTTTTGCCTTTAGCATTTTCTTTGATTGTCTTGTCTATGCTCCCTATAGAATCTTCTGTGCCTGAGATTCTCTCTTCCATCTCTTGCATTCTGTTACTGATGCTCATATCTATGGTTTCTGATTTTTTTTCCTATGGTTTCTATCTCCAGGGTTATCTCCTTTTGGTTTTTCTTAATTGTTTCTACTTCCATTTTTAGGTCCTGGATGGTTTTGTTCCATTCCATCACCTGTTTGGTATTGTTTTCCTGTAACTCTCTACGTATTTCCTCTTTATATGCTTCTAGTTGTTTATCCGTGTTTGTGTTTATCTGTTCCTGTATTTCCTTCCTATAGTCCTCCATCATCATCATGACGAGTGATTTTATATCCATGTCTTGTTTTTCTGGTGTGCTGTTGTATCTAGGACTTGAAGTGGTGGGTGAGTTTGGATCTGGTGATGCCAAGTACCCTTGGTTTCTGTTGCTTCTGTTCTTACACTTACCTCCTGCCATCCCTGCCCAAGGAGACCTGGTGTTGGTGCAGACCAGAAGGGAGCGTCTGTCTTGTCCTGGGCCTTTCTCAATCTCCTGCTGGTGTCTCAGGTCGCTTGTGATTGGGCCGGAACAGATGCTGAGTTCAGCTGCTCACCAGTGGTCCTTAGATTGTTAAGAGAGTCCCACTGGAAACCTGGGTGAGTGTGAGGCACCCAGGCCTTGCGCCCTGCTCTGGAGCAGAGCGGTGTGGACCGGAAGGGAAGGGGTCCGCTTCCCTCCTGTCTATCTCCCGGCTGCAGACTCAAGTCCCACGAGATTGGACTGGAACAGATGTGTGTTCCTCTTACCAGTGGTCCCAAGCTCGCTAGGAGAGTCCCGCTGGAAACCTGGGTGAGTGCGAGGCACCCAGGCCTTGCGCCCTGCGCTGGCACGGAGCGGTGTGGACCAGAAGGGAAGGGGTCCGCTCTCCGCCTGTCTATCTCCCGGCTGCAGATTCAAGTCCTATGAGTTTGGACTGGAACAGATGTGTGTTCCTCTTACCAGTGGTCCGGAGATCGCTGGGAGAGCTGGAAACCTGGGTGGCTGCGCGGCACCCAGGCCTTGCGCCCTGCGCTGGAGCGGAGCGGTGTGGACCAGAAGGGAAGGGGTCCGCTCTCCGCCCTCCGCCTGTCTATCTCCTGGGTGTAGACTCAAATCCCACGAGTTTGGACTGGAACAGATGTGTGTTCCTCTTACCAGTGGTCCGGAGATCTCTAGGAGAGCTGGAAACCTGGGTGGGTGCGTGGCACCCAGGCCTTGCGCCCTGCGCTGGAGCGGAGCGGTGTGGACCGGAAGGGAAGGGGTCCGCTCTCCTCCCTCTGCCTGTCTATCTCCCGGCTGCAGACTCAAGTCCCACGAGTTTGGACTGGAACAGATGTGTGTTCCTCTTACCGGTGGTCCGGAGATCGCTGGGAGAGCTGGAAACCTGGGTGGGTGCGAGGTACCCAGGCCTTGTGCCCTGCGCTGGAGCAGAGCTGTGTGGACCGGAAGGGAAGGGGTCCACTCTCCGCCCTCCCAAATTTGAAGTTTTTATCATACAGATCTTTCACTTCCTTAGTGAGAGTCACACCAAGGTATTTTATATTGTTTGTGACTATTGTGAAGGGTGTTGTTTCCCTAATTTCTTTCTCAGCCAATTTATCCTTTGTATAAAGAAAGGCCATTGATTAGTTAGAGATAATTTTATAACCAGCTACTTCACTGAAGCTGTTTATCAGGTTTAGGAGTTCTCTGGTGGAGGTTTTAGGATCACTTATATATACTATCATATCATCTGCAAATAGTGATATTTTGACTTCTTCCTTTCCAATTTGTATCCCCTTGACCTCCTTTTGTTGTTGAATTGCTCTAGTTAGGACATCAAGTACTATACTGAATAGGTAGGGAGAAAGTGGGCAACCTTGTCTAGTCCCTGATTTTAGTGGGATTGCTTTCAGCTTTTCTGCATTCAGTTTGATGTTGGCTACTGGTTTGCTGTAGATTGCTTTTACTATGTTTAGGTATGGGCCTTGGATGCCTGATCTTTCCAAGACTTATCATGAATGGGTGTTGGATTTTGTCAAATGCTTTCTCAACTTCTAAAGAGATGATCATGTGGTTTTTATCTTTGAGTTTGTTTATATAGTGGATTACATTGATGGATTTCTGTATATTAAACCATCCCTGCATTCCTGGGATGAAGCCTACTTGGTCAGGATGGATGATCATTTTGATGTGTTCTTGGATTCGGTTAGCAAGAATTTTGTTGAGTATTTTTGTGTCGATATTCATAAGGGAAATTGGTCTGAAGTTCTCTATCTTTGTTGTGTCTTTATGTGGTTTAGGTATCAGAGTAATTGTGGCTTCAAAGAATGAATTGGGTAGCGTACCATCACTTTCTATTCTGTTGAATAGTTTGAGAAGAACTGCAATAAGGTCCTCTTTGAAGGTCTGACAGAACTCTGTGCTAAACCCATCTGGTCCTGTGCTTTTTTTGGTTGGGAGACTATTAATGATTGCTTCTATTTCTTTAGGAGATATAGGACTGTTTAGGTCATTAATCTGATCCTGATTTAACTTTGGTACTTGGTATCTGTCTAGAAATTTGTCCATTTCATCCAGATTTTCCAATTTTTTTGAATATAGCCTTTTGTAGAAGGATCTGATGGTGCTTTGGATTTCCTCAGGATCTGTTGTTATGTCTCCCTTTTCATTTCTGATTTTGTTAATTAGGATGCTGTCCCTGTGCCCTCTAGTGAGTCTGGCTAAGGGTTTATCTATCTTGTTGACTTTCTCAAAGAACCAGCTCCTGGTTTGATTGATTCTTTGAATAGTTCTTTTTGTTTCCTCATGGTTGATTTCACCTCTGAGTTTGATTATTTCCTGCAGTCTACTCCTCTTGGGTGAATTTGCTTCCATTTGTTCTAGAGCTTTTAGGTGTGTGTTCAAGCTGCTAGTGTATGCTCTCTCTCCAGTTTCTTTTTGGAGGAACTCAGAGCTATGAGTTTTCCTCTTAGGAATGCTTTCATTGTGTCCCATAAGTTTGGGTATGTTGTGGCTTCATTATCATTAAATTTTAGAAAGTCTTTAATTTCTTTCTTTATTTCTTCTTTGACCAAGCTATCATTGATTAGAGTGTTGTTCAGTTTCCATGTGAATGTTGGCAATCTGTTATTTATGTTGTTATTGAAGATCAACCTTAGTCCATGGTGATCTGATAGGATGCATGGGATAATTTCTATATTTTTGTATCTGCTGAGGCCTGTTTTGTGGCCAATTATATGGTCAGTTTTTGAGAAGGTGCCATGAGGTGCTGAGAAGAAGGTATATCCTTTTGTTTTAGGATAAAATGTTCTGTAGATATCTGTTAAATCCATTCGTTTCATAGCTTCTATTAGTTTCACTGTGTCTCTGTTTAGTTTCTGTTTTCAGGATCTGTCCATTAACGAGAGTGGGTTGTTGAAATCTTCTACTATTATTGTGTGAGGTACAATGTGTGCTTTGAACTTTATTAAAGTTTCTTTAATGAATTGAATGTGGCTGCCTTTGCATTCAGAGCATAGATATTCAGAATTGAGAGTTCCTCTTAGGAGATTTTACTTTTGATGAATATGAAGTGCCCCTCCTTGTCTTTTTTGATAACTTTGGGTTGAAAGTAAATTTTATTCGCTATTAGAATGGCTACTCCAGCTTGTTTCTTCAGACTGTTTGCTTGAAAAATTGTTATCCAGCCTTTCACTCTGAGGTAGTGCCTATCTTTTTTCCTGAGGTATGTTTCCTGTAAGCAGCAAAATGTTAGGTCCTGTTTGTGTAGCCAGTCTGTTAGTCTATGTCTTTTTATTGGGGAATTGAGTCCATTAATATTAAGACATATTAAGGAAAAGTAATTGTTCCTTCCTGTCATTTTTGTTGTTAGAGTTGGGATTCTGTTCTTGTGGCTGTCTTCTTTTAGGTTTGTTGAAGGATTACTTTCTTGCTTTTTCTAGGGCATAGTTTCGGTCCTTGTATTGGTGCTTTTCTGTTATTATCCTTTGAATGGCTGGATTTGTGGAAAGATATTGTGTGAATTTGATTTTATCATGGAATACTCTCGTTTCTCCCTCTATAGTAATTGAGAGTTTTGGTTTAACCTGGGCTGTCATTTGTGTTCTCTTAGTGTCTGCATAATATCTGTCCAGGATCTTCTGGCTTTCATTGTCTCTGGTGAGAAGTCCGGAGTAATTCTAATAGGACAGCCATTATATGTTATTTGACCTTTTTCCCTTACTGTTTTAATATTCTGTCTTTATTTAGTGCATTTGTTGTTCTCATTATTATGTGTCAGGAGGGATTTCTGTTCTGGTCCAGTCTATTTGGAGTTCTGTAGACTTCTTGAATGTTTATGGGTATCTCTTTCTTTAGGTATGGAAAGTTTTCTTCTATAATTTTGTTGAAGATATTTGCTGGCCCTTTAAGTTGAAAATCTTAATTCTCATCTACTCCTATTATCTGTAGGTTTGGTCTTCTCATTGTGTCCTGGATTTCCTGGATATTTTGAGTTAGGATCTTTTTGCATTTTGCGTTTTCTTTGATTGTTGTGTCCATGATCTCTATGGAATCTTCTGCACCTGAGATTCTCTCTTACATCTCTTGTATTCTGTTGCTTGTATCTATGGTTCCTGATTTCTTTCCTACGGTTTCTATCTCCAGGGTTATCTCCTTTTGGGTTTTCTTTATTGTTTCTAGTTCCATTTTTAGGTCCTGGATTGTTTTCTTCAATTCCATCTCCAGTTTGATATTGTTTTCCTGAATCTTTCTAAGGGATTTTTATGTTTCCTCTTTATATGCTTCTAGTTGTTTACCTGTGTCTTCCTGTAATTCCTTCTTAAAGTCTTCCATCATCATCATGAGAAGTGACTTTTGATCCATGTCTTGCTTTTCTGGTGTGATGGTGTATCCAGGACTTGCCATGGTGGGAGAATTTGGTTCTGGTGATGTTAAATAACTCTGGTTTCTGTTGCTTCTGTTCTTATACTTATCTCCTGCCATCTGATTATCTCAGATGCTTGCTGTCCTTAATATAACTGATTGGAGCCTGTCCTTCTTATAATCCCAGTTGATTCTGGACTCCTCTAAGTCCAGCTTATACTGTGATCCTTTGATTGTGGGCTCCTGTGAACCTGATATTCTGGGAGTGCCTGAGATCTTGGCTGTCAAGCTCCACTGAGACCCTGTAATGCTGGTGTGACCCACCTCCTGTTACCCTGCGATACTGTTGTCCTAATATCCTGGGCATGTTACAAGGCCTGGGAGTGGTGTCTCCTTTGAGGAGCTTGGAGCTGTCTGGTCAGTGGTCCCAAGATCTTGTGGGGAGTCCTTTAGGGACGGTTGGGGAGTGCACAGACTGTGTGCCCAAGGAAGTCAGGCACTGGTGGGATGGAAGGGACCTCTGCTCCTTGTCTGGCCACTCCTGTATTTCCCCAGTGCTGTCCCCATTCCCGAGTGACTAGATTGGAACTGATGTTGTGCTCCATTCACTGCTGGTCCCAGGATCGCATGGGGAGTCCTCTAGGGCTGGTTGGGGAGTGCACAGACTGTGTGCCCAAGGAAACTGGGTGCTGGCGGTGGCCGGAAGGGACCTCTCGAGTCCTATTTATATTCTCTCCAAACATCATATGCCCTCCTGCATGTCTCACTACAGTAAAACACCATGTGACTCTGTATCACATGACACATCTAGAAACTTTCCATTTCATAACATCTCTTAATTTTCACGGATTTCTAAGTGTCCTTCCTTTTTTTCTTATAACTCACTGGGCACTTTAATACAAATTACAACATAACTTTTTCTGTTTTGTCATGCATTGCCCAGCTGTCAGGTCAGGGATGATCTAGCATACAAACCTGAATGTAGAAAGAAAAAGTCTCTTAAGCATCTGTTATCTGCTGTATTCTACCTGTGATACTTAGATTACATTGACAGATGAATAATCATACTTGCTCTCAGTCATTTGCACCCCAAGTAAAAAGATCAACCACAGACTAATGTTAGTGTAACAGCCCTAGGATGGACATACAGACTGATGTCAGTGTAACAGCCCTAGGATGAACACACAGGCTCACACTCTCAAAGCCTGGCTTCTGTGCTTCTTTCAACCATTACCAAGAACCTCATCAAGATTTTATTTTTCTGAGTGACACCTAAAAAGCCATCAACTAGAAATTAACTCTGAGAAGTTAAAAAGTAAATAAAAGGACTACCCCATTATTTGCTAATATCATATACTCTATGAAAAATAACTATCTTCAAAAACAAAAATATATTAGTTGTAAGAGGAAGAACATTATTCTGCCTTTTAGGAAATCTCTTTGATATATGGATTAGTAGAAGACACTGGGATTCCCATTTCTATATGTGCATTTGATCTGTTAGATTCGGACAACACACAGCTAGGAGACTTGAGAAGAATATTGCAGTTGCATGCCAGGGAAGTAAACACACATTTTGCTAAAACATCAAGAAGTCATTCCCCGCACCACCACCACCCCCTCCAGAAATTGATGTTTTTCTTTCTCTCTTCTTTCATTCTTTTCCCAGTGAAAACACATAAGATCTATTTATTAAGTCCAGCATAGAATATACAGTTTTAACTGCAACCACTGTGCTACTATGGACCAGGGTTCCAGAAATGAAATTTAACCAACATCTTAACCTTGATGTCTTTCTGTTTCCTAGTAACTCACTCTTTTATCCTGCTTCTGAGTTTGAGTTTTTCAGATTCTATTCTAAGTGAGATCTTACAAGTGTGTCTTCCTGTGCCTGGCTTATTTTTCTTACATAATACCCTTCGGGGTCATGTATGCTGTCATGGTGGTAGAATTTCCTTCTCTTTGAAGGTTGAGTACTATTCTGCTCTACACATGTACCCCATTTTCCCATCCCTGTGTCCCTCAGTAGATGCTGAAGGTGGCTCTATTTCTGATTATTGTGAATTACATTGCAAAGAATACAGGGATGTAGATATCTTGTTTACAGACCAATTTCATTGCCTTTGGATAGAGTCACAGAGATGGGATTATGGGATCATATTATAGATCTGTATTTCTATTTTAATTTATTATTATTACTTTATTGAGAAATCCCCATACTGTTTTTGAATAATGGTTCTACATCAGCTATACCCTTGGCATCCACTTTCTCCATATCCTTGGAAACACTTGTCTATCTGTCTATCTATCTATCTATCTATCTATCTATCTATCTATCTATCTATCTATCTTTTGGTGTTGACCATCCTAGCAGGTGTGAGCTGAAACCTCTCCGTGCTTTATATTTGTCTTTCCCTAGCCTTCAGAAATGCAAAGCAGGCTTCTCTGTGCTCACTGCTGGCTGTTGGCATTCCTTCTATGCTCCAATCAACCCTTACCTGGAAATAGCCAGGTAGGCCTGGCTTGCTATAAAAAGGGCTATTTAGCTCCTCCTTGCTCTCTTCTCTCTCTTCCTCTTCTCTCTCTTTAACTCTCTGATCCCTCTTTCACTCTCTCCTCTTCCATAGCACCCCCCCCCCATTTCTTTACACATGTTCCTGGCCAGCGTCTCTCTCTCCCTCTCCCCCTCCCTCCTCTGCCTTTCTTTTCCCCTACTCCCTCTTCAACTTCCCTTCCCATCCTTAAATAAACTGTATTCTGTACTATACCCATCATGTGGCTGGTACCTCAGGGGAAAGGGATGCCTCGGCATGGGCCCACCGAGGCACGGCTGCCACCTCACCATACCAAAACATATCTTTGCTCCTTTTTATAAAACACAATACTGACCATTGGGTGTTGCTCTTGCTTTGGTTCCTGCATTCTATAGCAGTATCTTAATGCTCAGCTGCAATATAGAGACTGAAATAAAGTGTTTTGTGTCGTTTGCGTCTTGAACTGAGTTTTTTCTCATGAGTCTTGAGACATGACTGTTACTGGTTCACTGATCCATAAAAATTTCAAGCACTGACATATCACTATACACTACTGAAATTATTGCTGATCTAATCTAACCACTAAGTGGAAGTTACTTTAAGCGCTTGCTGTCTGATCGACCATGGTGGGAACATGTTTTCTCTTGAATGTCCAGATCTTAAGACTGACAACAAATACTGCCAATTATTTTCCTTAAAATGTCAGATTTCTTCATTCACTTTTGAGAAACTGTCATCCAAGCACTCAAGTGTGTAAAAAACAATAAAAAACATATCTCCCACTTCTCCCGCCTGCCCGCAGGAGAGGAATAAGTGGGCTCCAGAGTTCTTCTGCAAGTATCACTTTATTAAATCCATGTAGAGAAAGAGAGAGAGAGTGGGAAACCCGCTTCTAATTCAAGCACACCTCAATGACGTAAGTTGATTGGATTGGTTTGCAGCTCGTGCCCCGGGAGTGGGTGGTGACAGACGTGCGCGTACTAACCAGCGCGGGCGCTCGGGCTCCCGCGGTGGGCGGTAACTTACGTGATTGCGTCACGCTTGCGTACTGGGTTTGTTTACAACTAGCCAGCTGCTCCCGCTCGCTCGGGACGCGCGCAGCGGCTCGAACTGGGGAGGGAGCTTACGGCTCTCTACAGCTCTCTCTTTTATTTTATTAAATTAAAGGGTCTGGCTTGGAGACTGTAGTACATAATTGTTACCAGAATAAATTTAGACCTGATCGAACCGATACCTTTTTGCTGGGGGTGTCAGTGATCAAAGGCTTAATTTTATGGCATCTTTTCACCCTACCAGGTGCAATGGATCAAAATCCTCTGGGTGCAAGGGCTGAAAAGAGCGATATACCATCACGATATGTCAACACTAGCCTTACCCGTCACTGGGAAAAACTTCTCGCCACTAGCTCCCTGCCTTAGGTTGGTCTAGCGTGCATATCTGTGAGATGGTAGGTAACAGTTTTTTCCTGCATAATAAACTCCAGGGCGAGGACCAGTTTTTTACCTTTACACGCAGAGCCACGTCGGGAGAGACTCTTTGCGAGCGGTAGAGCAATCACCATTTGTCACCTAATTAGATTCTGAGCTCTCAAACTATCCAAAGCAAGCATAACGTCACAGCTGAAGGTAATGCAGAACAAGGCAACTACCACCCACACTTAAAAGAAGGAAAGGGTTAAAGGTATAAGGGGAATCCCCATAGGCAATGGGTTTCAGCTGAGTCCCATTGAGCTGTCAGTTCTGTCAGGGAAGTCTTCTGGGAAGTTGCTCCGCCCTCCTCTCCGCCCTCCGAGAAGTCCGACAGGAGCTGGCTTCATCACTTGGTTCAGCAGGATGAGCAGAGCTGGTTGTTGGGAGGTCCAGTTGGAAATCATCTTCTTTTGCCAAGATTCTTCGTGTCAGTCGTTTTGGTACCCAAAATAGATTATTTTTCTTCCTGTGAGAAAACACAAACAGCTCCCCTGGACCTTATCAAAATAGGGTCCGGGTCTTTCTATTAATTAGTCAGGACTTCTTCCTATTAAACCATTTCTTTTGGCCATTTAGGCTCTAGACAATGACGGTCGGCTGCTGTATGGCCTTGACTGTCAAGATTTAAAAATTTTAAGTGTAAAGAGAGCCATAGGGACGGTTGCCTTTGGCACAGAGGGTAGAGCCTCTTCGACTCCCCCCTTTTGTTTTTAAAAATTAAGATTTGAGTGTGTGATGGGCCTGTTTTATTATGCCCTGTCTTTGAGACCTGTTGAATGGGTCACCTCCATTTGGTGACAGAATTGTCTAAACTTCTGAGAAGTGTAAGCTGGTCCATTGTCAGTTTCTGTAATANGACGGTTGCCTTTGGCACAGAGGGTAGAGCCTCTTCGACTCCCCCCTTTTGTTTTTAAAAATTAAGATTTGAGTGTGTGATGGGCCTGTTTTATTATGCCCTGTCTTTGAGACCTGTTGAATGGGTCACCTCCATTTGGTGACAGAATTGTCTAAACTTCTGAGAAGTGTAAGCTGGTCCATTGTCAGTTTCTGTAATATGCTGTGGAGAAAAACCTATACTCTCTATATATAGATTAGAAGCATTAACTTGAGCCATCACCATTTGGATGATATAAAAGATGAATTTACATAGCCAATCATTTCTTTAAAAGTTTTACAATTTACCTGGGAATATGAATTTTAGTATTGCATTGTTTTAGAGGTTATATCTAGGCAATGATCTAGAGCAATTTCTTAAATATATAAGGATAGTCCTTTTAACAGGACAGCATTTATTAGACAATTGCGAACTTGAAAATTAATATCTAAAGGTCAAACAATTTTAGCAATTGTCATTTTTGAGATATATCTATATTGACTAAATATACAGCTTGACAAAATTTTAACCTTACAAAACACCATCTGTAGCACGCAATTTAATTATCTGTGCTGAGATAGAAACCTCAAAAGAATATGTTTCAAACTTTAAATACCCATTTTCCCATAAAGGGGTTGTTTTAAATATAGAAAATGTATGTATGGAGATCTAGAAGTTAAAGGCGTGTACAAAACAATTTTTTAATTTATCTTAGAAAAATGATTAAGCTAACACTTTGTCAGGTTTTAAGACACAACTTTAAATTAATTCTCTAAAATCTAAGAATTTACCTTATTATTCTTTAATGGTACCACAGTAACCCTTAAAATTTGAGGTAAAGAATAATTACACATTCAATGGTCATGATTAAAAGGAATAGCTAGTATTAATATCTATAAATTATAACCAATATCAACCAAATAAGTCCTTAAAAATTTCTGTAACAACTTTCATATTTACCAATTAGCTTGTGTCCTTTCTTAGATAATACCCAACAAAGGTTTGAGTCATCTTAAGACCCTTGGTTAGGCTTTTTGCCAAGTTTCTTAAAGCTGTTGGAAATAAGAATTTTTTAAGTGAAGCACCCTTTTCCTTTTTAGACTATCTGTACCCTGACATAAGCAGCATAATTAAACTCTAGCTATTGTCTAGAAAACTTTCTTAAGGAACAGTGACTTAACCCTGGATCTTCAATTTTAAAAGTCTGAGGCTCTAATGACTGAGCCATCTGGGCTGCAACCTGGAGCCGTTTTAAAACACAATGTAAGGCTATCAGTTGTACCTAAAATCAAAATTCTTTTCTGGTTTACTAGAATTCCTTAAAATTTGCTAGGATGTAAAGCAAAAAACAAGCCTTTTAATCAATAATAATCCTTTTAAAAATTAAGCAAAGTAGTCTAGAAAAGTTCTCTAAATCTTATATAACTCTTAAGTCTAGATCTCATAAAGGATGGTTGTGAGCCACCATGTGGTCGCTGGGATTTGAACTCTGGACCTTTGGAAGAGCAGTCAGGTGCTCTTACGCGCTGAGCCATCTCACCAGCTCCTATTTTAACTGTCTCTGGATCCTCAGTCTTAGCTGCTGGGAACTTGCCCTGGAGGCAAACAGCAGGGAGGGGTTTAGGTGAAGTCTGTGGAACAAAGAAACTCTCTGAACGCTTGCCAGTGAATTTACAAACGTATAGCCATGCACCTTTTAAAGTTTAACTTAGACTCTATCTTTTAAAAGACTACCATCTAGGATAAAAATCCCATAAAACATTGTATCAATTAGAAAAATTTCTGAGACCCTTTCTAGATTTGTTCATATCCCGTGCTTGAAACGACCTCAGCACAAATTAAACATTATTAAAAATCTTGGTTGCCTAGCTCTCTGGGCAGCTTCTTGCCACGTGTTGCTGTAAAAGCTGCTCTAAGCTTGGAGAGAAATCTTAAAGTTAACCTTTTTGAAACCTTTGTACATCTTTGATTAAGCCCATTAATTGTAAGCCTTTATCTATGACTAAATCTCATAGCACGTATTTTACCTTTAAGACTGGTCAAGAATCTGACTGAATGAATCACGTGGTGAAACTAGTCTCGCCAATTCAAACCTTTTCTAGCCACAATTTAAGATAAACACTGCCAATTCTTATACCCAATTGTAGCAAACAAACACTTTTAGTCTCTCATCTCCAGGGCTAAGAAACTAACAACCTATATTACGGCACCTTTCTCTAGGTAAGGTCCCAAAACCGCGTGTGGCCCCGCCAGGTCTTGGGCAAACCTGTCTGGCCCTTTTCGCCTTCTGTGAAGGCTCATATTAAAATTAAGTCAGAGACCAAATGACACGTTTTTTGTAACCATTTTTCTTTTTTCAACACTGAACAAAACACACTGACAAGACATGAAACACAAATATAGACAAATGATGCATCATACATATAAAGAAAAAACTTCTCTGAGTTCTAGAGAAAATAAACCTAGATGAGCCTAGGAATCTTCTTTTTAAAATTCACTCTCTTCTCTCAGCCTGTTCTCAGATCCAACTACCTTAAATCCCTTAAGAATTGCGCAAGCAGCATTGTCACGGGCCGAGGAGCCACGTGTTTCCTAACTCCTGCCTCTTTTCCTTTAAGAAGCTGCTGTTCATTTAGATGGTAATTTTCTTCCTCAAAGCAGGCTGCTTTAACTTCTGAGTCTTCAGAGGGGCTAGATTCTGACTCAGTGTTACTGAACTTTAAAGTTTCCTTATTTCTCCTCTTTTTTTTTNTTCCGCTCTGTTTCTGGTATATGGTCTAATGTCCCCTGTCTTGTCTTAACCGTTGGGAGAGCAAGCACTGTGACTATCATGATGAAAACTTCCACTATGCTACTCAAATGAAGGGTTAAACCACGACCAAATATACCTCTCAGAGCCATCTTTTTTCACCCGCAGTTCTGGACTCTGAATTTTGCCTCTTTCTCTGTGTTAGCGATGTTCAATTTCCCGGGTTTCGGCACCATCTGTAAAAAACAATAAAAAACATATCTCCCACTTCCCCCGCCTGCCCGCAGGAGAGGAATAAGTGGGCTCCAGAATTCTTCTGCGAGTATCACTTTATTAAATCCATGTAGAGAAAGAGAGAGAGAGTGGGAAACCCGCTTCTAGATATATATCTAATTCAAGCACACCTCAATGACGTAAGTTGATTGGATTGGTTTGCAGCTCGTGCCCCGGGAGTGGGTGGTGACAGACGTGCGCGTACTAACCAGCGCGGCGTACTGGGTTTGTTTACAACTAGCCAGCTGCTCCCGCTTGCTCGGGACGCGCGCAGCGGCTCGAACTGGGGAGGGAGCTTACGGCTCTCTACACAAGTGTGAGTAACTAAAGTGTGTGTGTGTGTGTGTGTGTGTGTGTGTGTGTGTGTGTGTACGTACGCACACTAGTGTTACTGAAAGCTCTGACATGTGCATATGTTCAGGACAGTTATTATACTTTTACCAGCTTGTTATATCCCATTTAATCACTCAACATATTGAAAGATGTGTACTTGGTTCGAGTTGAATAAAATTCCCACTTTTCGCTGTGTGTAACAATAAAGAAGGCAGTGACTGCCACTACTCTGGGATTCCCTGCCTTGATTCATGACAGAGGCCAGCAGTTTTACCTACCCTTGCTTGGTCAGAGCCAGTGCCAGCATCCTGAAAGAGATGCCAGCACCAGTGTAGACACAGTGGTATCCTTGGAAACCTCACAAAATGACCTTGAAACCTTGAGAATGACTGAAGAGGACAAATGAAAAGTACTTAGCCTCTGATTGGACAAGGCATGGAGGTACAGGAGGAAATGCTCATGGGTAGATAAGCTTTTACAAGGTCATCGAGATTCAGAGGTCTCTTTCAATTGAAAAGGCATTTGGATAGATAGAACGTATACTATGATTATGTCAATAAATAAGATTTATCACAACTAAAAATGAATAACATCCACTATTTATCTATTATTGTATGTGTGTGTTTACAACCCTGAAGCAGTTTAGAGGAGTATCCATCTTGCAATTCGAGGTTATAGTCTAGCATTTCAAGGTAATAGAGGTAAGAATTCAAACAGCTTCTACATTACGTCCACAGTCAAGAAATGAGCCTCTGCTGCCTGCTGGTCCTACACTCAGCTAGATTTCTTTATTCTACACAGTTTATGGCCTGGCACATAAGACAGTGCCACCACTCACATTCACAGCGTTCCCAACTGAGTTGAGAAGCAAGACAATCTTCCACAAACAAGCTCACAGAAGGATCTGACCTAGACAGTTTCTCAACTCTTCCCAAGTGATTCTGTGTTGTATTGAGTTGACATTTAAAACCATCCATCAGAGTGTGTGTGTGTGTGTGTGTGTGTGTGTGTGTGTGTTCCTCAGGAGCCATTCACTTTGGCTTTTTGAGTCATGGCCTCTCAGTGGGTTTTAAGGCTTGTCAGTCAGACAAGAGTAGTTGGCCAGTCAGTCCCAGGGATTCACCGTCTCCACATCTTTAGTCTGAATCCCAGTGATTAAAGGCTTGCACAAGCAGGCTTGGCTTAAATAATAAAACAAAAGTTTCTTTTTTATATATGGGTTTTGGATTTGACATCACATACTGTGTTTGCATGGAAAGCCATTTACCAGCTGATCCATCTCCCCTTCCCTCATCTCAGTGTCCAGTCTCCTAGGCTGAAGAGGGAAGGTGTCATTTTGGTTGTGTTCTCAGTTAAGGGGTCCGATCTCCCTCCTAGCACACACAGTTGCCGACAGAATACAAGATGGCACAATTATGGGTTAAGGTCTCTCTTTTGCAGGTGATCATTAAGGTGTGCTTCTCAGACTCTGCCTCTGACTTCCAGCTATGTGTCCACCTCCCAAACAGAACAGTTTCTTCAGAAACATTAGGCGTCTTTTTTCTCTTCTGATCTATTCAGAAAGCGCTCACTTAGAATAATTCTTCCTCACCTTTATCTGAGACCCATACCTTCTTATCATGTAAGAAAGTCTAGGCTCTAAGTAAAACTCGTATTTATATGGAAGGGGACAACACCACACGAATGGGCACACGGCTGGGGGAACAGTGAGAATCTTGCACAAGGCCCTCAGAATTCTGTCCAGCAGCAAAGGACAGGATTCAAACAGAGAGAATCAAAGAGGGAGTAGACTAATGGCTGGGAGTCCTCTGCTGCCATTTCCTGGGCAATCTCACCTGATCAAACTGTCTTAAATCCTGGGCCTTTGAGGTCTCCTGAGGTGACTTTGAAAAAGAGGTGAGTTTTCATTCCAGTGGAGGAACTTTCTCCAACTGTTCAAAAGACAGTCTGAGCTGTCTCTGATTGCCTAATTTGAAAAAGAGAAAGATCTTTCTGACCTCAGGCAAAAAACTGAGACCCGGGGTTGAATCCAAGAGAAGGATTCTTTCAGGCTTATTCATGCTGCTCCACACAGCTCCTCTGAGCCAGCAGCGGGATTGTCCCAGCCGCCCACGGCTACCTCCACAGCAAGCCTTGATCTTCCCACGCGGTCACCAAAAGCTTCCACACCGAGGCTTCATTTTTAATTAAGTTCCTTTCTGCTCAGAAGTCTGGGAAGACTCCGGAAAGACTCCGGTGAAACCAGAATTTCTGATCAAGGATTTGATGTCTCTTATCCGAGGTGCGCTCGCTGGCTATGTAGCTTCCCTCCTTCCCAGGCACCGTGCTGTCGACAGCAAGGCAGGAATGGTCCTGCCATGGAAAAATTGTACAAAGTTGGTCAGCATCTATAGCCCTCTCTGCTGTTTCAATGTTTCCCGGCATTACTGAGTTAAATCCAGTTCCTCCATAGTCATTAAGAAAAGAATGTGCAGCACGCCTTTAATCCCAGCACTCGGGAGGCAGAGGCAGGCGGATTTCTGAGTTTGAGGCCAGCCTGGTCTATAAAGTGAGTTCTAGGACAGCCTGGGCTATACAGAGAAACCCTGTCTCAAAAAAAAAAAAAAAGAAAAAAGAAAAAAAGAAAGTAAAAAGAAAAGAATGTGCAGAATGAGCAGTATATGACTAGCAAGTCATTAACAAACAAAACAGGCCAGTAAAAGCAGAGAAAGGAAACCCCCAGACTAAAAAAAAAATTTGGAAGCTTGGTATGGCCGTGTAAACCTGTATTTCCAGCACACAGGTGGAAGAAACACGGTATGTTTGAAGCCAGCCTACTGTACCCAGGTCCAGGCCAGCTAACATTAGGTAAGGAGAGCCATCTAAGCCAACCAAACAAGAGAGGGATACCATTTAATCTCTGACTATAAACAAAGGCAGAGCTATACCGGAACCCTTCTCCTTTTGTACTGGCTGGTTTTGTGTGTCAACTTGACACAGGCTGGAGTTATCACAGAGAAAGGACCTTCAGTTGAGGAAATACCTACATGAGGTCCAGCTGTAAGGCATTTTCTCAATTAGTGATCCAGGTGGGGAGGGCCCCTTGTGGGTGATACCATCTCTGGGCTGGTAGTCTTGGGTTCTATAAGAAAGCAAGCTGAGCAAGCCAGGGGAAGCAAGCCAGTAAGTAACATCGTTCTATGGCCTCTGCATCAGCTCCTGCTTCCTGACCTGCTTGAGTTTCAGTCCTGACTTCCTTTGATGATAAACAGCAATGTGGAAAGTATAAGCTGAATAAGCCCTTTCTCCCCAACTTGCATCTTGGTCATGATGTTTGTGCAGGAATAGAAACCCTGACTAAGATACCTTTTAGTTGAATTCTTTTCTCTAACTCCAGTGAGGATGGCTAACTGACTGTGAGTGGTATTATCTGGCTCCTTGTTGTTTGGCTTTTCTTTCTTTAACAACATAATTTCAAATTCTTTAATCTTTTTTGATCATCTTGATTTCTGAACACTGCCTAATATATTAATTCTTTCAGTCCCTCCTTCAAGAGGGGTCATTTGTGGCGGATGATAGGTAAAGAGAGGTCACAATCCCGTGTAACACAAAGGAGCCAGGACTATTTGTACAAAGGTATTGAGGTCAGCAAAGTCTATGGAGAACTGAGCTGCTCAACTGAGCCTGCATAGTTAAATATTTTCTGCATAAATGAGCAGACGATGTATCCAGGAGAGGATGTGGTATAGATAACACTTGAAACTTTGAATAGTGACAAATAATTACCCATTCACTCACTTTCAACTGGTTGCAACCTCAATAGTCATCAGTACACCCCTAGATTATGGAAGGGATCTAAGATCAGTCTATAAAGTATGTACCCTAGAATAAGCTAAACCAAATCAAAACACAAGAGGCAAGAAATCAGGCCAGGGAAAGATCCGAGGTAGGAAAAGCAAGAGGATGGCACCAATTTAGACACAGAAGACATGCCCACTTCTGTGCTTGCCAGAGGAGGCCATAAATTTGCAGGCAAGCCTCTTAGTGCCAACTGCACCAAGAAAGCCAGTTGTTCAGCAGCTATTCCTGGTACTGAGGATGGAGCAGAATTTCTCCCATAGGTCTGTGTGTGATGGACATTCAGTAATTAAGGTTAAACTTTTTTGTTTGTTTGTTTAAATTTCCTTTATTTTTTTTAAACCAAGATAGGGAAAAGTTATAAAACTTAGATGTACTATAAAGTTTTTTATAGGCTAAACTTCTTGATGCTCGTTTAATGGTCTTGAATCCAGGTACCAGCTATCTGTATAATCTTCTTACTGGGCTCTGCAATCAATGCTCACAGTTTTCTCTTTGGGGTATTTTATAATTATTTGCCCCTTTTTCTCCATTAGATGGAGAAATCATGTTGTCTGAGGCCTTCCATGATAGTGGGCATCCAACTGGGATGGTTGATTGACTGCTTTCAGGTGATTTGATCTGGCTTCAGTTGTTTCTTTTTTCTTCTTTTAACAAAGTAATTTCTTAATCCTTTAATCTTTCCTGATCTTCTTGCCTTTGGGAACATTGCCTTGCACATTAATTCTTTGATTAGAAACCTTTGTAATTTTTATTTTCACATCTCCCACAGTCAGTGCCATTTAAAATGACTCTCAATATAAAGTTAAATAATATTCTGGATACTTAGAGGACAGAATAATAGTAACCCTTGCAATTTTCAAATATGACATATTCTTATTCAACTGTAAATCTAAGAGCTTTGGCTATAAGATAAAAGACATTACCATTTCAGCATTGGTTTTAATTCTGCAGCATAAACATCCCAGTCTAGACTTACATGTTATTTTTTTCTACCATTACAAATCTATTATGTTTTTAATATGTCTAACATGTCTTTTAAAAGTAAATATCTATTCTAATGTAAACAAGGCAAATATTTAAATGTATCAACTCTATGAACAGAGTATTTTAGAAATGGAGGACTAGAAAGCTTTGTGTGGCGTTTTGCTGGGCAGCAATTCTGAGCTATAATCCCAGCTGTGCAGAGGACCAGGGGGTGGCAATTTATAAGACAATTGCAGAAAAGACTCATAATAAACCTGATTCTTGCAGGTAGCTCAGCTATAAGGAAGCACTTCCCTTCTGAAATGGCTTTAGGTTTCCAACAAAGGATTTACCGAAAGAAGCAGATAATTAACACTTAAGATGCTAACCTCTTAACAAACCAGTATAACATTAAAATTAATAAATAAACAAAAACAAAATAACAACAAAACTCCCCCAAATCCAAAATGCCCTTGTGAAAATAAGCAAGAGAAAGATAGAAAAAAGGCTGTTAATGATACAATTATATAAAACAGTAACTGGGAAGTCTGGGTTGTGAAATGGAGAGGAAGGGAGGAAGGTAAGGGGTCTCTTCAGAGCTTGCGATGGCCAGAAATGAGCCCCATTACATGCCTTTTGGCACATACTCCAAGGCAAGTGGAGGAACGGGAGCTTTGATCTGGAAAACAGAAACCCACCTGGAGCTGAGTTGAGGGTGAGGTGGGCTGATGAGCTAGTCTCTTAGGGTTACATAGTTGGCTTTTCTGGCTTGTCCTGATCTGTAAATGAAGAAAGAGGGTAGGGAGCAGCGAAGCTGTTGGTTATTAAAACTCCTGTTCATTCTCAGCTAAGTTATTGAATTTACTTGGTTTTCTGGATTGTTATTAGAGATACGAATCTGACTGTTAATCTGCTTTTCAGTATTATAATAAAATGCTAGAGACCAGGTACTTTATAAAGGAAAGAGGTTTGTTTAGTTCACTGTTTTGAAGACTAAGATCAGGCAGTCCTAACATGGTCAGGGTCCTTTTGGCTTCACCATGCTATGGGGATGATATCACAGTGGTTGAAGAAGAGATGAAAGGACCACATAGCAAGATGCTGGAAAAAGATTCCAGGGTAGGTGTGCTCTTTTGTAACTATTCATCTGTTCTGGTCTGCTTTCTGTTGTTGTGATAAGCAGATAACCAAAACCATCTTGATGGAGGCAAGGGCTCATGTCAGAGTACAAGTTCTCCTCCACATGGAGGAAAGCCAGAGCAGGAGCTCAAACAGGGATCTGGAGGCAGGAACAGAAGCAGAGCTCCTGAGGGAGAGGTGGTCACTGGCTTGTGTCCTGGCTCATGCCTGGCCAGGCTTCATTGTACAACCCCAGATCGGTTGCCTAGGGATGGTACCACTGACAGTAGGCCTGGCCTTTGTATATCAACTAGCAATGAAAATGTCTCCTAGATGTGCACACAGATGACTCTGATAGGAAACAATTCCTCAGTGGAAATTCTCTCTTCCTATGTGTGCTGAGTTGACAGCCAAGGTTATTGATGACACCATCTGTGAGAACAACCTTCTCAAGAGCTCTCTGCCAACCACTTCAAACCACAGTGTCTCCAATAACCTAGCTACCTTCCACTAGGCTCTGCCTCCTAAAAGGTTCTACCAGGTCCCAACATTGCCACATTGAGGGACAAGCTTCCAACTCATGAACACTTGGAGGGTGTATACAAAGCGAATCTCAACACAGCACTGGCTTCCTACAAGTCTGACCTATAGTAGGCTACTTTCTGCACGGTGTTATTATCCATAAGGGGCCTGGCATCCTGTGTAGGATACATAGCAGAACATTTAAAAAAAAATCTTTTTCCCTCCGTCCATCTCTCCCTTTCTGTGTGTGTTTTCCTACGTGCACATGTGTGTGTGTGTGTGTGTGTGTGTGTGTGTGTGTGTGTGTTGCATGTGCATATGTTTACAAGCAAGTGTGGAGGCCACAGAGCAACGTTCAGTACATTTGGAGCTCTTCAGTTATCTATAATAGCTGGCCAGCAAACCCCCAAATCATTTGCACAGTGATACTGAGTGGGATTTTCATTCATTACTGACCACGGGAATAGTGTCTTCTCAGCAGAAAGAGGAGCCCAGTTTGCTTTGAAATGACTATGGAAGAGGGATGAGTGTCCGATTATTTAGTTTGTTCTCTCTGTTACTCTGCTTGCTGAATATTTCAGCTCTACCACACTTGCTACCGGTGTTGTGCAGGCCAAGATCAAGGAAGGAGCTCTGTGTGTGGGTACCCTTGTCCTCAGGCCTTTTGGTAGAAATGCTGGCCCCTTTATTTACCCAAGTCTTGGCAGAGTCCCATTTGGAAAAGTTCTAAAATGTTTCAGTGCTCTTTCTAGGGCAACAGAGGGGAAGGAAAAAGAAATTCAGTGTTTGACACTAGGAATCCAAAGAAGAAAAATAGGCCAGTGTAGACATTCTAAGAAATTTGTAGCCAATCAATAGGTTTGAGAGGTGGGGATTTTTTTTTCAATTTTTTTATTAGATATTTTCTTAATTTATATTTCAAATGCTATCCCGAAAGTTCCCTCCCCCCTCCCACCACCCTGTTCCCCTGCCCACCCACTCCCACTTCTTGGTCCTGGTGTTCCCCTGTATTGGGGCATATAAAGATTGCAATACCAAGGGGCCTCTCCTCCCAATGATGGCCAACTAGGCCATCTTCTGCTACATATGGAGCTAGAGACACGAGTTCTGGGGGTTCTGGTTAGTTCATATTGTTGTTGAGAGGTTGGGGATTTTTGAGAGAGGGGTATCATGCCAATTATTTAGGCCTCCCTGTGGTACATACACCAAAGCCTAGGGACCTGTGCTACCAGCATCCTCTTTAAGCCTTATACCCAGACTTAATATACATCATCTCAGGATGATGAACTAGGTTCAGGGTGACAGAAATGGGATGTTTCCATCTGAGAAAGACTAAAAACAGCCCAATAGAGTGTTTACCATCTTTTCAGTTTCTTCAGTGACTTGAGTGTGCAGTAGGGGGACACACAGACACGCACACATAACTGAAACTCCACCAAGTGATGCTGACTTCAAGTGTAGCAAGCCTACTTTCTGATATAGTCAGATCCCTCTATCCTTTAAACAATGAATGTGGTGACCCACTTGAGGGTCCAGGCCAGTGAGTGGGTCTTCCTTCTCTGTTTGCACATGCTAATTTAAATGTTTTCTTGTTCAAAATATTATTTACAGTTGACTTTCTGATAATCTTCCTTCCAACTGAGAGGCAATCCATAAGTCAGCATAGGTGGGGAAACGACCAAGAGAGGAAAACTGATATCCACAGTCCAGGTTGCATGTTAGTCAAATTTCATGACCTGTCTATAAACTTCTCCTTGCAGGTAACCCAATGCAACTGCTTCCCTTTCCCCTAGGATTTTTTGTTCATTCATTTGTTTATTCATCCATCCATCTATTCATCCACTCATCACATACTGCAGTGAACTATTACTTTATACTATTCTGGGCCACGAGGATACAGTAGTGAAACAGACAAGGCTGATCTCATGGGTTGTGTGTTCCATCATGTCAGCGGAACTCATTGTGGGGGGGTCACATCAAAAACAGTAAAGGAAATGGTTCATGGTCAGAAAACACTGTCATGGAGTCAGAAGTCACCCAGAGAATTCAGAATGACTTTCCTGGGGAGAAAGAAACAACAACAACAAGAACAACAACAGCAGCAACAGCAAAGCAAACCACCGCCCCTTGAGCCTGTAAACACGGGTTTGTTATCATTAACCTTTTAGAACATGTCTACCACAGCTCTGTGAAATATACCATGTCATTCATGGCATAACATGTCAAGGCTGCATTCCTGGTAAATGTCAGAATTATGAATGGACTCAGGTCTATTTCTCATCTACTTGTGAACTTTCAACTGCCCCATGCTGCTTGGAGAGCTACACCATTAGGTTCTGCTAGAGATATTAAAAATATGTAGAATTCAGTATGGGCAGGTGATCTATCCATCTATCATCAGTCATCTACCTACCTACCTGTCTACATACCGATCTGTCTCTCTACCTATCTACCTATCTATCCTGAATATAAATGTAAATATGTATGTATATCTATTTTGAAAGTATAAATACAGATATTTATAAATCTTTCAATGTATCTGATAAAATTAATGTAATATATAGTGCAGAACATTCACCAAGCTATTTCAGCCATCACCAAAGCATCTGTTGTGCTGTAGACACTATGGGTCCACAGCGAATAAGAGATGGTGGAATGTTCAGCCTTAGTTGGGACATCTATATTATACCCCTCTTCTGAAGCCCAGGGATTTTTGCAGAAGACAGGGAGGATAGAGTTTAAGAGCTGAAAGTGGCAAATGACACCAAGGAAGCAGTGCTTTCCAGGGCAGTTGCAGGTTAGCCAAGCCACGTGGTGAGAATGAAAACATGCACAAGATCCCAGGATGGAGAGGGGAGGCGGGTATGAATCCAACCCCTAGAGAGGGAGACATTGGCAACTGATAGAAGCTGGGAGAGAGGAGTCAGTTCTCTTTAAGAATATAGCTTGTAGGTCAACTATGCTCCAGTGGAAAGCTGTACAAGACAGTGGATTTATCCTTCCAGAAATGATACTGTTCACAGTATTGAATCTTCTGCCAACTCCTGCTGAGCCAGTATCAATCACATTGCTGGTTTCCAGCTCTTATAATAGTAGTTGATAACATTTATATACTCCCTCTTTGTCAAAACTATGAAAATGTCTTTTATCTCAATAACTGAAACCATTTTAAAATGATTTACTTCTGTATACAGATTCTTTCATGCAATATATTTTCCACTGTCTGATCATTTTACACTTGAAATTGGTAGTTTATATAGTGGGTTATGTTTCATCTATAAAATAGTATCCCAGCTGTCCTTAATAAACTTCTTTATTAGTTTATATGACTTTAATATATTTAATTTGTTTAAATTATATTTATTGAAAACATCCCCACTAACAATTAAAGCATTTCTTTAAGACTATGGAAAGCATTGACATTTATAACAGAATGTCACTTGTTGGAGCCATTCTCTCCATAGGACTTTTCCAGTGCCTACACAGAGGTCCAATTTATTCCCCAGGATTGCTGGACTGATTTGCTTGACGTAAACCAGCCTGTGTCCAGGCCCAGCTCCAGGTCTTGAAGACAGATGGTGAATTCGATAAGGAGTTTTTCTCATGACAGCCAGCCTCTATGCAGTCCCCCCTTACACTTCAGGGCAAAGCTCTCTTCCCAGGACTCCTACAGAGATGGGCAAGCTGTGCATAGCCCACTGTTTTTCATTTCCAACACCAGAGAGTGACCATCAGATTCAAATAAGTTTTCTATTTGTTATTCAAGCCTCAGCTCACACATTCTTTAATTTTTCTATAGTGTTTAATTAAGAAAGGACTTAAGATTTACATAAATTTCATCTTTTATGACATCATCTGGAAAACGAAGTGCTGAATTAGAACAACCAGAAGTTTTTAGAAAAGGAGATAAAGCTTCATTCTCCCCATGGTACTTCCCACAAAATTCTAGTTTTTATAGACAGAAACATTTTTCTTTAAAAACCACACTTCTCTCAGTTTTGACTCTAACTCATTTTATATGTATTTCCCACTTTTGTTGGAAGCACAAAACCTATTAAATTGGCCCAGATACTGAATTTCATATTTTAATTAAAATATCTAAGCATTTTTTATGTAAAATTAAAGTGTAGTTGGATGTACCAAGTTTAGTACTTTACTAAAAATATGTTTTCTCATTTTGGCATATACAAACATGCATATACATGCATAAGCACATGTCATGTTTGCAGACATGCTCACATAATTCATGCTTTAAAAGTTACAGTAAATCAGAAACAAATCTGCCAGATTGTTTTTACTTTATAACATATTATAATTTACACATTTTCCTCTTGGTTCATGGTCTTCAACAGAGCATGGCTGCCATTTTGATATAATAAATAAATGTTGAGCAAATTTGATTTGAAAAGCACTTGGAGCAGTATTGGCATTTGATATTTGTCCATGTTAACATCATCTTACTCATGGTTTTGCTGAAATGATCTTATTTTCCACTCCAGAAAACACATTATGCATTTCATTACACAGTGACATATACCATATTAGAGGACTTGGGCTATCTAACTTTTCCTATCAAGTTAGTAGATGACTGAGCCCCAGATTCATTATAAATCTCATGTTTTCTTTAGTTCGCTCAATGTTTTCAGCAAAGTATCCTTAGGATATTTCAAAGGAAAGGTATAAACCTTGCTCACTAATGACCAACACAGGATCGAAAAGGCTTTGACAGCAAAGCAAAGAAAACGTCAACGTCTTGGGAACAGGGTGCCTTGAGAGATGCTAGAATCCTCACAACCTCATGACACTGACCCCAGCAGGGATGGTTCTTAGGTACTGGGAGGGCTGACAGGACGTTAGTTTACAAGTGATTTGTCCTCTTACAGCCTCTGCATATTAGTTTGAGCTAATGAATTCATAAGGAGCTACATTACGAAGTAATATGCTGCTCCTGAAGGATTTAGTATTTTACCAGCTGCAGACATTGGCTATGGTTTCACCAGCTGACACCCGTCCCTAGGATTCAGCTTCTGAGTCCTTGAATCACCTTAATTTTTAGAACCTCAAACTGAGTGATTTGTTATCTCAATACCTTGCTCCCTTTCCCTCTTACAATATCTACTTGTAGCTTTCTCCCCATTTAAAAATGTCTTTCTTCTACGCCTCTGCTTGATGATTTTTTCCCTTTCAACTGTAATATGACCCAAATTTGTCTCTTTCATACCTTCCTCTACATCCATCCATCCATCCATCCACTCATCCATACATTTATCCACCCACCCATCCACCTATCCAGCCATCTATCCACAATCCATTCATCCATCCATCTACCAATCCATCCATCCATTCATCTATCTATCCATCCATCCACATCCACTCTCCCACCCACCCCTCCATCTATTCAGCCATCTATCCACAATCCATCCATCCATCCATCCACCAATCCATCCATTCACTCATCCACCTACCCATGTATCCACCTCCATCCATCTAATACTTTATTTCACTTTTGAGTACTCCCTATTGCCAATGATAAAAGAACACAATGAAGCCACTTTGTTTCATGAAGTTCTTTCTGAAACTCAGTTAGGCTCAATTTGCTGAGACTTCTCTGGATCCAGAATGAGGGCCTGTGAACTTTACATGTTTACAGTTATATTATGTATGACTCATGATCTGGGCCATAACTATTTAGGAAGAGATATTTCACATTTATTTTTATTCCCATCTACTGCCTAGTATATTGTCCTGCATAGAACAATCATTTCTAAAATAGTATATTATAGATAGAATCAGAGTCAAGCTTTTAAATTGTTTTCCTCAGACCATTTATGTTGTAAGTGACCTTATAATTTTCCACTCACTCTTTCTAGAAAGTATTCTATCAGACAAATTTTTGCAAATAACCTTTTAAATGTCCTTTTATATATGTATCTATATGCACATATCTATCTGTATGCTCCATATTCATTTCTATAGAGAGATTATCAGTTTAGGCCCATCTTTTCATTAGTTCTGAGCACCTCCCTGGGTTTACATAATCAGCTTAGGCCAAAATAGCTTTGTTTCTGAATCTCTGTAAAACATGAGGAAACTTTGGAAGTACATCCTCTTTAATATACATGTTAAACTTGGAACATAGATACTGAAATAGGCTTTGAAATTATTCATATGCAAAGGATCTGAAAGCATAATAAGTCATTCAAGAAGTAACTCTTTTTTGAGGATACAAAATAGGACATAAAGTCTGGGTGTACTTTATAAAAACTGTGGAACTAGAGAGAGTAGCAGCTGGTTAGTGTCCCCAACCTGCAGGCACTGAAAAATGACATGATGTCATAAAGAAAAGGACCAAAGAGTGGGTTTGGCTAGTTTGAGGTTTTGTTTTGTTTTTAGAAAACAGAGGTTAGAGAGAAAAACAGTTGTAGATGAAGAAACACAAAAGGCCTCCCCTAAATCCGTAATAAGCCATGATAAATGCTAGAAGTGTAGGGTGTCCATGACACTTTAGGGTGTCCATGATGCTGTAGAATGTCCATGACTCTGTAGAATGTCTACGCTGTATGGTGTCTATGATGTAGTAGGGTGTCTATGATGCTGTAGGGTTTCCATGGTGCTGTAGGGTATATATGATGCCGCAGGGTGTCCGTGATGCAGTAGGGTATCCATGATGCTGTAAGGTGTCCATGATGCTGTTGGATGTCCATGGTGCTGTAGGGTATCCATGATGCCGTAGGATCTCTATAATGCTGTATGGTACTTATAACACTGTGGGGTACCAATGACACTGTACAGTGTACTGCCCATGACACTGTAGGGTGCTTATGACACTGCTGCTTATCAGAAGAGTAAGAAAAAAAGATCATGGCTGAGATTGATCTGTGAAGAAAGTCTAAAATGAAACAAGAGGGACAACCTCAGATTTGCCCTTAGGATATTACCTGCTGTATTTCAGAGAACGATGCCATTGGGTTGGCAAACACAGACATCAGGCTGCTTATGACATCAGAGAAAAATATGTAATAACAGGGGCAGAAACAGCATATCTGCAGACTTGAAATAATTATAATAAAGAAATGCATTCAGCTACCTGCAGTGTGTAAAACTGCAAGACACTAAAAATTCCATAGTACTTATGAATTCCTCACCATTTATTGTTAAGATTAAAAGTAGAATTCTACCTTGTAGAGACACATTTTCCCACATACTTGTCTTTTTTTTCTTTCTTTTTTTCTTTTTTTCTTTTTTGGACATAGGATGGGGAGCTGGTCTGGAATTCAGTGTGATTCCAGCGATGGTCTTGAAGTCCTGATCTTCCTGCTTCTGCCTCCCAAAAGCTGGGTTACTGGAATATACCACCACAGCAGCCTTTCTCTTGTGCTATTGTCTGAACCCAGGACTTTGTGTATGCTAGGAAAGAACTCTACTGACCAAGCTACATCGCAGACCCCTTACCTACTTTTTATATCTGTTTTAATGTTAGTCTTTTTTTTTTTTTAGAAAGGTAAGTAAACATATAGCCACATACTTAAAAGTTTATATTTCAAATATATTTTGACTTAGAATAATTTGAATTTAAAATGGCTTTGCAAAGTGATAGGCGTGTCCTCACGGAAGTGTTCTAAGGAACTTTGGGAATGCAATAGGAATGCAAGGTCAGGCTGGTGACAACCCTTTTGTGTGTTTATAATTAGTGCCAAAATCACTAGGGTTTGTATGTTAACTGTCTATAAATGTGTGTGTGTGTGTGTGTGTGTGTGTGTGTGTGTGTGTGTGTGTGTGTGTGGTGTGTGTGTGTGTGTGTGTGTGTATGAGAGAGAGAGAGAGAGAGAGAGAGAGAGAGAGAGAGAGAGAGAGAGATTCACACCCCCAGTGAACGAACTATTTGTTTTAAGACACTTTGCTTTAGTTTTTAATGTTGATATCAACTTGGAGTCTGACGAACTCAAGAGATCAGTTCAAGCTGTCTTCTATGCTGCTCCTGGTGTCAGTCCTGGTTGTCTTCTTGTGGTCCGATTGTTCTCTGGCTTCTGCAGAAATGGCTCTGTCTATCTGCTGCCCTGTAACACAGTTCAGAGGCCAGGCATCCCTGGATTTTTCTTATATCAGAAAATGTATAAGACATAATGCATTCTTTGCTTTCCCAGTGGCTTTTAGTGGGTTACAGGCTTTAATAACCATTTAAAGAATATAGTGTGCTTGCCCTTCAGCACTGTCAATAGCTTTGGGTCGAGCTTAAGGCAACCTTTTTCTAAGCAATCTCTTACTCTACTACCCTGTGAACATTTACTCAACTTCTCAAAATATTGAAAGCAAAGCAAAAAAAAGCCTGTAGAAGAATCATATGGATAAACTACAGTTGCTGCTTGGTGCTTTCTGCTTGCTATTTTAATATGAGATCAATGTAGATGATTAGTTTAAATGGAGCATATTTCAAAAGCCCTGTGGCTGCCCTTTTTAGATAGTCACCAGACAGTGGGGTGTTAAATTGTGTTACCAGTTTATTTCTTGGCTCTAGAGAACATGCATGTGATAAGTGATAAACAGAAAAGAAACAAGGATGAGCAGACGTTTGTACCACGTTATAATTTTGAAATAGATTGTAATGTCTAAAGACAAGAATGGGGTAAGGAGAGCTTTGTCCAATTTTCAAATGAGAAGAATGCAAATGCTCAGGAAGGGCTGAGCTTTGCCTCTTTTCCTCACAGGCCTTGTGTGTCTCAGTCTCCTGCTCTTCATTTGTTTCCCAAGCACCTAAAATAGCCAGAAGTGGGAGCCATTAGCCGCTGCTTCCAAGGAGTGTTTCAGAGGTTACTGGGTGTGACAACACCAATCTCTCACAAAGGTTCTTAAGAATGTCTTTCAAATTTTTATATGTAGACATTAGCACTATTATTTTGACATTTTGTTCTAATTAAGATGTGAAAATATACTTTCCCAAGCATTTCAAACCATGGCCTGGAATAAGTAAAAGTGTTAGGAATTTTAAAGCAGAAAGATCCCCTTTCTCTTCAGGGATTTCTCATGTGCTAAGGAGCTCCTCTAAAGGGTCTTGCTTCTGGTGCTAAATGTGTACAAAAACAGTTTGAAATGTGTTGACTTAAAAAAAAAATCCAAAACAACACCACCACCAAAAAGACTAGTCAGGGCTGGAGATAGCTCAGTGGTTAAGAGCACCTACTGCTCTTGCACGGGACCAGAGTTCATCTCCAGCACTCATGCCAGGCAGCTTCCCACAGTCTGTAACTTTAGTTCACTGGATTCAACACTCACTTTTGGCCTTCAGGGGTACTAGAACACACACACACACACAAAAACACACACACACACACACATGGATGCATACATGAATAAAAATAAATCTTAAAAAAAAAATCTGACTTGAACAACCAGCAAAGCATGGCTTGTAGTTTTCACTGTTCCTTTGATTCAGTCACTTATGCTGAGGATGACTAAGCTGATGCAGAGAAAACATTTCAGGTGTGCACACACTATAGGAGATCTTTTATGAGAATATCTCATTGGGAAAGGTCTTGTTGGCCACTATGTTTCTACCAGTCAGTTGCACCACTGTCCCTCTGGTAGGCCATGTAATATTCCCTCGAAGTTGCCTGTGTCATTCTTCTTGTGATATGTAAACATGCTACTTGGAACACCAGGAGATATTTGTAGATCATGATGACATCCTTTGAGATGGGGGGATATTCTGTATTGACCAAAGGAGTCCAATCTGGTCACGCAGGTCCTTAGCAGTAGAGAGCCTTCCCCAGCTGCAGCCAGAGGGATATGCGGCTGGGGAAGGATCCTCAGAGATTTTCTTAAAGATGGAGGCCAAAACAAAGTCATTTCTAGAAGCTAGAAAGGCAAATGAATGGGTTCCCCATGGAGCTTGTAGAGTGAATGCAGTTCTGTCAAAACACAGAGTTCAGACTGTTGAGAGCTGTCTGAGTCTGATCAATAAAATGGGAAGTGAACACATTGTTTTACTGTGGAAATTTGTTATAGCAGTAATAAAAATCCAATACAGCCTCCTTCTCCGGTGATACAAACTTTCCTGAGAAGCAAATGAACAGAATTTGAGAATTAATTATAGAATCCCTTTTCTTCTCTCCCCATCGCACATCTAGAGGGACGAGGCTAGGGGCTGCTGGATCAAAGAGGGGACAATTTTGAAAGAGCCCATTTTTAGGATCCTTCAAACCTTAAAATACAAACTTCAGACTGTGAATATAACCTCTTAACAGACCACAGGGTAGATATTTAAACTAGGAAAGTTAAATCCTAATCAGGGTTCTCTAGTAGCTTTTCCTGTATGTAGGAATCCACAGGATTTACGTTGAAGAATTTGCTTTTAGAGTAGGTAAATTGTCTAAATCTATGTGGGGAATTGTATAGGGCTCCTTTCCTCCCCTCACTTATTCAAATATCAGTGTTGCTGACTAGAAGATGAACACTGGACCCAGAGAGATAGTTGCAGTCAGGTTTTAGTACAAGCTCCCACCCAGCACTGTCTTCTAAGGCTTACAACTCTTCTTATTCTGACAAGAAATGTGTGATAGACAGTTACAGCAGGCTAGCAGAGGTGCAGAAAGACGCCATGATAAATCTAAATGTAAGCCAGCTCCAGGGGACCAGCATTCAGTACAGCTGTGGGAGGAGAAACCTCAACCATCCACCTCCCTTATTTTACAGATGCTCTGGAAAGCCAAGACATTCGTCTAAATTGGTTTAAATAGGCTTCCAGGGAAAGTGCTAATGAACCACACCTGGTTTCCCTCTGCCTCATCACACCTGCCCCTTATGGGCCACCAGCTGTTCATCTCCTACCAAGGGACCTGCTGGCTCTTCTTTGTTTCCTGTGACATCATCCTCATTCGGTGCCTTATTTTCCAAGTCTTCCCTGTAACCACCCTTTCTCATTGCAACTCACAGTACGGCCCCCATGAGGAGGCGGCTAATTTGTCTAATGCACCACACTCCACAGTAGAAATTCACAGTTTTCTGTCCTCTGAATACTGTAGTCTTTTGCTTTTGCCCCTAATGCCTGACACTCACTCACCCTGTGTACCAGCAGGGACAGTCCTCAGTAACTCAGGCATGTTCCTTCTTGTTTGTGTTCTACATTATCAGTTTCAGTCTTAAGGTGGTAATGCCTTTTCAAACCTCATTCTGCCTGAAAATCAGGACAGGCTCATGAAGCCTTATCTTGGTTAGCCCTGTTGTTGTTACCATGGCTCTCTCTTAATAGATCCAACCCACTTACGCCATTTCATGAGTGTTTTCCCCTCAGACAGTTCTCCATATGCAACCCAGGCTGGCTTTGAACTCACAATTCTCTTACCCCAGATGCCTGAGTAGTAAGTTTACATAGTGTGTATACTATCATGCCTCGTGTCCAAGGACTTTAGGCAAACTCTTCCTTTGTCTTATGTACAGTGGCATCCAGTTTGGCTGTCACTGCACACGGCCTGTTTCTTGTTGCCAGTGGAAAGATGATGGATTCACTTCACGGAGAGACATTGGGTTCTAGTACTGATTTTTTGAATCGTCAGAAAACGACACCCTGGGGTTGTATGCCGTCCTCCAAGGGCAGTCCGAGCCGAGAGACTATTTAAAGAGACTGGACTCTGGAAAAGGGAAAGAAGATGGCCAGGAACCTGAGAAAGACCATGAGTGGTGGCCTAGGAGAGGGTGGAAGAACTGGAAGAGACTGCTGTGGGATGGAAGAAGCTTTGAAAGAGGAAATTCTTTGCGTACTTTTACAACAAAAGGCTTCCTGGGACAAGAGCTTAGTTTTGAGTTTAAATTCCTCCAGGAAGCAGCTTCTCCAAGAGAGCACAGAGACAGAATAATAAACATGCAGCTGCAATGTCATTCTCATTTATTTTTATTTTTTTTTTTAAAAAAGTTTTTAAAGGGCTTGTGGGATGGCTTGGTGCATAGAGGTGCTTGCTACCAAGATGGGTGATCTGAGTTTTATCTCCAGAGTACATACACATGGTGGAAGGAGAGACCCAACTCTGGAAAGCTGTCCCCTGATCCCCTCAGGTACACAGTGGCATCTCCCCCACAGCAAGCAATAAACGAATAAAGATAATACAAAAAAAATGTAAAGTATCTTTGAAAATTCAATCTTAGTTGGTGTTCCAAACATGTACGAAGATGTGATGAAAAGACAAATAACTTTCAATCAAAGAGCTAGTTTAAAAACAAACAACAAACCAAGAGGAAAGGTAGGAAGAAAAGATTATTGAGGCAAAGAAATTGAAAGCTAACAGCTAGGCTGTTCATCATAATCACAAAGCGGGTTGTTGCCAAATTCCTCCTCACACCACAGAACAACTGAGTCTGGCCAGACTATTCCTTCGGGGAGACAGGCTGCTAATTGCAATCACCTTGGCAGTGACCTTAAGGAAAGCGCTACAGCATTGAGAACAACCAAATTAGTTGTGTTTGATTTATTATGGCAGCTAATTAGGAGAGCCTTTGACTAAGTGATATTCTAGTTTAATGGAGTAAATGAAGTACCTACAGAAATCAATGGAGCCTCTTGCATGATAAGCAGTAAAGAAACTAAAGGTGGTCTTTGAAAAAACCAAACCAGGCATTCTGCAATCACTACCAGGAGAGAAAGATTATCATCATTATAGAGCTAAGTTTAGATGCCCCAAATGTAATTCCTCTGCATTCTTTAGCCAGCGCTGTGTTCATTCTTTGGATAGGTTACTACCTCAATAAGAATACTGGGTGGCCATTTGAACATCTGACACATGCTCTTGCTGGACTTCTGTATTTGCATGCAAAACCATGAAGTATGTTTTATATTTTTCTGTTGGAAGCTGAAGCACACATTTGCTCTCTGAACTTCCAGTATAAGATTCAGATCAGAACCTCTGCTATTTTGGGTGTGTAGTAAGCTAAGAATAGCTGCTATTAACAAATGCAGCTGAAGTGTCCTTTAAAACTCACACTTACCTGGAAACTCAGAATAGGACCTTATTTGGAGATAGCGTCTTTGTGGATGTAGTTAATTAAGATGATACTTTGAGCTGGGTCCTAAATCCGGTAACTAGAATTCTTCTAGGAGGAAAGAACACACAGAGCATGGTCAGGGAAGAAGAGAAATGGAGACACAAGAGCAAAGTTGATCCTTTGTCCAAGATTATTTTCTCAGAGTTTCTGGGTCTATTCACTAAAATGCCACCTCTGCGTGGCCCCAACCATGAACTCAGCCCCCGTGGCTGCTCAGCAGAAAGCTTTGAGCATTGCCATGTGTGTTCAACTGCTCAGTGGTTGCCATTTCTTTTTTGTGTGATTTTTCTAGCCCCCAGAGGTCATACAGTGGTCATTTGTAGCCCAGTGTAGTTACAGTACAACAGGACTCAAGACACATGGGGGGNGGGTAGTTTTACAGACATCGCAGACTACCCTGTTTCATTGCTGATTTCCGGGAGCACAGTCTTCACTACCTTCCTCCTCTGGTCTCCATTCTCCTCACAGGGTAGCTGTAAATTCTAAATGTCTTAAACATACAATGAATATAGAACGCTGCCTGGTACTCTGTAAACACCAGAGCTCCATGCTTCATTACTGTTAATTGTGTATAGTATATGTCAAATAGAGATGTTGATTCAACACTGGTTGCTAAGGAATAGGCACAGTCTTCAGGCCTTCAGTGTATTGAAATCTCTCTTGTTTTGAGGCTGTCTAGTCATTTTCAAACAGCCCTGTTGGAACTGGTTAAATGATTCTGAGGGGTAAAAGAGGAGATAGTCACTCAAAACTTTTCAGGAAGTCCTGCTAACTGAAATGGATGATGTCACAGATGTATGGTAATGAATTCCTCGGGATAACAGAGAAAGGTCATTGAAAGCACACACAAACTGGTGAGAGTACAACACGTAACATAAAGAGGCTTCATGCTCATGTATCTGCTATGGGTTAGGGTCACTTGAGATCGTCCGCCCGAAGTCCATGTGCTAGAGGCTTGGCCTCAGCATGGTGATGTGCAGAAATGCTAACACTTGAGGATGTGTGGCCCAGAGCAAAGTCACTGGGGATGTGTCCCTTGGAAGGGTTAATGTAGTTATCTCAGGATCCCCCTTCACTCATGAACATGGATTATAAAAAGAACTAGCTAGCATATCCCCTGGCTTCCCAGTACCCCAGGATGAGTCCATCCAAGGCCCTTAGCAGAGCCAAGCAAAACAAATGATCTTGGGTTCAGCCTCCAAATGGTGTGATAAATAACAACAACAAACCCTAATATAGCACTTGACAAAATGTAAATGTGAAAATGGACAGAAGTAGATAGTTCTGCAGTAGAGCATTTCCTTAGCATATGTGAGACTTTGGTTTCAACCCTTACCAAGACATAGACAAATATGCATGGGATCACACGCACTCATACAGGTACACATACAGACACAGACACACACAGACACATACTCACCACTATCATCTGTCCATCTGTTCACCTACCCATCTGTCTGTCTGAAGAAAATTTGATGGAAGGATAATTTCTTTAAGTGAGACACAATGAAAAATTTAAAAGTATAAAACATAGCAAAACATGGTCTATAGTGTCTTTGGAATATGGTCACAGGGTGTGTAGATGTGGTGTTTAGTCTTCGTAATTCAAACAAGACTGATGAACTATCCTCAGTTACCCTCAGAAGCAGAAAAAGAAGCAATATGGTGGAAGTTACCCAGTGACCCAGTGACCCCAGCTAACAGTGTGGCCAAAACACCTTTTGTCCTAATACGAAGGGTTGATACTCCAGAGCAATATAGTTTATGGAGTCTATGTATTAGCTACTTTTTGTTACTGTGGTAAAATATCTGACAAGAGCCTGGCTTACAGTTTGGGAGCAGCCAATCCTGGTAGGAAGGGTGTGTCTATAGGAGAACGAGGTGAGCTAGTCACATGTTGTCTGTAGTCAGCAAGCACAAAGAAATGACTGATAGTGCATATCTCACTTTCTCCTTTTCATTCAGTCCTGGACCCTGGACTATGATGTTGTAGCACCTACTTTTACAGTGGATCTGCCTTCTTCAATTAAACCTCTCTGGAAATACCATTTTAGACACACTCACAGCTGTTTTTCTGTGGTGATTCTAAATCCATTCTGGCTGACGAGGAAGATTAGATTTCACACATTGTGTAAATAAGTTTTATGTAATATAAAACCAGAAGAATGTCTGTCTGTCGTGGTTTGAAGCCTGGAGCATCAAAAGAGGTCAGAGCCAAATTAGAACTCTGAGAGGTCTTCCTGTGCTTAGGGTCACCCTGCCCTAGCCAGTGGTATTCTATACCTTAATGGTGCAGAAGAAATCCCGGTCTAGACTGGCTCACCAGCCAGACCAGCAGGTTTCATCTCAGCTGCTACTTAAAGCAGAGGCAGTAGGAACATGAAGGAGTATTGCTGGATCCAAATGGGTGGCCAAGTGTTCCTATTATAGAGAAGGTAGACCAAAGGAGTCGATGAGGCCAGAGGTGGCTTGAACTGAGCCTTTGAAAGTCTTGGGTGGCCAAGTGTTCCTATTATAGAGAAGGTGGACCAAAGGAGTCGATGAGGCCAGAGGTGGCTTGAACTGAGCCTTTGAAAGTCTTGGGTGGCCAAGTGTTCCTATTATAGAGAAGGTGGACCAAAGGAGTCGATGAGGCCAGAGGTGGCTTGAACTGAAGCCTTTGAGAGTCTTAGTTGGCTCTGACTTGGATAATTCTGTCTTCTAGGGGTATAAGATAGTGATGGCATGACGCTTCATCATGCTGCTCGCTTCTAACTCACTGTAGCAGCTTCATCCTCTGCTCTCACCAAAATAACTGACCGAAACAACTCAAGCCAGGAGAGACTTGCTTTGACTTATGGTTTCAGAGGGTCTCAGTCCAGCGTGTCAGAGAAGGCACGACAAGAACAACTCAGTTCTTGATGGCAGGAGTGTGGGGCTGAGCTTCAAACATCATGGCAGACCAGGAAGCAGAGAGCAACCTGAAGCAGGGATGAACTATTATTATCTTTAAGAGCCTGTCAATAGTGACCTACTTCCATTAGCCTGTTCTTGTGTTCTAAACCGTATGCAGCCTCTCAAAGAAGCAAATAGCTGGAAAACAAACACGAAAAACATGCGCCCTTGGAGGATGCTTCAGATTCAAGTCATAACTACTGGTGTATTTGTTTAATATTTTATTAGGCTCTCATTCCTCTCCCTCTCTTCGAGCCCTTATTCCACCCTAATCTCTTCCAACACCCAACACTAGGTGGGAGAGAATGAAAGTTCAAGTGGAAATGGGGGCAGCAGCCACTACAGCCCACTTGGGCTCTCACATTTATACTTTGTCCAGTTTCCCCAGAATTAGACTATCCCCCACCTGTGATTAAAACTCATATGTATTCATATAACATAACTGGGATTTTTAAGAAACCAAAACTCTCACTACACATAACACTAACTGTCTTGGAATTGTGATGTAAGATTTTAGGCAAAGTTAAGTGGCTGGTGTGTTGATCAATGTCCTACCATACAGCATTGGAATCTTAGAATTAAGATAGTTTTAGAATGGACAGCATCTATATCTCTGTGATTCCAGGCCCGAAGAGACACAAGTAAACCAGCACACTCTCCCATCGCCATGGAACTGCCTGTCACCATGTCCTTCTTACCATGGTGAACCGTATCCATCCAGACACCAGTGAAGATGAGCCCTTCATTCATTAAGTTGTTTTTTTTTTTGTCCAAGTATTTGATATCATTGAGAAGAAAAATCACTACTACAGAAAACTGCTAATGTGAATGTGGTTGATGCTGTTGTATGGAGCCTACTGATGGGATTCTTGGGTTGCTTGGCAGTAAGATATGGAAGGGCTTGGTACTGCGGTCTGCAGAACACTGTAAGCAGAGCTTCCTGAGTGATTCTGGTTGGAGTGAACAACACCAGAATACTAATGGAAATATGAGCAGAAAGGAAGGGCCAGGTTTAGTGATATTGCAGAAGAAAACAATTCTTTTTAAAATTTTGAGCCAGTCTTGAAGACTGGAGCTTCAAAAGAGCACAGAACCAGTAAAAACAATGGGAGATCCTTTCTTGTTTTTATTTATTCTATGAGGATTTCATACAATATATTTTTTTCATTAATTAACTTATTTATTCACTTTATACATCCTGATCTCAGTCCCTCCCTCATCCCAGTCCCTCCCTCCATCTCCTCCTTCTTAGAGAATACACATCAGGACTAGTCACATCCTCTCTCATTGAGGCCAGACAAGGCAGCCCAGCTAGAGAAAAGGGATCCAAAGGCAGGCAACAGAGTCAGAGACAGCTCCCACTCCAATTTTTAGGGGACCCACATGGAGACCAAGCTGCACATCTGCTACATATGTGTAGGGGATCTAGGTCCATCCCATGCATGCTTTTTAGCTGGTGGCTCAGTCTCTATGAGCCCCCATGGGCCAAGGTTAGCTGACCCTGTAGGTTTTTTTGTGGTGTCCTTGATCCCTCCACCTCCTCTGATTCTTCTCTCGACTCTACAAGACTCCTGAGCTCTGCACAATGTTTGGCTATGAGTCTTTGCATCTGTTTGCATCAGCTGCTGGATAAAGCCTCCCAGAAGACAGTCATGCTAGGCTCTTGTTTGCTAGCACAGCAGAGTATCATTAATAGTGTCAGGGGTTGGCTCTCTCCCATGGGATGGGACTCAAGTTGGGCCAGTCACTGGTTGGCCATTCCCTTAATCTCTGCTCTATTTTTTTGTCCCTGTACAAATTTTGAGTTTTAGGTTTTATGGGTAGCTTGGTGTCCCCCTCCTTCTGCTGGAGTTCTACCTGGTTACAGGAGGTGGCCACTTCAGGCTCCTCTTGCCCGCTAGGAGTCTCAGCTAAGGTCATCCCCATAGACTACCAGGAGCCTTCAGTGTTCCAGGTCTCCAGCTCTCAGAGATGCCCCCTCACACTGATTTCCATTCTCTCTCCCAGCCCTACTCCAACCCCTGCTCTCCCTGCACCTAATCTCAAACCCGGTTCCCCTCCCTACCCTCTTTCCTACCCAGTTCCATCCCTACATCCACCTCTGTTGTCCATTTCCTCTTCTGAGTGAGATGCAAGCATCCTCCCATTGGGCCTTCCTTGTTATTTAGCTTCTTTGGGTTTGTGCATTGTCACATGGTTATCCTGTACTTTATAGCTAATATCCATTTGTAAGTGAGTACATACTGTTTGTCTTCCTAAGTCTGGGTTACTTCACTTAGGATGATCTTTTCTAGTTCTGTTTATTTGCCTGCACATTTCATGATGTTCTTGTTTCCAATGGCTGAGTTGTATTCCATTGTGTAAGTGAACCATATTTTCTGTATACATTCTTTGGTTAAGGACTATCTAAGTTGTTTCCAGTTTCTGGCTATTATGAATAAAGTTGGTATGAACATAGTTGAGCAAGTGTCCTTGTGGTACGGTGGAGCATCTTTTGGGAATATGCCTAGGAGTGATATAGCTGGATTGGAGCAAGTCTCAGTTTTCTGAAAAAACACCAAATGTATTTCCAAAGTGGTTGTACAAGTTGGCAATTCCCACTGGCAATAGGGAGTGTTCCCCTTGCTCCATATCCTCATCAGCATGTGCTACCACTTGAACTTTTGGTCTTAGCCATTCTGATGGATATAAAATAGCTTCTCAGAGTCATTTTGACTTTCATTTCTCTGATCACTAAGGACATTGAACATTTCTTTACATGCATCTCAGTCATTAAGAGATTCCCGTTAAGAACTCCGTGTAGCTTGATACCTTTTTTTTTTTTTTTTTAAATTGGGTTATTTGGTTTGTTGGTGTTTTATTTCTTGAGGTTTTTTTTTTTAATATATATATTTTGGATATTAGCCCTCAGTTTAATGTAAGGTTGGTGAAAATCTTTTGCCATTCTGTAGGCAGCTGCTGCTTTGTCTTATTGACAGTATCCTTTGATTTACAGAAGCTTTTCAGTTTCATGAGGTCCATTTATTAATTTTTTATTTTTTTAAAAATCATTTTATATATTCCCTTTATATCCTAATTGCAGCCTTCCTCTCTCCTCTCCTCCTATTCCCATGCTCATACTCCCTCCCCTGCTTCCTCTTCCCTTTTTCTTCAGAGAAAGGGTGGGCTTGTTTTTTATTATATATTTTTTTATTTACATTTCAAATGTTATCCTCTTTCCTCCTTTCCCCTCCGAAAACCCACTTATCCCATCTCCCCTCCCCCTGCTTACCAACCCACCCACTCACGCTTCCCTGTTTTGGCATTCTTCTACACTGAGGCATCAAGCCTTCACAGGACCAAGGGCTTATCCTTTCATTGGTGTCTCACAAGGCCATCCTGTTCTACATATTCTGCTGGAGCCATGGGTCCCTCCATGTGTAACCTTTGGATGGTGGTTTAGTCCCTGGGAGCTCTGGGGGTACTGGTGGGTTCATACTGTTGTTCCTCCTATGGGACTACAAATGCCTTCAGCTCCTTGGTTCTTCTCTCTACCTCCTTCCTTGGGGTCCCTGTGCTCAGTACAATGGATGGCTATAAGCCTCCACTTCTGTATTTGTCAGGCACTGGCAGAGCCTTTCAGGAGACAACTATATCAGGCTCCTGTCAGCAAGCACTTGTTGGCATACACAATAGTGTCTGAGTTTGGTGACTATATATGGGATGGATCTCCACGTAGGACAGTCTCTGGATGGCCTTTCCTTCAGTTTCTGCTCCATTCTTTGTCTCTGTATCTCCTCCCATAGGTATTTTGATCCCTCTATTAAGAAGGACCAAAGTATCCACACTTTGGTCTTCCTTCTTCTTGAGCTTCATGTGGTCTGTGAATTGTATCTTGGATATTCTAAACTTCTGGGCTAATATCCACTTATCAGTGAGTACATGCCATGTGTGTTCTTTTGTGATTGGGTTACCTCACTCAGGAAGATATTTTCTAGTTCCATCCATTTGCCTAAGAATTTCATGATTCATTGTTTTTAATATCTAAGTAGTACTCTATTGTGTAAATGTACCACATTTTCTGTATCCATTCCTCTTTTGAAGGACATCTGGGTTCTTTCTAGCTTCTGGTTATTATAAATAAGGCTTTTATGAACATAGTGGAGCCTGTGTCCTTATTACATCTTGGAAAATCTTCTGGGTATATGCCCAGGAGTGGTATAGCTGGGTCCTCAGGTAGTACTATGTCCAATTTCTGAGGAACTGCCAAACTGATTTCCAGAGTGGTGGTACCAGTTTGCAATCCCACCAAGCAATGGAAGAGTGTTCCTCTTTTTCCACATCCTTGCCAGCATCTGCTGTCACCTGAGTTTTTGATCTTAGCCTTTCTGAGTGGTGTGAGGTGAAATCTCAGGGTTGTTTTGATTTGCATTTCCCTGATGATTAAGGATGTTGAACATTTCTTTAGGTGCTTCTCAGCCATTCAGTATCCCTCAGTTGAAAATTCTTTGTTTAGCTCTGTACCCCATTTTTAATAGAGTCATTTGGTTCTGTGGAGTCTAACTTCTTGGGTTCTTAATATGTATTGGATATTAGCCCTCTATCAGATGTAGGGCTGGTAAATCTGTTAGTTGCTGTTTTGTTCTACTGACAGTGCCCTTTGCCTTACAGAAGCTTTGCAATTTTATTAGGTCCCATTTGTCAATTCTTGACCTTACAGCATAAGCTATTGGTGTTCTGTTCAAGAAATTTTCCCCTGTGCCCACATGCTCAAGGCTCTTTCCTTCTTTCTTTTCTGTAAATTTCAGTATAGCTGGTTTTATGTGGAGGTCCTTGGTCCACTTGGATTTGAGCTTTGTATCAGGAGATAAGAATGGATTGATTTGCATTTTTCTACATACGGACCACCAGTTGAACCAGAACAATTTGTTGGAAATGCTGTCTTTTTTCACTGGATGGTTTTAGCTCCTTTGTGATCAAGTGACCATAGGTGTGTAGGTGAAATGGATAGCTCTGGGGCTAATTATATTTGATGTTAATTCCATTTTCCTGTGAGTGGTTGGGAATAAGGAATGAGTCAGCACTCAAGTGATTTCCTGTAATCCTGCTTCCCACCTTAATTTGTAAAATAAAGGAGAGCTGATGATTGGGCAGATAAAAGGGAAGGTGGGGCAGAAGGTGGAGAGAGAAGAAGGGAAAAATGGAAAAGGGAGAGGATACAGAGGAGAAGGAAGAAAAGCAGAGCAGAAGCACATGACCTGGAGAAACCACAAATTCTACGGGGTCTCATAGATGTAGAAGATGATAATGTAGCAGTAGATCTGCCCTATCTAGACGCACAGCATGTAATCCTATTAATTGAGTCGTGTTTTCATTGCCTTGGCATATTTGGGATGGACAGATTTACCATAACATGTGGATTCATTTCTGGGTCTATAATTCCATTCCATTGATCTACCTGCCTGTCTCTGTACTGATACCATGCAGTTTGTTTGTTTGTTTGTTTTAATCATGATTTCTCTGTAGTATAGCTTGAGGTCAGGGATGGTGATTCCCCCAGAAGTTCTTTTATTGTTTAGAATAGATTTCGCTATTCTAGGGTTTTTGTTTTTTTTATTCCCGATGAATTTGGAAATTGCTCTTCCTAACTCTATGAAGAATTATGTTGGAATTTTGATGGGCATTGCATTGAATCTGTAGATTGCTTTTGTCAAGATAGCCATTTTTACTATATTAACCCTACCAATCCATGAACATGGGAGATCTTTCCATATTCTGAGGTCTTCTTCAATTTCCTTCTTCAGAGACATGAAGTTCTTATACAGATCTTTCACTTGCTTAGTTAGAGTCACATCAAGATATTTTATATTATTTGTGACTATTATGAAAGGTATTGTTTCCCTAATTTCTTTCTCAGGCTGTTTGTCCTTTGAGTAGAGGAAGGCCATTGATTTGTTTGAGTTAATTTTATATCTAGACACTTTCCTGAAGTAGTTTATCAGGTTTAAGACGTTACTATTGGAATTTTTTGGGTCACTTAAGTGTACTATCATATCTGCAAATAGTGATATTTTGATTTTTCCTTTTCCAATTTTCATCCCTTTGACCTCCTTTTGATGTCTAATTGCTCTGGCTAGAACTTTCAGTACTATATAGAACAGGTAGGTAGAGAGTGGGCAGCCTTGCCTAGTGATTTTAGTGGGATTGCTTCAAGTTTCTATTCATTTAGTTTCATGTTGGCTACTGGTTTGCTGTATATTGCTTTTACTCTGTTTTTTTATGAGCCTTGAATTTCTGGTTATTCCAAGACTTTTATCAAGAAAGAGTGTTGGATTTTGTCAAATGCTTTCTCAGCATCTAATGAAATGATTATGTCGTTTTTTTCTTTGAATTTATTTGTGTAGTGGATTACTTTGATGGATTTCCATATATTGAATCATCCCTGCATCCCTGGGATTAAGCCTACTTGATCATGATGGATGATGATTTGAGTTGTTCTTGGTTTCAGTTTGCGAGAATTTTATTGAGTATTTTTACATCATAAGGGAAATTGGTCTTTCTCTTTCTTTGTTGAGTCTTTGTGTGGTTTAGGTATCAGAGAAATTCTGGCTTCATAGAATGAATTTAGTAGTGTTCCTTCTGTTTCTATTTTGTGGAATAGTTTGAAGAGTATTGGTATTAGGTCTTCTTTGAAGTTCTGATAGAACTCTGCACTAAACCAATATGGTCCTGGGCTTTTTTTTTTTTTTTTGGTTGGAAGACTATTAGTGACTGCTTCTCTATCTTTAGGGATTATGGGGTGGTTGAGATCGTTTATCTGATCCTGATTTAACTTGGTACCTGATATCTGTCTAGAAGGTGTCCATTTCATTCAGATTTTCCAGTTTTTCTCAGTATAGGGTTTTGTAGTTGGATCTGATGATTTCTTGGATTTCCTTAGTTTCCGTTGTTATGTCTTCCTTTTCATTTCTGATTTTTTTTTTTTTTTTTTTGACTTGGATACCGTCTCTGTGCCCTCTGGTTAGTTTGGCTAAGGGTTTATGTATCTTGTTGATTTTCGCAAAGAACCAGCTCCTATTTTGGTTGATTATTTGTACAGTACTTTTTGTTTCTACTTCATTGATTTCAGTACTGAGTTTGATTATTTCCTGCTGTCTACTCCTCTTGGGTGTATTTGCTTCTTTTTGTTCTAGATCTTTCAGTTGTGAGGTTAAGCTGCTAGTATATGCTTTCTCCAGTTTCTTTTTGGAGTCAGAGCTGTGAGTTTTCCTCTTCGGACTGTTTTCATTGTGTCCCATAAATTTGGGTATGTTGTGGGCTTCAATTTCATTAAATTCTTTTTTTTTTTTTTTTTTTTTGGTTTTTTGGTTTTTTGGTTTTTTCAAGACAGGGTTTCTTTGTGTAGCTCTGGCTGTCCTGGAACTCACTTTGTAGACCAGGCTGGCCTTGAACTCAGAAATCTGATTGCCTCTGCCTCTCAAGTGCTGGAAGTAAAGTTTGGCCACCACTGCCCGGATCATTAAATTCTAAAATGTCTTTAATTTCTTTCTTTATTTCTTCCTTGACCAAGTTATCATTGAGTAAAGTGTTCTTCAGCTTCCACGTGTATCTCTGCTTTCTATTATTTTTGTTGTTATTGAAGATACGCCTTATTCTGTGATGATCTGATAAGATGCATGAGCTTATTTCAATCTTCTTGTATCTGTTGAGGCTTGTTTTGTGAACAATATGGTCAGTTTTGGAGGAGGTACCATGAGGTACTGAGAAGAAGATATATTCTTTTGTTTTAGGATAAATGTTCTATATATGGCTGATAAATCCACTTGGCTAATAACATATGTGAGTTTCACTGTAATAGTCTCCCACTATTATTGTGTGAGGTGCAATATGTGCTTTGAGCTTTAGCAAAGTATCTTTTGTGAATGTTGGCGCCCTTGCATTTGGAGCATAGATGTTCAGAATTGAGAGTTCATCTTGGAAGATTTTACCTTTGATGAGTATGGAGTGTCCCTTCTTATCTTTTTTGATAACTTCAGGTTGAAAGTGTATTTTATTTGATATCAGAATGGCTACTTCAGCTTGTTTCTTGGGACCATTTGGTTAGAAAATTGTTTTCCAGCCTTTTTCTCTGAGGTGGTGTCTGTCTTTGTCACTGAAGTTGGTTTCCTGTATGAAGCAAAGTGTTGGGTCCTGTTTACACATCCAGTCTGTTAGTCTATGTCTTTTTATTGGTGAATTGAGTCCATTGATGTTAAGAGATATTAAGGAAAAGTGATTGTTGCTTACTGTTATTTTTGTTGTTAGAGGTGGGATTGTGTTTGTGTGGCTATCTTCATTTTGGGTTATTGAAAGAAGATCACTTTCTTGCTATTTCTAGGGAGTAATTTCCCTCCTTGTATTGGAGTTTTCCATCTATTATTCTTTGAAGGGCTGGATTTATGGAAAGATACTGTGTAAATTTGTTTTTGTCATGTAATACCTTGGTTTCTCTGTCTATGGTAATTGAGAGTTTTGCTGGGTATAGTAGCCTGGGATGACATTTGTGTTCTTTTAGGATCTTCTGGCTTTCATAGTCTCTGCTGAGAAGTCTGGTGTAATTCTGATAGGTCTTCCTTTATATGTTATTTGACCTTTTCCCTCACTGCTTTTAATATTCTTTCTTTGTTTTGTGTAGTTGGTGTTTTGATTATTATATGATTGGAGGAATTTCTTTTCTGGTCTAATCTATTTGGAGTTCTGTAGGCTTCTTGTATATTCATGGGCATCTTTTAGATTAGGGAAGTTTTCTTCTATAACTTTGTTGAAGATATTTACTCGCCCTTTAAGTTGGGAATCTTCCCTTTCTTTTATAACTATTATTCTTAGGTTTGGTCTTCTCATTGTGTCCTGGATTTCCTGGATGTTTTAAGTTAGGAGATTTTTGCATTTTACATTTTCTGTGACTGTTGTGTCATTGTTTTCTATGGTATCTCCTGTACCTGAAATTCTCTCTTCTATCTCTTCTATTCTGTTGGTGATTCTCTCCTCTATGACTCCTGATCTCTTTCCTAGGTTTTCTAACTTCTGGGTTGTCTTTCTTTGTGATTTCTTTATTGTTTCTACTTCCATTTTTAGATCTATGATTTTTTTTTCATTCCTTCACCTTTGGTTATGTTTTCCAGTATTTCTTTAAGGTATTTTTGTGTTTCCTCTTCAAGGGCTGTTACCTGTTTACCTGCGTTCTCCTGTATTTCTTTAAGGGAGTTATTTATATCCTTCTTAATGTCCTCTATCAGCATCATGAGATATGATTTTAAATCCAAATCTTGCTCTTCCAGTGTCTTGGTGTATCCAGGATTTACTGTTGTGGGAGAACTGGGTTCATATGATGCCATGTAGCCTTGTTTTCTATTGGTAAGATTCCTAGTTATCTCTAGTGTTAATTGGTGTTCCTGTCCCTGGCTTGAGCTTGTCCCTATTGTGGGTCTATAAGCCTGTGTCAGCACTCCAGCTCCTGGGTGCAGACAGAAGCTGGAAGGACCCTGTCCCAGCTGCTCCACTGCTCCTTTGCCTTGTGCACTCCTGGCTGCTCCCACTTTAGACAGTCCCTGGAGAGGTGGGTCTTAATTATTGATCTTGTGGTTGAGCTGGTGGTTTTCTGTTCAGGAAGTTGTCTCCTTACCAACTCTATTCCCCACTATCTCTTCTATGAGATTTAGTGTGTTTTGTTTTGTGTTGAGATCTTTGATTCACTTCAACTTAAGTTTTGTGCAGGGTGATAAGTACGGATCTGTTTTCATTCTTCTACATGCAGACTCCTAGTCATACCGCACCATTTTTTGAAATGCTTTCTTTTTTCCATCCACACAATATATTTTTATTCTATTCTGTCATCTCTCCAAACACCTCCCAGATCTTTTTTACACCCAAAAATGCCCAAATTCATGTTCTTTAAAAAAGAAACAAATCAATAAACAAGCAAACAAAAACCACTATTTGTCTTGATCAGCTATCCCTGAGCATAGTGCCTGTCCCGGGGTGTGGTTGATTATATCCAATGTCACTCCATTGAGAGACTCAATTTCCCTCTCTCAGCAATTATAAATTCCTAAGACTTTCTTAACAAAAATGAAATATGTGAAAAATGTATAGCTTGTTAATGGGAAGTGTATAGACATAGTTAAAATTAAAGACAGAGCTTATGAAGACAGTATAGCTGTAATGGTTAAGAGATTGTGATCAGTACAGTAAAACTTCCATTCTTCCAGATGGCATTAAGCATGGTAGCTTCAGGAACATGACTCATCAAAGTCTTCAGGGTATATAAAAGCAAATTCATCTGAAAGAAAAATGCCAGGAAAGAATACCTGAGAAGATGCTGTCTCCAGGGCACTCTGCTACATCTTGAACTGGCATCACAAGTTTGTGTTATACACATGGTGCTGGTTGGTTTTGTAGGCAGGCAGGATGTATGAGTTATGAGGCAATGGAGGCTTGCACCAAGGTTCAAAAACAAACAAAAGAAAGAAAGAAAGAAAGAAAGAAAGAAAGAAAGAAAGAAAGAAAGAAAGGAAGAAAAAGAAAAAAGGATCCTGTAGCCAGGCAATGTGTAGCAGTATCAGATAACTCCATAGAGCTTGCGAATGGGTTGTAGACAGACCCCTGAAAGTGAGCTTGAGATTCACTAGATCCCAGGTTATTGAAGATATCAGAAAGATGTGAGTTCTTCTGAGGAAAGCTGAAGGCATCAAGTGGAGCAGTCCAGAGCGAGGCCACAACTGCTGCAGGCAATAGAATTCGAAAGGCAGAGATGCTCAAACATGTTGGAGCCCTGATGATACATACCACCATGAGTCCCAGTTTCAGATGTAAAGGATTTGGTGTTTGTTTTGTCTTGATTTGGTCAAATGTTTCCTTGCCCTCCTCCTGATCCTCCACTATGAAATGGGGAATGTATATCTTCTCCCATTGCATATTGGGCATATGCAACTTTTCTATCTTGTTGGGGCCCATAGTGAAAAAACTGTCTTAAGTCTTAGAAAAGATTGTGGGTTTTAGACAAGTAAACCATGCTGGAATTGTAAGACTATTAGGATATTCTAAATATAGTTTGCATTTTAAGATAGGGGGCCGTGAGCCTATGGATACCAGGAGTTAAAACACTCTGAATTGATGTGACAAGTTTGGATGCCCTGTTGATATGAGGTGGACTTGCAATGACTAATTTTCATTGTCAACTTGACCGAATTTAGAATACCTCAGAGGCTGAGACCTCCTTCTGTATATATCTGTGAAGAATTTATCAGAGAGAATAAACTAATGGTGTAGTCCTCATCCTCAATGTCTGTGGTACCATCTAATGGGCTGTGGGCTGGGTGCAATAAAAGAAAAAATTAGGAGCACGAACATTCATCTCTATTTTCTTGTCTGCTGAAATGTGAGCCAACTGCATTGTGCTCCTGTTGGCGCAGCTGCTAGACGCATCCATCTCTTGCCATGTTGGGCTGTTCACTCCCAAACCACGCTCAGAAACAAATCCTCCTGTGCTGGGTTTTTTTTTTTTCCCCCAACTTGACAAAAGCAGTAGAAACCTTAAAACAGAAAGGAAATCAGCATCCAATTCAAATTTCCTCTTGGGTTCATTAGAGCTGCATGGGAGGTTAACATCACGGGATTGTCATACTTACTGAGCCCAAGAGGTAGGTCACTGTGAGGTCACTGTGAGGTCACTGTGAGGTCACATAACAGAAGTTCAAATGAAGAGATAATTTTTAAACCCAGTTATTATTTTTTTTATCTGTGAAGAGCTGTGTATATCTCTACTTCTGCTTCCTTTATGGGGAGAGAGAAATATGCAATTGTCTACCTTTTATGGCAATATTACCCAATGAGAGAGTACAAAAATGAACATATTCTATCGCATGCCATGTTTAGCCTAGATTCGATATAGTCTAATTCACAATGGCTTCTATTCTCATCTGTTGGCATATGGTGTTGATCATATGGTGTGCAGTAATACAGACACAAGGTTCCCAAATGCTGGAAAGTATTTTAGAGGTCTGAATTCTACAGAATAAAAAAAAAAAATCACATTTGAGCCCTGTTGCTAGGCAAGTTGAAGGCAGCTGTGCTCAGAGTCTTTGACAGCAGGACATTCTGCTCGGTGCTGTGCAGTGAATGCCAGTATCTCTTCATAGGAGTGGAGCTTATTATCAAAAATACCAGGAGAGCGGGTCTCTACAAATGCTCTGGAGGTGTGCACACACAAACACAGGGGCAGACACATAGTAAGATCCCCTGTCCCCATCAGCCAAAGCTTTCCTACTCTCTTCAAAACAACAAATTGCAGCATGCGGGAGACTAGCAGCAGCTGACATTGTGCATTGCTGCTTTTCATTACTGAGAAAGGAGGGAGCAGTACTCAGTGTAATAACAGTCTGGTTGAGGATTTTGTTCACAGGGAAGAAAACTCTGAACAGGTCAGCCAAGACATCTGCTCGAGATGACATCACTGATAAGAGCATCTTTAAAACAAACATAGGAGTTATTCATTGGTAGCATTTTATTTATCAGGTATATTGTGTGTAGGGAAAGCCATTTATTGAGTATTGTATAATTGATGAGATATAATCGATTGTTGGGGGTGGGGGTCATAGGTCAGTTTCTGGCTTCTCTGTTAGGTGTGTTATCATAGGCAAATTTCCTCACACTTCTAAATCTTTCCCCATGTCTAAACTGAAAATATTGAAATCTTACTTCTAGCATGCTTTTAAGTAACTCTTAAATTCCAAGAAATGTTCATTCAGAAAGATGATCTCTGCATGTCTGTTTATCTGTGTGAACATTTGAGTCAGTTACTTTATCGTTCATAATAAAGAAGAAATTATGCTAAAAAACATTTATTTTTAAAAAAGACTGTGTTTTCACACATAAAGTATGGGAGAACATCTAAAGCTATGTTAAGAAAAGATTTCATATTTCTGTATATTCATAACAGTAGAAGAGGATGTTGTATGGAATAAAATATTTTAAAGTATATATTTTAGTAACTGTGGTGAACACTCACCTTTGATTTTTTTAAATGTGCCTATGCATTTGTGTTCATGTACCATCATCTACCAAGGCGACAAGGTGGCAGCCATCCTACACAAGGATATCACTTAAGCAAGCCTCTTAGCTGTGACTGAGGCCTCATTCCCAAATATAATCTTTACAGATACAAACAGTAGTGGTAGGTTGGGCTAGATGAAGGTGGTGTTCATAGTAGCAAGAGGGAAATCAGAATACAGAGACCCAAGTGCACAGGGAGGACATCATGTGATGTTTGGTGCAGAGTCTGGAGTCTTATACCATGGAGAGAGATTCTACCAGAAGTTATGAGAAAAATCTTCTCCAGATAAAAAAAAAAGCTTAGTCTGCCAAGAACTACATTTCTTCTAGCATCCTAAGCTAGGAGACAATGTGTTGTTTTGAGCTATTTAGTTGGTAGTACATTGTTTTATAAGACCCAGGAAACCAATGTCAGTATTACTATATAGGAAATTGAATGATCCTTTTCACATTAGTGCTGGTGTATATTCTATTTCAAATCATATATAAAAATAAATTTTATGTATTTTTTGTAAATATGAAAATCAGAATAATAAGCCTTGTAGATTATAGTATATGGCAAAATTTTTTTTACAGAAGAATAGGAGAGTATTTGATCAGAACACACAAACCTGCTAACCACAAAGAAAATAGTTGTCAAACCCTACTTACATAGAATTAAGATCTTCAGCTTCTCAAAACCCACTATTGTGTGAAGGAGCAAGCTACACAGTAGACAAAAATCTTGGCAACATATACGGCCACCAAAACACAGTCATCCAGAGCACATAAAATCCTGTAGACAGGAGAAAGTGTTTGATGAACACAGGCGAGAGCCTTTGGGGGTGTCCATACATTGCTCTGGGGTTTTAAAATGCAGTAGTTAATATGGGAGACAGTTGGGCATGAGTTATGCTTGTAAATATTCATTCTCTGAGACCAGCAAGTCTACAATCAGAGATGAGTACTTATGTAGCTAGTGAGACACATCTGCAAGTATAGTCTTAATGAGATTATTATATACTAAACTACAAAGTTACTATTATTATATACTTAACCCAAAGTTATGAAACCCAAACAAGCAACATATCAATGCATGGTGACTACAGGCAAAATGTTGAGCAAAGAACTGAGCCACAGAGGTGGATGAACTATCTGATTCCACTACATTCAACTTCATTTATGTCAAGTAAAAATCAAACCATAGTGTTTACAGGCATGTGCTTAGGTTTCCATATGTTCAAAAAGTAATTTGTGAGGGTGGGGAGAGGGTTCAATGCATAAAACACTTGCCACACAATCATGGCCAGAGGTCAGATTCCCAAGACAGAAGTAAATGCTGGGTGGACCTGGTATCTTGTCTGTGGAAACAGTGGATTCTCAGAGCAAGCTGGCTAGTGAGATGAGCTCAAGGCTCAATGGAGATACCACCTTGAATGAATAAGATGCTGAGGAAGACTCCTGATCACATGCACATGTACATACACATACTCCTGCACATACATGCGTCCTACATACATACTCACAATATACCCTTACATGTAACATCCAAATATGGAATGGTAGTTATAATTAGGTTAAGTGAAAACAGTGATTATGTTTGGGAAGAGAGGGACTATGATTATGCATGGGCTTCTGACTCTGATGCAATATTATTAGGTAGGGGTTCACTTTGTGTCCAAGTAAAACTTGCCTTTGTTGTACATTTTTTTTAACTATAGCTGTTTCATTTCACTGTAAAACATTAGCTGAAAAAAAAAAAAACAAGCATATGAGACAAATTCTGATTTGGGATTTAGTGTTATTCAGCTGCTGGGAGAAGGCCACCTGGAGCCTCTTATTGCCCTTGCTTTGGTGCTTCCTTCCTTGTTTTGGAGCTCACTTCCTTGCTTTGGGGCTCCCTTCCATTATTTGGTGATCCCTTCATTCTTTGATGATCCCTTCCTTGCTTTGGTGATCCCTTACTTGCTTCGGTACTACCTTCCTTGCTTTGGAGCCTCTTCTTCACTTTGGGGCTCCCTTCCATTCTTTGGTGCTCCCTTCCTTGCTTTGGTGATCCCTCCATTCTTTGATGATCCCTTCCTTGCTTTGGTGCTCCCTTCCTTGCTTTGGTGATCCCTCCATTCTTTGATGATCCCTTCCTTGCTTTGGTAATCCCCTCCTTGCTTTGGTGATCCCTTTCTTGCTTTAGTGATCCCTTACTTGCTTCGGTACTACCTTCCTTGCTTTGGAGCCTCTTCTTCCCTTTGGGGATCCCTTCCTTTCTTTGGTGTTCCCTTCCTTGCTTTGGTGCTCTCTTCCTTGATTTGGTACTCCCTTTCTTGTTTTGGTGATCCTTTCCTTTCTTGGTGCTCCTTTCTTTGTTTTGATGCTCCCTTTTTGATTTGGTGACCCCTTCCTTGTTGCCATTAAATCTCCAACTACAATAAGCCCATTCAAGGAAAACACAACTCTGTTGTATTTAATTTTAGTAACACACTTGCTCTTTTTCCTCGAAAGCTCATTCTGAGCTCCCTCAACCTCTTGCTCCACCATACTGCCAATCACCACCCCGGCTGTACCCTTTCTCCTGCCCACCTTAGTCACTGCAGATAGAAAACACCAGACACCCTTATATTTTAAAACTAGCCTGAGAACTCAATGACTGGAGTGAAGAACATCCTGCCTTATCCTCCTTGGCCTCCACCCATGGCAGAGGCTATAAACTATAGGTGTCCCTGAGACCTACATGTTTGTTGCTTCCTCTGCTCAACCTACTTCTCTGCCTCTTCCCTCTCATCCCATTCTCTTCCTCCTGGGACCCAAAGTCCTACCTTTTTCCCTTTGTGTAGCAATTGGCTTTTGCTGTCTTTATTGATACATCAAGAACCAATTAGGGAAAAGATACCTCCCCTACACTTTGTTGTTTTGGTGATCCCTTCATTCTTTGGTGCTCCCTTCCACTGGCTGAATGTGACTAAGATGGGTAAAGTTGGGGAGGTCTGATCAATTGCAATAATGCACTTCCCCACAAAACATGAAGACAAGCTGAAAACATTAGTTTATATAGAGTATGATGCACTCAGAGATGTGCTCCAACTAGGTCAGTTTTAGGAAGAGTCACAGATCCTCCTGCAGCTGAGAAAGTTATCACTCATTTGTTAGAAGTGTCTTTGCACAAGGAGCTTCCTTATCTCCGTGTTCCTCACTGATTTTCACAGGTCAGCCTCTCCCATGCTTGCCCTCACTGTCATGCAGCTGTCCCATGCTTGCCCTCACTGTCATGCAGCTGTCCCATGCTTGCCCTCACTGTCATGCAGCTGTCCCATGCTTGCCCTCACTGTCATGCAGCTGTCCCATGCTTGCCCTCACTGTCATGCAGCTGTCCCATGCTTGCCCTCACTGTCACGCAGCTGTCCCATGCTTGCCCTCACTGTCACGCCGCTGGCAGGATTGCTTAGTCGGTACTTTTAGCCGGCTTCGTTGAGGCTTGCTTATCTCACTCTCAAAGTGATTTTTATTCCATTGGGTGGCAATTAACATTTATAAATTAGTTGGACTTTTTTTCTGTATATCTCAATTAAAGATCAAATAATCGGACTAATGTACCCTAGAGAAAAATGATGTAGTCTACTTGCAAATTATTCTTTTAACCTTACTCTGCTTCCAAAGCATTCTCTTGGTGTTTTCATCTCTTTCTTTTTTCCTCCCCTTTTTTTCACTTTAAAGAAATAACTAATTTTGTTCAGGTCATTTGCTCATGGGAATTTGCTTAGCTTCTACTTCTATTATAAATATTTTCAAAACCACCAAGTCCCTTTTAGTTTTCCTAATCCTCCATGCCTTTTCTCTGTTGATTGTCTCCCTAAGGGCATAGCTTTCTAACATCATACATCATCCCACATCTAGAGCATATCACAAAATCCTTTAAAAAAAAAGATAACTGGAGAACAATTCAAGCTGAAATTTCTTTTTAAAAAGCTCATTATTATATCTTTGAAAACATAATAAAAGTCACTACTCAGTGAATGAGACTATCAAACAAAATCTGGAAGTATCTACAACCAATAGTGGGGTGGCTGGAAAAATCTTCACTTGTTAATTAAATTGGTTTGTTTTTTGTTTCCATAAATACCAGTCTGCAGGAAATCTAAGGACTTTCCCCCACCTCAAGTTCCATTAAACAACACATAGCAAAGAAAAACGTGGGGTTTTTTGTTTGTTTGTTTGTTTTGGTTTTTGTTTGTCTGTCTGACCTGGAGGCTTCCTTGAGCACATATATTCATGTATACTATGATTTTGAGTGAAAAAAATTCATCATTATTATATTAGTTCATTATGCATTGCTGATTTTTTACATTGTTTTATTGTTGAAAGTTTCATAAGTTTATACAATGACTTTTGACCCTCTTATACCCATCCCAGCTCCATGTGTTTGGCTTCTTCTCAGGGTTCTCCTCGTACTCCCATGCCCTGTATTTGGCCCCATGTGGCTCCCTGAGCATGTTGTTTAGCAGAGTAAACAGTAGAAGGTCATTTAGCAGAGTCAGAGTAACTTATCTGTGGATAAACCATTGAACAAGAATGACACGCTCATCCACCAACAGTTGCTAATGGTTCTTCTGGAAACCTGGGGCCTCCGGGGCCTCTTCTTCATTCATGAAGAGGAGTTCATGGCCTGACCTTGTGCAGATTGCTTATGAAGTGAGTTTTCCAGAGCAACAGCCAATGACATGTCCAGAAGACATTTTTTTTTCCTACACATTGTCTCATGCTCTGGCTCTTACAGTCCTTCTGTCTTTCTGACCTTCTCCCAACTTCTGCTATGTTCCCTGAGATTTGGAGGTGGGTATACAGTTGTCCTATTAACTGTATACTGCCTGGTCCTAAGACATTTCAAGTAACCAATACACAAGCAGAATATCTAAGGTATTGAGTATTAAATAGGAAACAGGAAGGTCAGCTTTAATAGACTTTGAATATCTCTAACCCTAGAGAAGGCAGTGTGGTGGGCAAGCCCCCTCCATCAGGTCATAACTAAATTCCCAAGTTAATGGGAATTTTGAGACTTTAGAGTACCTGGCCCATCCAGAAGTCCCTGCTAAGCTGAGTAATCCTGAAGACATGTGAAGGAAACTTGTAGCAAAGGTGGAGTCAAACTTTCCTTCAGCCAGTCAGAGATACTTTCAGTTTTCTGCTCTTGAACTCATGACATAGCTGACGAATTTGCCACAGTCTTTCTTTCTCTTTTCTTTTCTTTTCTTTTCTTTTCTTTTCTTTTCTTTTCTTTATTTATATGAGTACACTGTTGCTATTTTCAGACACACAAGAAAAGGGCATCAGATCCTATTACAGATGGTTGTGAGTCACCATGTGGTTGCTGGGATTGAACTTATGACCTCTGGAAGGGCAGTCAGTGCTCTTAACGACTGAGCCATCTCTCCAGCCCAGCCACAATCTTAATAATCCTTCCTCATTCTCCTGAGGGCTGGGAATCAAAGTATGAACCACCACACCTGCTTTATTTATTCGTTTATTTTTATTTGTTCTATATGTTTTATTTTTTTTCATATTGCTCTGGCTGGTGTCCAACTCTTTTTTTCCTTTTTTATTGGATATTTTTTTTAAATTTACATTTCAAATGTTATCCCCTTTCCTGGTATCCCCCCCCCCAGAAGTCTCCCTATCCCATTCTCCCTCCCCCCTGTGTCTATGAGGATGTTCCCCTGCCTACCCACATCCATGCCCCTGATTTCCCTACACTGGGGCCTCTATCAAGCCTTCATAGGACCAAGAACCTCTCCTCCCATTGATGCATGACAAGGCCATCCTCTGCTACATATGCAGCTGGAGCCATGTGTACTCCTTTGTTTATGACTTAGTCCCTAGGAGGGTTCTGAGGGGGGTATAGCCCAGCCTGCTCCAGGCTGAGAGCAGACCTGTTCACCACTGAGGTGGGCCACCAGAAACCACCTATGGCGTGGCTCTCCAGCTAAGGCTGGCTTCTTTTGTCGTGCTAACTGCCTCTGCTTCTCCGGGATCCTGCTACCTGTCTGCTATGCTTTGCCCAGATTCTGCTTCCTGCTGAGATAGCCTTGGGACAATACACAGTGCCTGGGACTTCAGGCTGCATCCAGGCATCTGCTGACTGAATCCAGGCACCTGCACAGACTGGCTGAGGGTGGGGCCTACCCTCTTATAACCAAGAAAGATTCTAAGTAAAGTAGAGATGCCTTGAGCAGAGGGATTTTGTCTTGGCGTCCATTTTTCTCTCCCATCTGGTCTCTTCCAGCCTCAGTTCGCCTTCCAGGGAACTTGGTTCATAGGTAGGCCATGAGCAGCATACCCCAACCGCTTGGCGCCCGGATGTAGGACCTTGAAACAGCAAAGTAAACCTGAGGGACCTCTGTCTTTTGTGTGGAGCTCCATGAGAAGGGACGAACAAGGGAATTGTATAAGGCACAAGAGCAACAGGTAATTAAGCCAGTGCTGGGTTGTAGACTTCAATTTTTAAAGTGTTGCTAGAAGTGCAACAGATATGGGCTAAGATGGAACAGTGCTGACCCAGCACTGGTTTTCACTTAGTCTTGTCAGCGGAAATGTGACTAGAAAATTCAAAACAGGCATTTGTCGGCAGCCTAGAGCTGCTTCAGGGGAGAGGAATAGGGTTTAAAAATATAAAATAGAGTGAAAATGGTAAAATTCGAAAAATGAATAAAGTAAAATTAGAGAGAGATCAAGAGAAAAGGAAAATGGATTTTTAGAGCTCTCCCTGGCCCTCTACGGGAGTTCTCTACTGTCTTTGTGTTGTCTGTTTGGTGCACCGTTCTGTCCACGTGTCAATTTCATGTTTCTTGTTTCGTTGTCTGCATGACTGATTGTTCTGTGTTTCATGTTGAAAAACAAAAATGGTTAAAATTTTGTCTGCTGGCTTTCGATCTCTTGATTCAGTCTCAGTTTCCACAACGGAGGCCGGAAGAGGTCCTGAACTTTAGCCAGGGGTTAAGCAAGGCAAGAGAGGCCCTGCTAAAAAAACTGTTTTTAAAAGGAGTCTGCAGCTTTTTAGCTCTAGGCAAGGAAGCTGAGAGTTAGTTTTTTTTCCTAGAAAGTAGACTTATAGAGATAAGATTTAAAACAATGTCTCTTTAATTAAGCATTAAAATTTGCACTGTCATGCATTCGTAGGTTTAAATTGGCAGCCAAGTTTTGTGGCGTGATAGTGATGTTTTTAATATTGATTTTAAAGATGATAAATTGTCTTAAAATTGGGTTTTGCTTTCCTAAGGTTGTAGATATATTCTAATATTGCAAAAGAAACAAAAAATCCTAGAATCTCTCCTAATTGCAGGAGGCCCAAGATGCCCAGATTAAAAAATATTTGCTTTTGAGTTAATACAAAACTCAGAGCAGCCTTGATGAAGCTCTTGTGGCTTTCTTTTGTTTTACAAACTAAGACTAAGGAAGCTCTGAGACCTCACCCCCTCCCCTATCCCTCCCTGCCCCCAGCGGGAATTCCTCCTAGCTAAACTGAATTTTTCAGATCTACCCAGGTGCTATTCATTATAAGGTGCTACAGAATTTATAAAGATATTACAATCTGGCTTGCCTACTTCACATAAAATTATTATAGATTTAAAGGTTTGTTCTTTCCTTTGCATCCTGATAATTGTAAAAGGCTTCTAGTGAGCTTGTGGTCACTAGAAAATTTTGAGTCTAGGTATGGCTAATAGCCTTACATTATGTAAGAAATTTTTATTATCTTTACTTCAATAAAAAGAAGCTGAGAGTTTGAATCTTTCAGTGTATACTGTTTCCTAAGTGGAAAGTATTTTGTTAACTAATACCTCTAAAGAAAAGTTTATTTCAAATTTTTGCACTCACACAATGAGCTTTAAAGTTCTGGGCAGTAGCTATTGCTCCAGAAAAGAGTTAGGGTTTTAATTATATTTGAAATTGTGGTACAGAAAATATAAGAAAGAAAAATTGATTCGCTTCAAATTTTTATTTTCAAAAGCTTCTAGGAGATTTTATTTTGCTAAGACCTCACTTAAAGTCTTAAAATGACTTAAACCTTTGTTTGGTGTTATCTGGAGAGACACAAATTAATTGGTAAAGAACAAAAGACTTTGCAGAAAATAAAGAAAGCTTTTGTAACTTATCAATTATAATCAATGGTAATTGAATACTAGCTGCTTATTTTAGTTATGGTTATTAAATGTGCCCACAGCAATTTTTTACACAGAAAACATTAAGGTAAAATCATCTTTCTTGACCTTAAAGTAAAATTTGAACATCCCATTAAAGGCTGCTGTGGTGCTAATTAAGAATTATAAAATAAATTCTTATATTTCAGAAAAATTGTAACAAATATTGTGTCTTAAAATCCTAACAGAGTGTCTGTTCCTTATTCCAAACAGCAATTAAATTGGTTATTGCAGAATATTGATATTTGGCTTATTGCATGCCATCATTTAAAATAAAGTTGATAATCATTTTCCTAAAGATAAGTTAAAAATTATTTTGTGCATGCTTTTTTGCCTTCAATAAATTTATGCATGCATACATCCCATCTACTGTATTTAAAAACAGCCCTTCTATGTGAAAAAGGTATATATGAATTAGATCACATGTTTATTCGTTTGAGTTTCCTCCTGCTTCAGCACAGATAATTAAATTGTGTGCTGTAAATGGTGTTTTAAAATGTTAAATAATCAAACTTTAATTTGTATATTAATAGTCAATATATATCTCAGAGCTTACAATTGCTAAAATTGCTTGACAATCAGATATTATTAATTTTCAAATTTGCTATTGTTTAAGAATGTACAACTCATAAGAAAAAAATTGCTGTTCTTTTACATTTAAGGATTTGTCCTAGATTGCCTGGACAAGACCTCTTAAAGCAATGCTGTGTTAGATTTATATTCCAGGCGGACTATAGACCTTATACAAGAATAATTGGCCATATAATCTTATTTCTTACAGCATCAAAATAGTAATGGCTTAAGATAGTGTTTTAATATTTTTATAGAATGTGCATGTCAAATTGTAAAAATTTGTTCTTAGTGTCCTCAGTTTCTACCTGTTTCCACATAATGGTATCAGTTCTTGAGGACTTAATCTTAATCAATTGCTGTAATTGGATACTCTTATATCTGATAAATAAACAAACAAACAAACAAATAAATAAAATATGCACATGTGACTTAAAACCTTTCAAGCTTTCTAGTTACAACGACTCTTCAAGAGAAACAACTAAAAATGTCACTGTTTATGTTAAAAAAATTTTTTTTAATGTGCTTTGTGTTCCAAATCAGATTTATACAGATATTGGAACTAGCTATAACAGTAAAGCATTTGAAATATTCTGTCAATAATTTAATGTTACCCATGTTACTGAGAATTTTTATAATTCTCAAAGACAAGAAATTTTTTAATGTGCTCATTGCACTCTGAAAAATTGGCTTTTAAAAACAAAACAGGGGCAGTTGGGCCCCCCAAGGTCACCAAAAGCACACTTTGCTTTTGTCCTGTTTGTTTTGAACTTTTTGCAGACTGAGGTTAAAGGTCAGTCTCCAGTGGATTGTCAATGACATCCAGTTACTTCTAGTTCTTATGCCATGGTTCTCTCCACAGAACTCTGCAGAAACTGACAACTGCCAGAATGATTCCCGTGACAAGCTGACCTGTGAATTCACTGAATGCCCTGAGTGTGGTGACAGGAAAGCTGATTTGGGTATATACTTTTAACTTGTCCCAGATTGGAAAGGCTAAGATGCCTTGCTTTAAGCTTTTTTTTTTAACCTTATGGGACAGAGAATATTAGAGACTATGGAAATTGACTTTAAAAAAATTAGTCATAAGAAGGAGTTATAATGATTCTTCCCTTTCCTTCAATGTGACCAGTTATTCTAACTCAACCTTGGACTGGTCTAGGAATGATTTCCTATTGAAGATTGCTAGAAATCCTTTTTTAGCCATGAGAGCTAACTTGGTGTCCATTTTTCTTTCCCATCTGGTTTCTTCCAGCCCCAGTTCCCCTTCCAGGGAACTCAGTGCATAGGTAGGCCAGGAGCAGCGTACCCTAACGAGGGGAGGGGGTGCCTTGTTGGTTGATATTGTTGTTCTTCTTATGGGGTTGCAAACCCTTCAAGTCCTTCGGTCTTTTCTCACATTCTATTGGGGATCCTGCACTCAGTTCAATGGTTGGCTGTAAGCATCTGCCTCTTTATTTGTAAGGCTCTGGAAGGGCTTCTCAGGAGACAGCCATATCAGACTCCTTTCAGCATGTACTTCTTGGCATCCACAATAGTGTCTGGGATTGGTAACTATATATTGGATGAATCCCCAGGTAGGACAGTCTCCCGATGGCCTTTTCTTCAGTCTCTGCTCTACACTTTATCTCCATATTTGCTCTTGTGAGTATTTTGTTCTCCTTCTAAGAAGGATCAAAGCACCCACACTTTGGTCTTCCTTCTTCTTGAGCTTCATATTATCTGTGAATTGTATCTTGGTTACTTGGAGCTTTGGGGCTAATATCCACTTATCAGTGAGTACAAACCATGTATGTTCTTTTGTGATTGGGTTACCTCACTCAGGATGATATTTTCTAGTTCCATCCATTTGCCTAAGAATTTCATGAATTCATTGTTTTTAATAGCTAGTAGTACTCCATTGTGTAAATGTGCCACATTTTCTGAATCCATTCCTCTGTTGAAGGACATCTGGGTTCTTTCCAGCTCCTGGCTATTATAAATAAGGCTGTTATGAACATAGTGTAGCATGTGTCTTTATTACATGTTAGAACATCTTCTGGGTATAAAATCCCAGGAGTGGTATAGATGGGTCCTCAGGTAATACTATGTCCAATTTTCTGAGGAACTGCCAAACTGCTTTCCAGAATGGTTGCACCAGCTTGCAATCCTACCAGCAATGGGGGAGTGTTTTTCTTTCTCTACATCCTTGCCAACATCTGCTGTCACCTGTGTTTTTGATCTTAGCCATTCTGACTGGTGTGAGGTAGAATCTCAGTGTTGTTTTGATTTGTATTTCCCTGATGACTAAGGATGTTGAACATTTCTTTAGGCGTTTCTTGGCCATTTGGTATTTCTCAGTTGAAAAGTTCTTTCTTTAGCTCCATACCCCATTTTTAATAGGGTTATTTGATTCTCTGGAGTCTTGAGTTCTTGTTCTTTGTATATATTGGATATTAGCCCTCTATTGATGTAGGATTGGTAAAGATAAACAACTTCAGCAAATTGGCTGGATATAAAATTAACTCCAAAAAATCCAGTAGCCTTCCTCTACTCAAAGAATAAACACGCTGAGAAAGAAATTAGGAAAATGACACCCTTCACAATAGTCACAAATAATATTACATACCTTGGTGTGACTCTAACCAAGCAAGTATCTGTATGACAAGAACTTCAATTCTCTGAAGAAAGAAATTGGAGAAGATCTCAGAAGATGGAAACATCTCCCATGCTCATGCATTAGCAGGAAACGCATAGTAAAAATGGCTATCCTGCCAAAAGCAATCTACAGATTCAATGCAATCCTCATCAAAATTCCAACTCAATTCTTCACTGAGTTAGAAAGGGCAATTTGCAAATTCATCTGGAATAACAAAAAATCTAGGATAGCAAAACCTATTCTCAACAATAAAAGAACAAAGGAGCTGTATAGGAAATGTACTAATTTAGGTCTTCACTTTAATTAATTTAATTGTATGTATGTATGTATGTATGTATGTATGTATGTATGTATGTATGTATGTATGTGTTAGCATTTCTTGTAGGCTCTGCCCAACAGTTACCTAGCCAAGTAAGAGCATAGCTTGCTATAAAAGGACTGTTTGGACTCTCTTGTGCTCTCTGGTATCTTTTTCCCTCCCTCCCTCCCTCCCTCCCTCCTCTTTCTCTATATTCTCCCTCCCTCCTCCCCTTCTTTCTCTGTGTTCCTGACTTGCCTTCTCTCTCTCTCCCTCTCTCTCTCTCCATCTTTTTATCTGTCTTTTTCCCTCCCTCCCTCCCTCCTTCCCTCCCTTCCTCCCTCCCTGTCTCTCTCTCTCTTTCTGTCTCTTTCTCTTTCTCTTCCTCCCTCCCTCTCTTTCTGTCTCTGTTCTTTGTCCTCTTTCTTTCTCTGCCTCTATTCCCTTATACTAGACCTGTGATACAGCTGGTACTTTGGGTGGGGGAGATGCTTCAGGATGGGCCACTAAGGTACCCTCTTCTGCCACATCATACCACAGTTTACAAAACATGTATGTATGTATGTATGTATGTATGTATGTATGCGGTATGTACATGTTCACATGTGTGCATGTATGTGTACATGTGTATAGAGGCCAGAGGCTGATGTTGGCTGTCTTCCTGAATAATTACAAGGTGGATGCCTTGTGTTTTGCGACTGTATTTCTTACTTAACCTGGAAATTTACAACTAAACTGGGGTTGTGCCTGGATTCTTACCTGAGTTCTTCAACACCGAAACCATGTTCTCCTTTTTCCTTGCCAAGTACTTTAATGACTGAGGCATCTCCGTGGCCCTTTACTACTTTGTCAATAGAAAAGTTAACATTTCTGCAAAAAATCTGTAGCAATGTCTCAATAGATAGTTTTATTAGCTATTGGGTGTGCATGGGAGTATTATATGCATGTTGTACTTACTGTATGTGTACATGTATTGTGTTTCTGATATAGTGTGCAGAGGATGGACCAGGAGGTGGTTCTGTGGAGAGAGAGGAGGAAAGGAGCTAAAGGACAAGGAATCCTGGAAGGATACTTGCTGTGTCTGTAGGTGGCTGTGGTCAGCCCTGGTAAGAACTTGGTTCTTAACCCAAGTTGGCTCCCTGCAATGGGTACAAACACTTTCCAGTTTGTGTCACCCACAACACCAACCAGCTGTAATCGCCCATATTTCTCCTCAAGCAGGCAGGGTCCTTATGGCAGAATTTTTGTCGCTATTGATTTCAAGAATTGATATTTGGAAGGAGAGCTCTTCCATTTTACAGAAGTGGATTCTAAACAAAGCCAAATCAACCTGACATGTACCCCATGTTTTTCTCATGGGGTAGTTATATTACAGTTTGAACATAAAATAAACTTTTGGTCCTGAAATAAATGACCCTGCTTGAAGGCAAGCTGTCCATGGTGAGGACAAAGGACAAACGGCATACGAAAGGCTGTAGTTCTGCAGCTGTACTAGAAAATTCTGTTTGGGAGACTTGGCCCAGTCAGCATATCCCACTCTATCCTCCCCCGCTTGCAGACAATACAAGTGTAAATACATCTGTTGCTTATTTATGGACCCTAAATTTAGAACAAGGAAACACAGGAAGTTTGCTCTGAGACTCTTCTGAGGTGAAGAATTGAGTTTTAAAAGTTTTAATGAAGGCCACAGTGTTGGCCTCATTTAAACTCCTCAGAGATGGAGTTTCCATCTCATGCTCCAGGCCTGTCTCAGGGAATTCTTCTGTCTCCTCTGCTGTTGATTTGAAAGGAGGGTTGAGTGATTTATACACAGGTCCTTGACTACCTGGCACATGCGATTTGTTTCTGGAATATTTCAATACTAAGTGCTTTATTTTTGTTGAAACTATTTTTATTCTGGATTATTGTCCTTACTGATATTTTGCTTTTTCATAACAGTGATTGCCTAATTATGTTAATTCCTATAAAATTGTAAGTTGGTCCTATTTCCTTGTAGCTTTAATTGATTTTCATTGTTCAGAGACAGTATCTTGATTTGTAGCCCTGGTTGGCCTACTACTCACTTTGTAGCCCAAGTAGATTCCAAACTCAAGACAATCCTCCTGCCTCAGCCTCCCATAAGCTGGAATTATAAGCCGTTACCTCCACTGAGCATGGTTAACTTTTTAAATGATAAAAACCATATGAAAATCATGACCTTCTACAAAGTCAAATGGTACCAAAGTCTGTGAGATAAAATGTAAAATTTTATATCTCTACCTCAAACCTTCTCAGACAAACGTAGTTGAGATAATTATCATTTGAATGTTAAGCTCTTGGTAGCATTCTTAAAACCAAGGAGTGAGTCCCACCTTTGCAATTGTAAGTGAAGTGCCGAGTTCCTGAGAATGGAATTGAAGTGTCCAGATGCACATTAGAGTTCGAGAGACATTGACAGGCAGCTCCCTGCCACCTCTCAGAATTTTACACAACAGCACAGTCCTGCCTCCTCATAATAAGGAAGTCCTCCTACTCGTTGCCAACCAAATAGATGGAAATTTCATGTTGTGATTCTTAATTTTTCCTGACATTTAACATTTTCTGTGGGACTTACTCATTACCTATATCTCTTTCTGTATAAAGCATATTTTAATAACCTCTGTCCATTTTTCTATTTTTTTTCTTTTTGGTAATTTTTGTAAGTTGACTTTTGAGGTACTCCCTAAGATGGTTTGTGCTGTCAATAGAATGTGCAACTATGTGCGGAGCATCATTTAATGGGCTGGAATCCTGGACTGTACAAACAGAGAAAGGGGCTGAGCACCAGCAGCCTTCACAACTCCATACTTCTTGATTGTGGATGTGATGGGACCCGCGCTACTTCATGCTCCCGCTGCCTTGATTTCCCTGCTATGATGGACTATACATCATGGCATGATGATGTCATGTGAGCTGTGTGCATCTGTGCATTATGACCTTTGAGCCAGAATAAATGTCTTTCCTCTTAAATTGTCTTGGTCAAAAACATTTTAGTATAGCAATCAGAAATAAAGTAAAAATACACCCCTTTATACTATAAATTAAGCCCTTTTTTGTAATTATGGCCCTTTCCTTGTTAAGTTGTTATTTTGGAGCAGCTACTCTTAGGGTCAATTTGTTAAAACATTTTTTTTTTGGCATGGAAAAATCTTTTATCATAGTGTCTGAGTTGTATGTTGTACTTAAAAGGCTTCTCCCAGTTCTAGAAATACGAATTCATAGAATATGAATTACAACTGCTGGTCTCTGGGTCTCCCATCCTCACCTCTCCTTATGTCCTTCTTTCTCTTATTTCTTTTTAGTGTTTAAACACTCATCTCATCCAAAATTTAATTTAGTGTGAAGACGAAAGGATGCATGTTTTTCCTTGAGTGACTAACCAGCTGTCCTATATAATTTACTTAATTATTTATTCATCATTTAACATTTCTTTAGAATGATACAAAATCAAATTCCTAGACAAATAATTTGGCCTGAATATCCAAAGTTGGGTTTTTCCTCCCAGCTTGAGCTCCCTTAACAAAAACCTTAATGGGGTATTTTAAACATAAGCTGTTTATTTCCAAAGGCTCCCCACTCTATCAGTGGTGTTGTTGATTTCTGATGGGAGTTCCCTTTCTAGTTATCATTCAGTTGTTTTTTCCTCATGTTATTAAATATCTGCTTTCCTTCTCATAAGGGCAGTATATATATATATATATATATATATATATATATATATATATATATATATATATATGAAAAGTAATGACTAATTAAGGAAAAATCAATTTCTGTTCTATAGAATCTAATAGAGACCAATTTTGCTAAGAAACAGGTAAGCCACATAAATATTATATCTGGGTCAGCAGCAGCTAATCAAAAATATCTAGAGTGTTTTCCATTTACTTGAATCGCCTTGAATCATAGTTACTAGGCAACAGGCCATGGCACATTGTTGTGGCCACTGGTTAGGTTATTATCAATCATGCTTAGACCTGTTGTCTGTTGCAGCTAAAATGAGCACAGATTCCTAATGAAGTATGCAGTGGGGTGAAACCCAAGTAAGTAAGGGAAAACACTGAATTCTCCAACACTTTGTATAAATGCATTTGGTGATGTTACTCGTTAACTCCAAATAAAATCGGAATGAAACAGAAACAGCATGTGTATTATTGAAGCTGGACACATGTTACTCAAATCTGTGATTTTCTATGGAAAGTAACATGTATGTACATTAGAAACAGTGCTTATCTCAGGCATGTATGTAGCTAGCTGGTGTCCAGAAACATCCTGGAAGGGTTAATGGGTTTTGTGGGGTTTTTTGTTTTTTTAAGTTTGCTTTAAGTGGTGCGGAGGATGGAACCAAGGCTGTGCACGCAGTAGGTAAGCAGGCGTTCTTCCACTGAGCTAGATCCCGAGGTCTTATGCTTTCTCACCCACCACCCCCTTTTTTGTATTGAAAATAAGATTTAAAATTTCCAAACCACATGAATAGAGTTTCTTGAAATTCACAGACTATTGCTCAACTCAAAATGTTACCCCTGAGGGACGGGTGTCACCCTCACCACTTACTTCCATTGGAGCTATGATCAGATGAGGCCCAGGAAGCAGAGAGGAGACAAAGCTAAGGATTCTTCGTCTTGGAACAATTTATCCTTTTTAAAGATAGGCATGCTCACAATATCCATGAAGGAACACTGGGAGAGTTTTAGAACCACAGCACCTTGCTGGGAACACTCATGGCTCAGCTAACAGTGCCAACACAGGTATCTAAGTAGGAAACCACATCCCACAATTAACATCACCATCAATGATGACCCAAGCAGCATTGGCCTGGTGTGGATTCTCACACATATAGCTACAGTGTAAAAGTGTGAGTAAAGAGAGGCAGGTTAGACCAACAGAGAATGAATGGGAAGGTCCTGCCCAAAGAGAGTTCTAGAACAGAGGAGTTGCTAGCTCATGAGAGAAATTAAAATAGAAAATATATGCCCATTATGTCTATTATCTACAGTTTACATACAGATTTTCACTTGTTTTAAAACAAAAAGATGTAAAATGTTTATGAGAGCCACCATCTTGCCTCAACCTCCTCAGGATTACAACCATTTGCTATTATATATAAATTCCAAAAGGAAGGGGGAGGGGGGTAGAGAGAGAGAGAGAGAGAGATCTTTTGCATTTTGAAAAGTAGCTATTAAAAACACTACTAGCAATGACTAGAAGTCAACCAGACTTGAGCACATGGGCCTACCTATTAGAATACAGAAAGAGAAATGCAGGCAAAGAAAATACGTGTTGTATCTAGTAGGTAAACCTTAGGTTCTTAAATATCAGGTATCAGAGCTCTCATAGTATCACTGTACAAGAAAAGCTTGCACTCTGATCAGTTCTTGAAGGGTGCTGTGGTGATTTGAATATGCATGGACCAGGGAGTGGCACTATTTGGAGGTGTGGTCTTGTTGGAGGACGTGTGTCACTGTAGGGTGTGCATGGTCTTTAAGACCTTCATCCTAGCTGCCCAGAAGCCAGTCTTCTCCTGTTTGCCTTCAGAATGAGATGAAGAACGCTCAGTTCCTCCTGCACTGTGCCTGCCTGGATGCTGCCACGTTCCTACCTTGATAATAATGGACTGAACCTCTGAACCTGTAAGCCAGCTCCAATTAAATGTTGTCATGGTGTCTGTTCACAGCAGTAAAACCCTAACTAAGACAGGCATCATGGCCACTGCAAACTCATTCCCATATCTTACAGGGAGCTGGAAGTGGATGGCTTAACCAAGTCAGTTAGTAAAAGACGCTGTTTCGTGGTTGGTAGCTTAGTAATCTATTCAAAACAAGCCTTTGTTTGGTTATATTAAGAATTTATTACTATAATTTAGAACATAATTATACTTGAGAGAAAATTTTACTATATTTTGATGTCAAAAACCTTAATTTTCTATACTGTACACATGATGAAATTATATGTTAAAGCCAGAATCAAAGTAGTAAAGAATTCAAGACCTGGTGTTCTTTAGAATTCTAGTTCATGATGCTAGTTAATAACACAACATATCTGAGGGCTATTCTCTGAAAGGGACATGGTTGGGAGACTAGAATCTCTGTAATACATTTATTGATGTCAAAGGAATGAGTGTAAAATTGCAGTATTAATAAATGAGGATTTAGTATTTGAAAAAATGAGAATGATTTGCAGATTTTTTTTTTTTGGTTTATTGAAGAAAATTCAAATGTTAGTAAATCTGCCCAATTAAGTGGGGGATCAAATGTCTAAAAGATATGTCATAAAAAAACAAAACAAAAACAAAAACAAAACAAAAAACCCCCAAACCCCCACCAGTTTACTAACACTGAGCCAACAGGGTTAGCGTCAGTGTGCACTTGTAACCTCAGAACTCAAGTGGCAGAAGCAGGAGAATTGAGAGCGCAAGGCCAGCCAGAGATACTCCTGAGGCTCTGCCTCCTTATATATATATTAAAAAACAAAACAAAACAAAACAAAAAAAAAACTGAGGGAAAGGTATTAAGTACTCAGATCACCAACTACAACTCCTTTCATTCAGATGAAAGGATACACTAGTTAGGATAAAAGCCAAAAATGACAGCCAATCAGAGCCAACATGCAAATAAAGTATATTTGTATATTGATTGTTAAAATTGATTGTAGCTTCTTGTCAATTTTTCTCCCCTCTCCCAACTCATTCTTTCTATTCCCTTTCCTCCTTTGTGTCCCTCCTGGGCTCTTCTTTATCTTTCTTGACATAGACCTGCTTTCAAAAATTCAAACCAAACCAGAACAAGATCATCAAATCTTAGTGTAAAACAGCACTGGAGGAATTACTGGGTATAATGGTTTTAAAAAATACAAAAGAAATAATTCAAAATTTCCTAAGAGACCAAACTTGTTTGAGATGGCCATCAATTCATTTGCTTTGGATGTAAAGCTATAGCTGCCGAGAAGCCTCGGAGGGCCCCAGTGTGTGCCTGGGAATGCTTACACATAATAGGCAGCCTTCCTTTATTTTAGATACACCAAAAAGCCAACAGAGGCTTAGTGTTGGTGCACGCTTGTAACCTCAGAATTCAGGAGGCTGAAGCAGGAAAAACAGAGTGTAAAGCCAGTATCAAGGATACTTGTGAGGCCGCCTCTCTAAAAGGGGGAGGAAAAGGTGTTGCTCAGAGCATCAACTACAGCATCAACTACAGCATCAACTACAGCGTCAACTACAGCGTCAACTACAGCGTCAACTACAGCCTTCCATTCAGACGAAGAGGCTTTCTTTGTTTTTTGTTGGTTGTTTTTTCTAGAAAATGGTTGAAAATACTAGTGAGAACAAAATTAAGAATAACGGCCAATCAGAGCCAATATGCACATATAGCATACAGTTAAACTTGGTTCTTTGTGAGGCTAAATTAAAACCTGAATGGCCATAGAGGTAAATCACCAGGAAGAGTCTAACTGGATAGGTTTTCTAGAAGGGAGGAGGCCCCATTCTTACTGATAACAGCCTTAGAGAGTGTCAACACTGGGAGCAGGTTTGGGGGCAACATTGCCCCCCATTTAATGCCGTTTCTAAGGCAGCTGGCCTTCATCTATCTGTATTTCCCTTTGCAACTACTTCCTGGGTATTATATTTTGTCTTTGTTCCAAGAAAGATTAAGATGAATGAACATTTGGCCTGTGGGGCAGTTTTGAGATAGTTTACTAATAAAATATTGGATCTGCTTTGATGAAAGGAATGTCACAGATAGAATTTATGTATTTTGTTGGCCAATGGTAAAGTATTGATATGGCTTTGAATTTCTCACTTTACAAAGGGAGGTTCCCATTAGGAAAATGTTATAGTCGTTGTGCTGGCTAGCTTTCTGACAACTCATACAAGCTAAAGTCTGGATATGAGGGAATCTCAATTAAAATGCCTTCATAAGCTCTTTCTGTAGGCAAGCCTATAGGGCATTTTCTTAATTAGTGATTGACCAGGAGGGCCCAGCTCATTGTGGGTGGTTCCATTCTGAGATGGTAGTCTTGGATTCTATAAAACAGCAGGCTGAGCAAGCCAGTAAGCAGCACCCTTCCATGACCTTTACAACAGCTCCTGCCTTCTTTGAATTCCTGCCCTGACTTCCTTCATTGATGGACTATGGATGTCTAATAAACCCTTTCCTTCCCAACCTGCTTATTGGTCATGGTGTTTCATTGCAGCAATAGAAGCCCTAACTAAGACACTTAAGTTTCTTCTTCCAAACCCATAGAGTTTTAAATAATCTTTATGTCATAAGTTACATACAAGTGAGTTCTTTTCAGTTTTTGAAGGTTTAGTTTTTACTTTTATCTCTGTGCCTGTGTATGTTCGTGTACAAGTGCCCACAGAATCCTGAAGAGCATTGTTCTATCCCCTGCAGCTGATGTTGAGCAGTGTGAGCTGTCCTGTGGGAACTTGTGTCCTATGGAAAAGCATCAGGCATGTTCTCCTAACCACTTAGATATCTCTCTAGAGACCATGGAAGGGTGCTGCTTACTGGCTTGCTCAGCCTGCTTATCTCTCTAGAGAGATAGCCAAGTGCATCCTGGGATGCATCTTTAAATCAAAGTAGGGAACTAAAGTGGGACTTGGAGTGTGTATATGAATAATAATATATAATGCTAAATTCCAGGTACCACTTGATGATTCTAATGAAATAGTCATGTGAGATAAACTGGCACCACCTACATTAGATTTTAAAGGACCACATTACACCCATGTCGTCCAGGTATTTGTGACTACAGTGAGCCCTAGGGCAGCCACAAGCTTGTTTTGCATTTGTCACAGCCGGTGTCAGAATGAAGTTTACTGATCATAATGAAGCAAGCTGAACTAAGTTAGAGGTGGGTCAACAGTCACTTGCTTGCTCGCAGAGGGAAGCTTAATTTTCTGAAGACGCCAGCGCTGCTCATATGAAATGTCAGTATGCTGACATTTTTCCTAAGAAGTCAGGGCTGGTACTTGAGTCCTGAAATTTAATCTGAGGACCAGTGGACAAGTGGTGTGAAAGTGGTTGAGAATCACAACACATCTGGGGGGCCTGTATTGCTTTCAGGTTCAGGACAGACTCAGTGCTGTCTACAAAAGGTACCTGCTTTTCAAGAAATTAATATTAAGGTTTTATAGCATTAAGGATTAGAGAAGTTCTTTTTGTTTTCCACCTCATAATTGGTTTATCAGGATGGTGGTTAAATCTTCAAAATGGTCCTGAGTTTGTGGCAAGGATGTAACTTATTTGCACTCTGAATCCTATATCCCTGTCAATTGAAAATTATTTAAAAGAAAATTTGAAGGTGGAGGTCTATTTTGGATAAGAATCACCAGAAATGACATGTTTGTGACTCTGTGACTAGGGCCAAGAGGTGCTGTTTCTATTAATGAGCTTGTTAACCTTTGAGCTCCCCGACACCCCCCCACACACCTGTGTCTATTGTAGATGAAGAACGAGTGGGCGTGGGCTCAGGAAGGTTCTGGTTTTGTCGAGAAGTTTCTGTTACAGTTTATTTTTTTCTTGTAGATGACAATAATTTCAATACTCTAATAGACAAAATAAGTCTCCAAATATTTGGATTAAAGATTTGTATGCAACTGACTAGTCTTTTAAATATCCAAGTAAAAGGTATACCCCAAATAAAATTTTAGTTGGTTGATTTGTTTTTATGAAACTATAGTTTTAAGTGATAGAATTTTTTAAGATGCCAATTTTTTATGCTACTGTTCATTGACAGTTTATTTATTTATTTTGGTCAATATTGATCATCCTGGAAGAGATGGAATTACTGAGACCCACAAATAATGAATTAACCTTCATCTTCAATTTTCTATTATTCACTTTATATTTTTTCTGTCTTAAACATGTTAAAAATATTCCTTAAAGACCCAATTTGTGAAATGCTTTTTAAATCTCCAATATGAACGACTTTGCCTTTTAACTTCAATAACTTTAAAACCAACTTTATTAATTACCAGTTCAGTTTTCTGTGACTTTTCCCAGCGGGCTTGAACACCAGCAGCTTCGACTTGATTAAACATCGGGCATTGGGAGTCATGTAGGGTGTGCACATCGTTGTTTGGTGCTGCTGCTGTCTGGGACACAGTATCATTTACAGATACTAAATCCTTTGCAGCTCTCCCAGAGACTCAGGCATCATTCCTTCAGCACTTGGGGAACTGCATGCAGCTGCTTGCACCAGTTGCTATTTCACCAACAGGAAGAAGTCTTTCTTTCTAGTTATCCTACCAATTGACCCATCAGTCCTGTTGCAGTGACTTGTTAGACATAAAAAAAAATGATTGAATGTAAATATTCTCTTGTTTCAGATATATTTATTATCTTCATAGTGGCAGTAGGCAACAACATTAATGAGAACAATACAAAATGTAGTTAATTCAATTATTGGTCCTGTGTGCTGCTGGAAGCAAAGCTGGAGGCATGGGGCCGTGTAAGCCCCTGGGAACCCAGATTCCACAACATACCCCAGATACCTGACATGGAGTTGCAGGGCTAGGTTTCTGCCCTGCTGTCTTTCACCTCTGCTTTTTGATATGACCATGCTTCCATTGCCACCTCGCCCCTCCACCTCTTTTGGAGTATTTCTCCTGTGCCTTTGCATAATGTAATGATATAACTTGTTTTTTAATGCTATGGGACTCGGTTAAGAGATTGGTTGAGTCTCAGAAGTGGCTTTGAACTTTAAACTGGTGTCAGAACTAATAAATGAATGGGGAATTGTGAGGGCCACTGAATGGACTGAGCGTACTTGGCATTATGAGATGACCGTGGGCCTGAGGAGACAGTGGATGGGAGGAGATGGCTTAAAAGCAATGTGTTTGGTCAGGTTGATAAATGGCGGATTTGTGGTGGCTAATGTGGACTGACAACTTGACAAGCTTTGGAATGACTTTAGAGACCAGCCTCTAGGCATGCCTTTGACGGTTATCTAGAGAGTAATTGAGGTAGGAAGCCCCGTGCCAACGGTAGGTGACGTCATTCCATGGGCTGAGGCAATTGACTGACTGACAGAAAGCAGAAGTATAGCAGAGCACCAGCACTCATCATGCCCTGCCTCCTGACTATGGCTGCAGCTCCTGCAGCCTGCCTCCACTTCCCACTGTGAGAGGACTACACCTTAAAACTAGGAGCCACAGCAAACCCTTTCTCCTGTAAGTCAATGTCTCAGGATTTTTAAAACAGTAGAAGTAACAAGTACTTTATCAAGACATGGCTGGAGATAAGAAGGCAGTTTTTGTTTGTTTTTAAGTGTTAAGAGGGATATGAAAGTTTTAGTCGGTTTACACTCTCATTTTTCTATTTCACTTAGAATGTGAAAGCCAAGTAAATTATTTCATTGGGACCCATACTGAAAGTATAATTTGTCTCTTTTAAAGGGCATCTCTAAGATACATTTGAAAGTCAGCATTTATATCTTTTCCATAGTTAGTGGTAATAGCTGTTTATAATTCAAACATCCCAGGTAAAGAACTTACAAAACAAACCCATGTACAATAGATAATAACCAAACCAAAACCACAACAAAGTCCCTAGGACTAGGCTCAGCCAAGGAGATAGAAGATGGACTTTGAGATATTCAAAGCTAGCACTGCTTCAAGGAAACAGGTAATTAAAGAAAAGACCTCTCATGGTATGGAGTGGGGCGGGGCGTGTCAACATTTCAAAAGCATCCAGTTTCCAAAAGAACTGAAAGGTGTAAATCAATCTCTGCTAGAATCACAGTAACATTTTTCACAGAGGAAAAATTAATATCCTCTCAGAATCACAAGCTCACAAAAGAGCCAAATCAATTTGAGTAAGAAGAACAGAGCTGATACCATTCAAGTTATCAGTTCCAAAAAGTATCATGAAAGTGCAGAAATGAAATGTGGTGCTGGCCTTCGGGATTGATGTACAGAGCAGTGAACTGAAGGGAAGGTGCGGAAGGAAACCCCAGAGAAGTCAACTGATTTCAAGGAGGGAACCAAGGCCATGAGACAGAAAGGAGCACTCGTCCCAGCAAATGCTGTTGAAAGAAATACATACCTACGTGCAACGGGTAAGATTAATCTCTGCTTTTGATCCATGCACAAACTAAATATAGACTGAAGAATAAAGCAAATGACAGAACCTCATCCACTGGAAGAAAGCATAGAGGGAAATCTTTACAACTCTGCTTTTGGCAACAGCTTACTAAATATTATACTAAGAGGACATTCAATAAGTAGTAAGCAAAGATATATCAAATCAAGAACCTCTATGCAACAAAGCAAGTAATAGGATGAAAAACCAATGTATAGAGTGGGAGAAAATATTTGTAGTAATATATTTGGTAACAGTTAGCAGTCAAAATATATAAGAAGGCAATTCACTAGCAAGAGACAAAGTGAGCAAAGCAACAACAAAATTCTCACCTAATTAAGAAGTGGACAAATGGCCTGGAGAGAATCTCTCCAAGGAAAGTAGACAAATATGCCAGCAGGCCTGGGGAGAAAATGGATAGGCTGTGATTATCAGGAAAATGGAAGTGAAAATCTCAGTGTGGACCATGTCACATTTTTGAGGGTGGCTGGCAAGGATGTGCTGAGAGGGGGTCTTTGTGCATAACTGATAGGGGTCTGTGCTTTCTTTTGATGGGAGCAACTGTGGAAAACAAAAGGGATGCTTCTCAAACAAAGCTAATTAATACCACCACATGGTACAGAGTCTCATTTCTACATACAATTAAAGAATAGCAACCAAGATGTCAAAGAAATATCTGTACTCCTTTTTATGTAGTACCTTTTACTTTAAAATAATTGCATACATTTCTTGTACATGGTGCTCTATTATAGAAAGACATTTTCTATACATACACATTTCTATCATCTATCTATCTATCTATCTATCTATCTATCTATCTATCTATCTACTATCTATTATACATTAGCATGTTTCCCCCTTCCAGGTCCAGCATCTGACTATGGCATAAATACTTGCCACAGAAGTTGCAGTAGTTCATTAACAGGTCATTTGGTGGGTGGAGACAATATTTTAGGGAAGCTATTCCCATATTAATATAAAAATAGAACTATTGGATGCAGCTCTCTGTAGTCTGATAGTTCCCGTGAGTCTAGTCTTGCTTAGCTCTTGCTTTTCCACACTGTCAGCTGCATACAACATATAGTTTGCCACTTCCTTCCCAGTTGCATAGCTCCTGTTCCCTAGGGTAGGATTTGTGATACTTAATAAGTTGCCATCTTTAGAGGGCAGGAGCACCAGCCTATTCCCCTTGAGTTCCCGTGACTCTTGCAGAGCGCTGAGTGTGTGCTCTGTATTTAATGCTTAGAAAACTTAAGCCTGTAACTAGAGTAAGTGAACACCTTGTGCAGGACAGGTACTAGGTCCATATCAGTCCATTGCATCCTATTGACACCCTGTCATGTTGCAACTATAGGGTTTCAGCGCCCACTTTTGGCCTCTGAGGGCATGGCACACACACACACACACCATTGATTCTTTGTGAGTTTCACATCATGCACTCTACTCCCACTCGTCTCCCAAACTCTGCATACTTATCCTCCTCCTTTACAACCCCCCTTTGAAAAGAAGAGAAAAGAAAACACAACAAAATCTCACCATGCCCTGGAATCTGCAGTACGCCACACAGTCCACCCTTTTGCTCCAGCAGCTTTCCTTTCAAATATTCATGGTCTGGTTCGAGGCCTCTGGCTTCTGCTACTCTATCTATACCGGATCCTCACTGGGACTCCGTTTGGATATCCTGTTGTTGTCCTGTGTCCTGGAGATCCTGCAGCTTTGGTTCTGTACGACTGGCTCCTTCACACACTCTAGCAGTTTATGAATGGTGTAGATGTTGGGCTGGGCCAACTCAAACCCTGGATCTGGGCCTGGGTGGTAGCTGAGTTGCTCAGCCCTTTCATGTCCACAACACAAGGGCCAGTTCTCCAGCTCTGTCACAGTAAAGGGTGGGACAAGCTCTCCCATACCCACACCTCCAGAACCATCTCTACCATGCTGCCCAGGAATGTGCAGGCCTACTCTCCTGAGTGCTGCAGCTAGTGAGGGGTTGACCCAGTTCTCCCACACTGCCCAGGTCGGGGCAGGACAAGTGTCCTGCCACAGGCAGTGAGGGGCAGCTCTCCCACACCCACTCTGCCAGGGCCAGTTGTACTGTGCTGCTCAGGTGAGGAGCAGGGCCCTCTCTCCTGAGTGTGGCAGCTGGCCTGGGTTGGAGCCAGCTTATCCACGCTCACACCCTAGAGGCCAGTTCTCTCACACTGCCCAGACAAGGGATGGGACCATCTCGTCCATCTGCTGCAGGGTTCAGAGGACTGGGTGGGCATCTCCCACAACATGGCACAGCTGCCAGCTCTCGAGCCTTCAGGGTCAGCTCTCCTGTGCTGCCCAAGTGGGGTGCGGGGCCAGCTCTTCTGAGTCCTGTAGCCAGCGGAGGAGCTGTCAGATTTCAACATGGCCCTAGGCAACAGCCCAGACCAGGGATGCCCAAATGGCCTTTGGTGATTATGTGAGCCACAGACATCATAGCGACACACAGCTGCTGCTGCTGGGACACAGACCCAGACGTGGCCCTTGGTGCCAGCACGGGCCAGGACATGATCATGGCCTCTCATGGCAGGGCAGGCTATTCATACCAGGCTGCTCTTTACCACCTTCATGTTTCCCGTTCCTCCTCTCTTCATAGTGCACAGACCTTTCTGCTTCCCTTTCTCTCCCATCTTTCTCCCACATATTTGTTCATCCTAGTGGTACCCACCCAGAGCTAATGGCATGCCTCACCATAAAAATATTCTTTAAAAAAGAAAAATATAGGGGCTAGAGAGATGGTTTGGTGGTTAAGAGCACTAGCTGTTCCTGCAGAAGGCACAGGTTAAATTCTTAGCATCCGTTTGGTGACACACAGATATTTGTAATTCTAGTTCTAGGAGATCTGTTGTCCTCCTCTGATTTCCTTGGGCAACACACACACACACACACACACACACACACACACACACACACACACATACACATGATGCCTATACATGTATGCAGAAAACACTCATGCATGTGAAATCTAAAATAATTTACAGCATGGTTATGTATCTAGTATCAGTTTTAGTGTGTCATATATTGAACTTGATGTTTTGTAGAAACTTATTTTAAAATATATTCTCACTCTTGTGTAGAGTGTTTGTTTTAATAATACTTTTCATGCAAGTTTGAATAGCTTCTATTAGCTGCTTTTCATGTGAATTGAACAGCCTGTAATAATGATTATAGTCCAGTTTCTGAAAAAGAAACAGCTTCTTAGTATGTGTTGAAAAACACTCTTCCATTCCAGGCTCCAACAACCTCTGCTCTGAAAAAAAAACTAAAACAAAAGAAAAAACAAACAAACAAAAAAACAAAACAAAAGAAAAAACAAAAAAACCCACAACACTACAAAAAGAAACTGTATCGAGTCTCTTCCCCCATTTTCCTAGAAAATAACATTCATATTCATGAACTGAATAAGATACAATTTTACATAAGTGAATCACAAGGAATGAATTATCCCATAACATATTTAAATTTCAAAGTATATTCCGAATGTGTTTTTATATCTATCAATTTTTATCTTTTCCCTCTTTTATTTACTGCAATATGTTTCAAAGTGTTATAGTTTAAGGCTGCAATGTCCCCTTCCCCCTCTGTAGCTCATACACTGAACATTGATCCTTACCTAGTGATGCTGTATTGGAAGATGCTAGAAACTTTAAGAGTTAGGACCCAGCTCAAAGCAAGTAGGTTACTAAGTGACATTTTCCTGTGTGCTCTTACCATGGCCCAGAAATGATGGAGCAGCCAGCCAAGGACTGAAAAAAGTCTAAAATAATTTCTCCTTTTCAGTGGTTTGTGTCAGGTACCCATCACTTCTGTGACCCCCACACAAAGTGTGGATGAATCATAGTCAGTTTGGATATTTTTCATCAGTGGGCATTGCTACAGTTTGAAAGTTCTGTCTTCTGTGTAACTTGTGTTGAACACCTCATGCTGTGGTTGTGTTTCTTGGTCCAGCTTTGTTGGAAGGATGGCAGTGTCCTCATGAGTGGTTAGTGACTTGTAAAGGCTTTCTGGAGGCCCCAGATCATTAGTTCTTGAGCTTCACAAGTTAAGACACACCATTCTTTGCTTTCAGAGGCTAAAGCCTCAAGACTGGATTTTGGAGACACACAGAGTGGCTGTTACCAGATTCTAAACATGTCAATTGCCCTCCTTGGAATGTGTTAGCCTTTAGAACATTCTGGTAAATACATCTATATCATTTATAAATGAACAAGCCTGAGGTTTGTTTGTTTGTTTGAGGCATGGCTTTGTTCTGTAGCACAAACTACCTTCAAACTTGTGATCTTCCTGCCTCTGCCTCTTGAATGCTGGGTATATAGGTATGTGCACCTTCCTGGTTCAGGCAATTATATTTTGTCATAACAGCTGGGCTGAGGTAAGGACTTGTCTGTAATTTTTACTATTGCAGGTTGATCTAAAAAGCACACTCCATATGTATTTCTTTCTGCAAATGATACTCAGTGGGTATTTTGATATTTATCATTATACTTTAGAGAGTGATCTGGGCACTTGGAGAGAGAATAAATAAAGTTTCTTACCTACATTAGATTTCAGCCTATATGGAAACATACTGAAGTATTCATAGGCTGCTTTTAGTATCCCGATAGAGGGAATGCCTGGTGACCTTGGGGAATTAGGGAAGGTTTATGGAAGAGGCAACAAAGGAGACATGTCTTAAGGAATGAGTAGGACTTAGCCACTGCAGACTAAAGCTTCTTTAGAGATATTATATTGTAGGCACAGAAGTAATAGCATTATCTCACACTGGGGAGCCAAGAAGTAGACAAGGCAGGCTTGAGTTGGGTCTCTAAGGAACACTCATCTGAGCAGCGCCAAAGGAGAATGGTTTTCAGCTGAGTAGCCTGAGCAGAAGCAACAGAGAAGGGAATGGATTTCCAGGGATGATAAATAATGGGATGTGGCCACAGCAGAAGATTTGCATAAAAGGCAAAGAAGGAAAAGGAAGGACAGGAAGATTAAGGCCAAGTCAAAACAGTCTTGAATTTCTGGCAAGAGACTTTGGAGGAACTGGAGGAAAGTTATGGGGAAGAAACTGGCAGCCATGCCATAAAAACAAGGTAGAATTCTGGAGCGTGTCCCTGTATTATAGGATGGAATGTATTTTAACTGCAGGCAATTTTTAAAAATATTTTTGACAACATCAGTTAAAAATTGCCTCACATTTTAAAGTGCTCAGGTACCTACCATTGCTGATTAATTTCCTAGCGATCTTACAATTTAAAATTCTCACAGAGACAAAGAGCAGTACCTTGCATTTGTGTCACTGAGGGTTTCTCTGCTGCTATGGACGGCAGTCTAAAGGAGGGTAACGGTGGCAACAAGGACAGCTGGGGGCTACGGCAATGGGCCATGGTGTCCTGGGAAGGATAGGAGGTTTGTGGTGATGTGTGGGGAGTGGGACAAGGTGAGATCTATCTGCTGAGAGAAGAGAAGAGCTGTGTCAAGGATGACTCTACGAGAATGTGCTGTGGGGATGGACAGAGATGGGGAGAGGCCTCTGTGTTCACTCTATTGACAGGCTCATACCAGCTTGCTTGGCAGTAAAACTTAGTTTTGTCATAGTCATTATTACTTTCTTTTTTCTCCCTTTTTTTATTGGATATTTATTTACATTTTAAATGTTTTATCCCCTTTCCCGCCCTCCCCTCAAGTCCCCCTATCCTATCTCCCTTCCCCTGCTTCTATGAGGGTGTCCCCCACCCACCCACCTACTCCCACCGCCTCTCCCTGGCATTCCCCTACGCTGGGGCATCAAGCCTTAACAGGAAAAAGGGTCTATCCTCCCATTGATGCCTGACAAAGTTACCCTCTGCTATACATATGGCTGGAGCCATGGGTCCCTCAACTCTTTGGTTGGTGGTTTAGGCCCTGGAAACTCTGAGGAGGGCAGGGTCTGGTTAGTTGATATTGTTGTTCTTCCTATGGGGTTGCAAGCCCCTTCAGCTCCTTTCTCTAACTCTACCATTGGGGACCCTGTGCTCAGTCCAATGGATGGCTGTGAGCATCCACCTCTGTACTTGTCAGGTTCTGGCAGAGCCTCTCAGGAGACGGCTACATCAGGCTCTTGTCAGCAAGCACTTCTTGGCATCCTCATTAGAGTTTGGTGATTGTATATGGGATGGATCTCCAGGTGGAGCAGTCTCTGAATGGCCTTTCCTTCAGTCTCTACTCCACATCTTGTCCACGAATTTCCTCCCCTGAGTAATTTTGTTCCCCCTTCTAAGAAGGACTGAAGCATCCACACTTTGGTCTTCCGTATTCTTGAGCTTCTGTGGTCTGTAAACTGTATCTTGGGTATTCCAAGCCTTTGGGCTAAGATCCACTTATCAGTGAGTGCATACCATGTGTGTTTGTTTGTTATTGGGTTACCTCACTTAGGATGATATTTTCTAAGTTCCATCCATTTGCCTAAGAATTTCATGAATTTATTGTTTTTAATAGCTGAGTAGTACACCAATGTGTAAATGTACCACGTTTTCTGTATCCATTCCTCTGTTGAAGGACATCTGGGTTCTTTCCAGCTTCTGGCTATTATAAATAAGGCTGCTATGAACATAGTGGAGCATGTGTCCTTATTACCAGTTGGAACATCTTCTGGGTATATGCCCAGGAGTGGTATAACTAGGTCCTCAGGTCCAATTTTCTGAGGAACTGCCAGATTGATTTCCCGAGTGGTGGTACCAGCTGGCAATCCCACCAACAGTAGAGGAATGTTCCTCTTTCTCCATATCCTTGCCAGCATCTGCTGTCACCTGAGTTTTTGATCTTAGCCATTCTGACTGGTGTGAGGTGGAATCTCAGGGTTGTTTTGATTTGCATTTCCTTGATCACTAAGGATGTTGAACATTTCTTTAGGTGCTTCTCAGCCATTCGAGTTGCCTCAGTTGAGAATTCTCTGTTTAGCTTTGTACCCCATTTTTTAAATAGGGTTATTTTCTAATAGAACCCCCAAATTTAGGACCCAATAATTTAATTTGTCCCTCAGGGGTCACTGCAAGGAGAGTCTTCCAGGTTTCGGCAGTGTTAGCCCGTATGCAACAGAAGAACTTGAGTTTCCAGGCTTGGGCAGTATTAGCCCATATGCAATAGAAGAACTTGAGTTTCCTCATGCTGAATCTCCTTCCTCTCTGGGATTCTCTGAGTTTCCTGTCAAGACTAGGTCACAGATATAATTAGATTTTAGGCAATTGGAAGGGGCACACCCCTGGGCAGTGCGTTCTAACTCTCTGCTTCCTATTTCACCCATAATACATTGGTGAGAACTCAGCCACATGGCGACAACCTGCCAACCAGTCCAAAAACTGCAGTTTAGCCAGGTATCTGTTATGGTTCATTTTTACTGTAGATGATTAAAGGAGCCAGTTTTTGTGGCCACCTATAAGTCTGCTACTTGCTCAGTTCATTAAGGACTTATTTCATATTGCTGTTTCTATATTCATGGGAGAGTTTATGAAATAAATGTCTGATGGTATATGTCAGACAGCAACAAAAATTTGGGAACTAAAACCTATGAAAATAACCATTGCTTTTTTTCCCTGACCTGGTTAAAATGACCTATTCAGGAAAGTGTACTTCATGGGAAAGAATATCATGAATTAATCAAATTGGTCCCCACCCTAAAGCAGCATTCAGACTTAGCAAGCTGTGTTGAGAACCTGGTTCTCTTGTCAATGGTCTGGCATGGTATACAGGTTGGGATTTTGTCAACTTGACATAAGCTAAAGTCACTGAGAAAGAGTAAACCTTGTTTTAGACAATGCCTCCATCAGATTGGACTGTAGGCAGGTTTGTGGGGGCATTTTCTTGACTAGTGACTGATATGGAGAGCTCAGCCCACTGTGGATATCATTACCTCATGGCAGATAGTCTGTGGTTGCATAAAAATGGAAGCCAAATGAGCCATGAGAGCTTGACGGTAGTCATCACTCCTCTGTCCTGTTTCAGGTCTACCTGTAGCTTCCTTTACACCTGCCCTGACTTCCCTTAGTGATGGAGTTGACCTGGCATGTGTTAAGCAAACCCTTTTATTCCCAAGTTTCTTTTGATGTTTGTCACTGCAGTAGTAAGGCCAACACGTGGATTATCAGGACTAGACCCAGTGTGGCCACAAGCACCACTCTGCATGTTTGTCTCCTAATTGTTCTCCCCTATCTCATGGCCAGTTCTTGAAGTTAATGACTGGGAAACCTGGGCATTCTCTGATTTAGGAAATTTCTTCCTTGATTTAGATCAACACAATTTACGTTGCCCTGAAAAGTACTATAATTTACACACAAGGCCCCACATGCTTCGATGATTAGAGTGCTAGTTTCTTCCCCATACTTTTCTTAACATCATATGCTTTTATTTTCTTTCTTTTAATTAAAAAAAAATAATTATGAAGGGTTTCATGATATAGTCCGGGCTGGCCTCAAAGTCACAACCTTCCTGCCTCAGGCTCTTCAATGATGAGATTACAGGTATGTGCCACCACATGTAGCTTAAAACAACATTACAACTTGGAAATTCAGAGCTAGCTAGCAGCAAAAGACAGCGCATATTAACTATCAGGGGACTGAGTGGGCGCCATCCCCTGTTGAGAGCAGCTGGCAGGTGATGTGGTTCACGATGATAAGATGCTTCTAAATACAGTGTTTAAACACGCAGACGTGTGGATTACTGCTTTTATTTCTTCTGCTGTTGTCTTTGTGTGCCCCTCTCACTTTCTGTGAAGAATGTATCAGTGTGCATCTGATTTGCTTCTTTCCTATTCAGCTTCCATTATCTTTATGCAAATGCCGATGCTTAATTACTGCCCATGCTTCTGCAGCCTTTAGTCTAATAGCAGCCATGCAGGTATTACATGAAGAGGTACCAGGAGATTTTATTCTTCTCCAAGAAGCCTTCTTATTCAGATCGATACCTCTGACACGTACTATTGTTAAATGTGTCAGGGTGGGGAAAGGGGGGGGGGATCTCTGCCCTTTTGTCCCCTGCCATGCCTCTCCCACCTCAATCCCCCCACCATGCCCCTCCCCATCGACCCTACTACATTCTTGTCCTCAGCACACATTGTAAGCACTCATTTAGTATTTATTAAAGGAATGGAATTAACTAATGTTCTTTAGCTCCATGCCTTTCTTCAGCCCACTATTCTCTCTCCACATCACCATCAATTGCCTCTTAACTATGGAGCCTTCACTCAGGCAAAGTCAATTTTTGCTACCCAGGAAGGGCAGGCATTTGTTGCTGTCCCTGTCTATCATTCCTACAAGGTCTGCACTCATTACACCACTCTCACTTTCATTTTCCTCAGAAGGCTGTGAACTACTTGGGGTCAAAAGTCAGGATTGGATGTCACTGGATATCTTATAGTTAAGCAGAATGCCCGGCACACTGCCAAATGTGCCAAGGGAATTATTAACTCACAATAGTACAGTGAGATGTTCTTGGTAGCTGGTCAGCTCATCCCTTTCCCAGCAGATTCATTTGTTCAGGAAAACTACTGGCTGTGAAGACCTTCTTGGTGAATATGGACTAAACCTGGGTGCCGCACAGTGTTCGAGGATGTTTTCATTATGTTTGGTGCATACGGACTAAACCTGGGTGCCGCACAGTGTGCGAGGGTGTTTTCATTATGTTTGGTGAATCATCCTTTTCAATCTGCTGAACCTGTCAAGCAGAGGTAAATGCCCACGACACTGAGCTCATGCCTTCTCCAAGAAATGTTTGACATATGCTGCTGGGTTCCTGACTCTCCGGACTCTAGTGCCAACCAGGAAAAGACATTTTCTAATTGGATTGCTCTAGAGTTTCTTTTGAGAACTTCCTCTGATGTGACTCCTTGCTACCAAAGCCTTTGAAAAGTCACTAATAACCCCAAACTTGGATTCTATTACAGTTCAGGACAAGCATGTGCTACAGATTTCACTAATCAGAGCATGCCCCAAGCTTTAACGGGAAGAAGACAGTCCTGTGCTTTTAATGGGAGGGAACCACGGCAGCTGTGAGTGCAGGAGGGAAGCAGGGGTTCATCAGGATGGAGGTTCAGCATCTGCACACACGTCTTCTGGGCACAACAGGTGTGGCTGTACCAAGCTCTCTCCTGAGGTATCCTTGTCTATTTTGAATTCTTATCCTTTCACCTTCCTCTCTTCATGGCCTGGTATCACTTAATAAAATTGCTTCTTGTTTCAAGTAGGCTGGGCAGAAGTTAGTGTTTGCAACTAACATTCTTATTCAACACGCATAACGATCCCATTATTTAAATCATAGTTTCCAGAGAAATGTTATTTACTAATTATTCCCAAGAAGGCTCCTGGTCATGGTATTTAGAACATTATTTCCCATATGACCTTGCCCATTTTCTTCTTCTTCTTTTATTCCTCTTCCTCCTTCTTTTAAATTGAGTTAAGCTGTTCCACTAAAAACTCTATCTCAGCTCACTACTGAAGTCCATTCCCATTGTGTGAATTGTTTCCCTAGGAACTGAAGATCTTTGCTTGTCGGGTCCTATCCAGCACCCATTTGTTTCTAGCCTGTTGCTTCTCACAGTCGGTTTGCAAGGCACTCTGCTGTCCTCAGCTGAGCCAACCTCCTGACTCCCAGTCTACATTCTTACCAAGCCAGCTGGTCCCCTGTCTTCCTCTCTGCCAAGTCAAATCAAACCATCCTGTTAAATCCTGTGTAAGTAGTAAACTGTATCTATTGCATGTACAGAGAGTACAAAATACACACAACATGTTTGTATAATATTCCGCATACTTAGCTCAAGAACTGTCCCATCAAACACTCTGATTTCTCAACTGATCAATTTTAACACTGCTTATGGAAAGTCATCACTCTTAACAAACAGCATTCAGAAGCCACTGCTTCCTGTTTTGTCTTCCTGTTTATCGGAAACATGGTTTTCAGGGAGTATCCTGCATAGTCCTCACAATGGGACTTGAAGATGAGAAAAATTACACATAGTAAAGTTAACTGTGGATTTTGTTTCCAATGGGTCAAAGTCACACAGTCTAGAAATGGCCACACCAGTATCTAAACTCAGGCAACCTCCTGCTAGGGCTGCACTCCTTTAGCTGCCGGATGCTCCCAGAAACAGGTATCTTCAGACATTCCTTCATATTGCTTCCCTTCCTACTGCAAAGAGAAACGATAAAAAGATTAATACTCTTATCGCAATGCACACAAATGAGACTGCAATGCAGTGAGGCCCAGAGGCTTGGTCAGCTGGGAGCTTGGAGGTGATGGGCTCACTGACAGCCACACCACTGTTTCCACAGACTGAGTACGGAGCAGGAAGGGCCACACTTTGTCAGGAACAACACAAGGCACATAGTGGTTCCACACTTTGTCAGGAACACCACAAGGCACATAGTGGTTCTAGAACATCTTTTGCCACTTTCTGCCCTGCTTATGCATGATGTCATTGATAAAACATGTGACAGGTTCTTGTCTTCTGCTCCTGCTTCAAACAAAAGCTTTTATTTTTGTTTTTTAAGCACACACACACACACACACCACACACACACTATTTTTATTTTGTGTGCCCTGGTTTTGGCTGTATATATGTCTATGTAAGGGCGTCAGACCTTGGAGTTACAGAGAGTTGTGAGCTGCCATGTGGGTGCTGGGAATTGATCCTAAATCCTCTGGAAGAGCAGTCAGTGCTCTTAACCACTGATCCAAGGATTTGTAACGCTGGTTGTGAGTGCCCCTCAGAGAAGGCCTGCTGGGACCCAGAGCTCAGGGTGAGGATTTGAGTTCTGTCCCTACTGCTGACAGGAGACTTCCGCAAGGCCCTCAGTCTTAGCTTCCTGGTCTGTAAAATAAAGGATGCTTCAGTAGCACAGTGGCTACAATCAAAAGAGGAAATGCAGAACTTTGGTTTTTTTTTTTTAGGTGAAGGGATAATTATTGCACTGTTACAAGCATAAGATCAATTTTAACATTCATAATCATGTAGTTGGCAGCCCACTCCCTTAGCAGAAGAGGGAGTGACTTTCCTTCTCTTCACCAGAGAAAGGCAAATGCATCAAGTCATACCGTCATCACAAAACTGAGATGTGTCATAGACAACTCCGGCATTTTAGGAAACATGGAAATAGCAGCTGCCGTACAGGGGGATTTTGAGTTGAACTCTGAATCAGAGTCTTTATTTGCAGACATTGGTAACGTATGTGAGAACCCATTCTTTGGGTCATTTGGACTCAACCGGATGCTCTTTAGGACAGGAAACCTGCTTCCAAATTGCAGTTACAAACTCCAGCAGACTCAATTATTTTAATATTCTCTAAAAAGGGTCTCAGTGATTTTGTGTAGTTTTTTTTTTCAAGGTTATTTTCTCAAGGAGCCTTTTCCATTTGATAATGCAAAAGGATATGGAAACTAACTCAGTAGGGAAAGTTTGCTTTAAAAAAAAATCTCAAAGTTGAAAATGAAACCACACCCCTCCCCATATTTTCGCTGCTATTTTAGTTTTGGTGTGGGAATAAACAACTCTTTTTAGGAAGTCAGGATGGAATGGCTTTACTTTTAATTTCAATTTAAAACAACCCCCTCACATTAGTGAGGCTCTGCAGTTTATACTGGCCTTTCCCTGTTAGTGCTCAAATGCCCATTTCTTTGACAAGATCAGTGTCCACCAGCATCAGTAACATCATACCACGGCTTACTCAAGGCACAGGCTTCAAATGAGGGACCCAAGGGGACCAGTTCGTGCCTAGCTTACTGCTTCTTAATAATGTTAGTTCCTGTTTCTATGGAAACTATCTGTCCTGTTTTGCTATTTGCATAAGATACCTTTAGATTTATTAAAATAGATTCAAAGAGTTGAAACTAATAGTCACATTCTGCTTTGAGGACAACACTACACCGACATTCTCACAGAAGACTTAATAAACCAAAATATATTATGTGAAGTTATGCTGATGTAAGACAGCAACTGTAACTGGAGACCAAGCTTTTAAATTCCTGCATGCTTCTAAAATGCCAATGTCAGGATTCAAAGAGGGAAACAATTGCTTTAAAAATCATTTAAAACAAATATAATAATGCATGCAAAGAATAAATAACTATGTGTTTGAGTAAATGCATTTAAATATAAAGTCACCGATGAATAAAAATGCATAATAATCGGTATGCATAATTTATATTTTAAATAAAGTTTATGTTATATAAATAAATGTAACTAATAAAAATATTTTCAGTCTGACCAGTTATCAAGAAATGCAGTTTACAACAATAGCATGTGAGTATTCCCCACTGACTAGTCTAGATGAAAATGAATGATAAACCTGCGTGGAAGGGTTGTGGGGAAGCAGGCATCATGATGAGAGTGCCGAGTGTGCATTGCTACATGTTTCTCATGAACACACTGGCAAAGTGCATGCTAAACCCTCAGCATATGCAAGCTACTTAACCCAGAAACTTTGCTTGTAAGAAATTTACCAAAGAATTTATAAAGAACTTATCGTAACATCCATTATGTTAGAAAACACACAAGAAAAAGTTACCTCAGTCGTAGTTTTGTCTTCACAGATATATGATGGGAGTTAACAATGCTGTATGTTGTTTTGAAATTTGATTCCTCTATGTTGAAACCCTGTAGCAGAAATTGATTGGATTCTTCTGATCCATTCTACCTATTTAAGCTAGGCTGCTGTTCATAAAATCAGCTTTATGATATTTGTCACCATTTCAAAGTTGTCATTGTCATTTGGCTATATGCTAAGCCCTATTATAGGATGATTATGTTACCCTTCAATTCATATGCTGATGTCCTAGCCACAATGGTAATATTATTTGGAGATAGGAACTTTTGGAGGTAGCTGGGTTTAAATAAGGTCATGGTGAAGGGAGCCTATCTTGAGGTTTGTCTCTTAGCCCTGGGCCACATGGGAACATGACAACAGAAACTGTTTATAAGCAAGGAACAGAGTCTTCATCATGAACTCAACCATCCGTCTCTTGACCTTTGACCACCCAGCTTCCAAACCCATGACAAGCAAATTCCTGTTAATTAGATGACCTCATTCCAACATGGTGGTCAAACTCTCTGAACAGATTCTCCAGGATGAGAGCTTTGGTAGCTCGTCAGCTGTTCTCCACTTAACGAGCACATCCATGTGCTATGCCAAACTCACCAGCATCGTTGGGATCTGTGCATAGCTCCTCCCGTGGTTATTCTCCTCTGCATCCAGATTGCCTTTTCAGACTGGAAGGAAATTCCACTGATTTCAAAATTGTCACTCTGATGGGGTCTCCAAGATTGTCTCATTCATAATCCAACTTGTGTTATGATAATGTTATGGGAGGTTGTTTACAGTTATCAGAATTACCATGTTTAATTGTTCTTTGTGGACATATTTGAGTGCAAATCTCTTCTTCGTTGGCTACTCCCGTCATCTCCCCTTGGCCTAGGTAGCATGGCCAAATCCAAGCAAATCAAAAAGAAGTATTTATGAAGTAAAGTGTGAATTACTAACTTCTTTACTAGGGTTATAAACATGTTAATACGCACTTAACTATGTGTTCAATTCAATGCTTTTATATAATAATTGAGTAAGTCAGGCTTGTTATTAGTATCTATCTCCTTAAAATATGTTGCATAAGAATGTTGCACATAATTATGAAACTTTCTAGGTAAAAATTAAGACTCAAGCCTGCATATTTAGTGACAGTGTCTTTAAAGATATGTAAAAGAAGGCTAGGAATGTAGCCCGTGGTACTCAGAGCTCTTGTCTAGTGCAGTGGTCAGTACTGAATGTCTGCTCTACAGGATTTGAAATCATTTACAAGGATTTTTTTTCCTGATTAGGTCAACCGAGGTGGGAAGACCCATTAGAAACATGAGCTGCCCCATTCCATGTGCTGGGCTCCGGGACTCTGCAAAAGGACAAAGGTATCTCCCTCTCTCTCTTCTCCCTCTGGCTCATCAGTGCCTCTGTCTGTCTCCCTCTGGCTCATCAGTGCCTTTGTCTGTCTCTGTGTCCTCCCCTACTTCTTTCCCCCAGCTTAGTTTTGAAAAGTTCCTGCTTTAACTTTAGGGCCCACCTGAGCCTATATACCCCAGAACAATTTCCACTGGCACCTTTGAGAACTGCTACATGAAAGGCCAGCTTCTATTTCCTTCTATGTCTAATTTTCTGTGAATCTTGATTTTTCTGTCAATTATCATTTTGGCCTGAGCTACAGAAAGGGCTTGGTTCTTGACTCATTTCACCCAAAAATGATTACTACAGTGTGAGATTATTGGCTTGGCATTACAGCAAAGGTGTGGAATTATATGTATATTAATGTATACACACACACACTCATATATATATATATATATATATATATATATATACACATATATTATATACAATAGGTAAATATGTGCACATGTATGTATATATTTCCACACCTTTGCCATAATGCCAAGCCAATAATTTCATACTGTATTCATATGTACATACACACACACACACACACACACACACATATATATATGCAAACTTTAGAGAGTTATATAGAAATAAATAGGCCAGTAACCTTTATCAAGCAATTTTATGTATGTATGTATATATATATATATATATATATATATATATATATATATATATAAAAGTTTACTGTGATATATATATATACAAATTATCTATACACATATACTTCACTGTAATATATATATAACATACATGTATCATATATATAATAATTTACTAATTATATATATATATATATATATATATATATATATATATATATATATATATTGCTATTGACCTATTTATTTCTACATAGCTCTCTAGAGTTTACATTTTTATTTCTTCACAACTGTCTATGGCTTCCAGTCAGACAAACACATCAGTGGCTTAGCGGGACAAGGCATACTGATTTGTTGCAGTGAGGTAAGGTAGCACATACACTGTGGGCAAGTGTTGGTGGCTCAATAAAATAGTATTAGAGTGGGTTAGAGCTCCCCCTGCACTGGGCCCTGTGAGAATGTGGATTCTGCCACTTGGGGTCTTTAATAACCTTATGTGAATGGTAGAGGCATGAAGTCACCCTGTACCTATAACTGGCAGGGAAGCAGAACTCCCCTCAGCCAGGAGAAGGCAGGCTCAGGGATTTTGGTGGTTTCAGCAGACTTGTTGTTTTGTTCACATTCAGACATGGCACAGAAGCAGTCTAAACTTGTCATGATCCAGCCATGTCCTAGTGTTATCAGGTGCAAGTGGTCTGTGAAGTTACATTCAGCAGGATGCTGTAAACCCTGGATGTGCCTGCCAGGCTTGATCCTGGTGGATGGATCTGGCCATTTCTCTAGCATCCTCAGCCAGATGTAAGAATCCCTCAGGACCACCGCCTTGCTTCGTGAGTATCAGCAAGCACTAGCAGATACTGAGTTTTCCTTCTCTCTGCTCAGCTTGCCCTTGAGGGTGGTTTTTTATTTTCTTCTAAATAAACAAACATAATATTAAAAGACACAAGTCTCATTTTAAACTTGCTTAAGAAATAATTATCCATTAGTGAAGTATGTTCCCTCAGTTCCAAATATACTATTTTTCGGTTGTCTCAATTAGCATAATTTACCAACACTAAAAATAGTTTCTGAAACAAAATCTTCTGAAAATAGAAGTAAACAGAGTGCATTTCCTCCTCATTTTAGAAATCAATCTCCTTGTTTCGTGACCAAACCTTTAAACAACTGTAATGAAATACTGCCACTGATTTAAATTTGAAATCATTTTCTGATTACTGCCCATTAACCATCTGAAGCTCCCACCACAGAAAGCACAGTGCTGAAGTGGAAGGTATTTTCCCCGATACCAGGTTGCAAATGTGGCATGTTTGTAAGATTCGCCTTGGAAAGATTTACTATACAACCCCCAAATGACCTTGGTTATGACAGTGACCATTGCTTATTACATGTGCATTTGAACCTCATTGTGAAGAGAGGTCACCAGAAAATGGGGACTTTTGTTGTCAGGAAGATGACTCAAGGTTTTGATGACAAAGGTCTTTCATTCTCCAACAATTGTCAGTCAATTCACCGAGTTTTAAATCTTTGCTAGGGTTGGTGCTGCATGCTGGATGTCAGTGGAGTTGAGAGAACCGAGCACAGAAGAGTGACATCATGACAGGGCAGAGGAAATGAACATGGGTCGGATACACAGATTCATGGCTGTGTTATTGTATACAGGAGTCCTCTGGATGGAGGGAACTTATTTCTATGGGATAGTTGTACCGGAAATAAACCACACTTCAAGAAAAGACATTCCTTGGAAAGTGACCTCCACGTTGGAAAAGGGGTAGGTGAGGCACTGGTGGCTGAAGAATGTTGTGGATCATGGCGGAACATGGACTGGATATAGGAAATGGACCGGATGTAAGAAAGGCTTCTATCTTAAGTTGGGTTCTCGCCAAACAGATGCTGAGACAATTTGTGACCAGGTGTTTATGGTTTGTGCTTCCAAGACTAGAGCCTATAAGGAGAGGAGGGTGTTTGAGAGGCGCAATGCCGGCTGGAACTGATTTCAATAAAGGCCTTTGTGTACTATACAGACTGCTGGGGGCTTCTGCCCCTCCCCTGGTGGGGCCAGGACTCTGGGAGCCTAGCTGAGAGACTTGGCTGTAAGACCAGCAGCCCATACTCTGCTCCTCAGATTGGAAAGGGAAACTTTGGGCTGTTGCAGGTACCTTGATGTTTGGCCTGTGTGTGGCCAGAGGTCAGTGACTCAGAGGGTGAGTGAGCTGCAAGGCACTTGCCGCCAGGGGAAATGTAGTGGAGGCTGGGGGCTTGAAGGTTTTCTTAGGAATGAACTCCAGTGGAGAACCCGGGGTAAGCTGAACCACACCGGTCTGTGTAGGTGTCATCTTTTAGAGCGGCTCAGTGATCTTATCAGCCACCCTCCAGGATACTCATTCCAACACTCCTGGTTGTCTTTGGGAACAGAAGCCAGGCAATAGTATAAACCATAGAATTAACAGCGTCTGTGTCTGTGGCCTAGGAAAATACTTGCCCCTTTTAAGAGTGTCTAAGTACTAATGCTTACAAAAAGCCCTCTATGATTATATTGTATCTCACTGACTATTTCTCAGTCAGTACCTAAGAATTCCACTTCTTTAATTTCCACAAACCATGTTCCTGTGTCAGGTCACTACAAGGGATGCCAGCTGCAAAGGGTTTGTTAGATTTTCTTTCGTATGTGACTATATTCTGTATATCTAAATCACTAAACTCACCAATAAAGTGACATTTTAAATATTTACCAGAAAGACCAAGTGGATTTAGGAAATCTGCGTGCTGTCTCTGTGAATCGGATGGCAGGAGTATGCGCTTGGTGTTTAGATGCCCGGTCTGATCTGCACTGTGAGTGATTTGGCTCTACTTCTCCGTCCAGTGTCTGATCCTGAGAAGCTCCTGAGAAGCAGCGGAAATGACTCTCGGTCAGATCCTTTCCCTAGAAAGATGAATCATGCTAATTCATAAAAAAACCACTCCGAGCTCTGTCCTGACAGTTTAATAGCTTTTCCCTTTAGTCAGTTGGTGTAAGAATCTAATTTTGAGCCTATTCATTTATCCTAAAAGGTCAATGTAATTTCCTGAGAGCTCCCATGGTCCAGCGGCACTAATGCTAGTACCAAGTTGTGAAAAGTTAAAGCTCGCAGATGCAGATGTCTCTCTTGCTGACTACTGAACATCTGTTCAGATTCACAGGCACAATATCTTTACCTGAGCATCATGTGAGCCCTTTGTTCTTACATCACAATCAAACTGTATGCCGTGTCTTCCCTGTTCTCTAGAAACTCTCTTTCATTTGGTCTGTCACTGCAGGGCAAACACTTGCCTGGATCATGTCCCCTATCAATACATCCAAATAGCCTACAGTTGTTCACCTCTGAGGCTAACCCCCAGATAGGCCTCCCAGGGTACTCTTCTCATGATAACCTGTGAGGCTTCCCTTCAGCCAAGTTGACATTTTCTCTAGCTAGGACTTGCACATCTATGCACACCTTGTACACCTTGTACTCTGTATTGCATCAAAAGATCATCATCTGTCCTGAGGAAAGCCTTTCAAATGAAAACATTGTGAAGAACAATGATACAAGAGGCAGTTTTTCCAACTGGAGGCTTGATAGGAGGAGTGTCTTAAAGAGACAGTTGCAGTTCTTCCTAGTTCTTTCTTTTATACTGTTGAGAATAGGGTGAATCATTGCCTTGATGTAAAAAGGCTTGCTGGAATTATGTGCTTCGATGAACTCTGGTATTACACTGTTTTACATTATAAAGATTAAAACACATCACCTGGTGAGATAAGACTCTGATTGTGAAAAATTATATCAGAAACAGCTAACTACAATTGCGACTAATTCTATATTGGAAAAGGAACAAAATATTCTGGCTGAAGTGCTTAGAAAGAAACAGCATTTGGTTTGGGCATTGGAACAGAAAGAAGAAGAGGAGATCTGAAAGGAGTCCTAAGAGGAACAGAGCCTGAAGATCCCTGGGGAGGTATGCCCTCAGGAGCTGTGTCGGAGGATGCAGAGTTAGGGTGAGAAGTGACCCGGGATAATGAATGGTACTCAGGGCACAGGGGACTTCAATGCCATGGGAAGGATTTCCATTTTGCTCTTAACAGAGAGGCCTGTTGAGAGTGTTTTGAGTGGGTCTGATTTGTAGCTTTGTTACTCAGCTGTGGGAAGGAAGGAAGAAGCTCCGCCATGAAGAAAAGAGTGGGACAGAGGGTGGTCAGGGCCGCCTCACTTGTACTATAAGAAGACAAGCTTGGGAAACACTGGATTCACAGTAGGGAAGTCTTATGATGGGTTGTATATGGCAGAGGGGAAAAGAGTTGAAAAGATCATGAGGTTTCCTATTTCAGCACAACAACCAGCCCCAAATGGTCCCCAGTGATTCCCTATTCCTTGGCTTCACCCACACTCATATGGGTCCTTCCCAAACTGAACCAGGGTTATTCTCTTTGGCCAATTGAATATGCCAGAAGCAATGATATGCCTCCATTGACATTTTGACAAGAGCCAGAGCCCGAACTACTCAGCCAAGTTTCCCAGACTCCTACCACTCAGGAATGACATGAGATTATTTTTTTTTCTTTTAAGTTTTCAGAATTTGTTATGCAACAGCAGACACCAAACACTTTGGGCGACTAGGACAATTTTGATTAGCCATGTTAACTATGAAACAAAGCAGAGGAAATGGGAACTAGGTATATCAAAGAAATGAAATTTTCTGTTTTTAGAACATACTTTGGCTGTGACAGCTTCCTACCTCCCTGCTCCTCGGGGATCTGGGGATAGACAGAGACTAGGAATTCATCCACAGAGTGCAGATGGTGCTTCCAAGATGAATAATTCATCAGCATCACTTGATAAACTGGTGGCTGGATCAGACCCCCTAGTGTCCTGGTTCTGCAGGTTTGAGTTTGGGTCTTGAACTAGTATTTTAAGTATTGTTCATGGTTTGCGTTTAGGAATCAGAGTCTTAGTACCATGAGTACAGTATGAAAGAGAGAGATGCAGAATGCTAACATGTATTATAACTAACAGTTCTTTGCAGCTGTACTTACACATTATTGAGGGCCTTTGTGGTTTGGGCTTTGATGCTTCCCCCAGATATCCATCTTTGGTGCAATTGGGAGGTGATAGAACCTTGGGCTGTGGCTAGTGAGAGAGGAATGTTCTTAAAGGGTATGGCAGGGTCCTGTCATCCCTTGGTTGCTTTCCCACAGTGAAGTAAACAGTTCATTTTACCCATGTTCCATACCCTTCTCCTCTGTCATAGCCACCAGAGGTCCAAAGCAATGGGCCCATCTAACTATGGACTGGAAACCCCAAAACTGTGAGCCAAAAGAAAACTTTGCTCTTTGCAGGCTATTCTAGGGTGTTGTTGTTATTGTTGTTTGTTTGTTTGGGGGGTAGTGGTTCTCCAATTAAAGGTCCTGATTTTTGTGAGCAACAATTAACGTATATACTTGTGAAACTTAGTGGGAAAAGTGTAGTGCCCCCAAAGTGGGGAGGAGACGTTGATCTCCAGCAACAGGGTCTGCCACCAGTCCTTGTGGGCACTCACCTCTCCTTTCAGTGGTTGTCACCAATGACAAAGTGACCACTAAAATGATAATGGTGTTAAATTAATGCTAATAATTTGTATATTGTTTTTAGCTTCCAGGGGAACATTCATCCTTATCCGATCACACTCAGTTTTTTTGTTTGTTTGTTTGTTTTTTACAGATGTAAAATACACGAATATAAAAAGAAATGTTTTGTTATTCTTGTAGGTCTGATGTTCAAGATGTGTTGTAAAATGCATGACTTGGGTAGATTTTTAAAGAATAGGATTATTTTAATCACACTGTTCACAAACTATAAGCTGTGGGTATCACATCTGTTGAGGGGGAAAGATGCTGGATGAAACAGTGAATCTAGCAAATGTCCTATCAGTTTAGAAAGTATACAAGTACACAAGGTAAAGATTGAACTTTCATTATAGGGGACAGCTAGAGCAACAGTTATGGCTTCACAGTGAACATTGTTCCCTTTATTCTGCTCATGCCCTTTGCTCTTCACGGTGTATATTTGAAACCTGTAAGTAGGTTTTAGGTGAATGGGAAGCATGAGTTTAAAGTAACACCAGAGGATCTTAAAGTGTCCAATTCTGCTCCCCAGGATTTGGATAGTTCTTATATCACTGGGTTAAGTCTCCACAGGTCTATCTTATTTGACAACCAGGAGGACAGATGACATAAGTCCCATATCACAACCGTGCAGCGTGAGGTGTCATGTACATCTTGGCAGAGAAAGCAAACAGCCTTCTAGATGGGAGTCTGTTTCTATAATGAGTAGCGATTCATCGAAATAGAGGGTTACATACATTTCTTTATTCTTTTGAAAGTTTTCATGTGTGCCAGTTAAATGTTCGATTCATATAATTAGCTAACCAGGGGAAGACAGTAAGTTGAATGTTACATTTTTCAGTGGTGTGTGTCTGAGTGCATGTGTTTGGATGTGTGTGTGGTATATGTGGTATATGGTGTGCATGGTGAGGGTGAATGTGAATAGTGTGTATATGAAGGTATTTAAGAATTAACTTTTTTTTGCATGTGCAGGACTAATTTTACATCTTCCTTAGCCACACTGAGTTAAAAGTAGGGCAGTGTATGCCACCACTAATGTTTTGATAGAGGAACATCAAATTCCCCTTAGACTCAGGCACTCCGGATTCCTAGTAAGTAGCCTTCTATCTTGCTGATTGAGATAGATTTCCAACCTTGTTGCCTGGTGACCATGCTTATCTGGAATTCCTGCCAGTCAGTGCCAATTTCTTGTGCCTGGATTCTGATGCCAACTTCTGCCTTCCACATTGTACATTCATGGCTTGCTACATTGGAATCCACATAGCACACATCTTGTCCAAGGTATGTTCCTCACCACTTGAATACTCCCTGTAAATTCGCTGCCCAAGTTGGGCCCTAGCTGGGTTTGACCCTCTTTTAGCTGGTGCCTGCTGTTTAACTAGTGCTATCTCATTTAGACTCTTAGCTACTGATTTCTCCAGTTTAACTCATCAGCAGCAAAGCCTTAATATATGCCTTGGGAAGACAAAGAAAAGATTGAGTTTGGGACTCTGCAGATTAGAGAGAATCAAAGATGACAGCCCTTTTTTGAGGTGTTTCACCAGGGAAGCTGAAACCTAAGTCCATTCTGTTATTTGACTTGTTCATTAATGAAAAGAGATCTACTGGAGACTATCACTTAAGCTCAGTGGGCCAATTAAAGTGTCTTATTTTTGTAGGTATTTTATAGTAATCAGCTATCTTTCAGCTACTTCTTGATCCACATAGACTTGTCAGAATGTCAATCAGATTTTTGTGAATATGTACTAAGAGAAGGAATGGCTGTCTCTATAAAACCGGCACAGGGAGACACTCTCCATAACTCTTACTTCCTCAGTTGGTTCTCTTCTGCATCATTACAGGCATAGGTTGTGCTATCCAGAATGTTTTTGGCACAAAAGATAGATTGTAATCATCTTCCATAATCAGGAAGAGCAAGACAGCTGCTTGATAGACTCATGTTAGAGTAATATATGTATATACAAAGAAGGCTTCCAAACCCATGGAGGAGAGGGAGCCAAACCCAGCAGCCTTCAGATTTATGTGAATGTATAGAAGCTTTATGGCCACAGAATTATGAAGAACTACAGTTTATAAATGGAAAATAATTGGCTTATTTGAGTATGCACACAGGAATAAATAGGATAAAGCTACCTTCCAATTTGGGGCTAAAAGTCTATTACTATGTCTTAATTCAAATGTTTCTGACTTACTGATATTGTCACCAAGTACAGCCCTCTGAAGAATTTAAGGCAACTGTGGTAGTTTGAATATGCTTGGCCCAGGGAGCGGCACTATTAGTAAGTGTGGCTTTGTTGGCAGAAGTGTGTCACTGTGGGGTGGGCAATGAGACCCTCCTAACCATGCGGGAGCCAGTCTTCTAGCAGCCTTCGGATGAAGACGAAGAACTCTCAGCAACTCCTGCACCATGCCTGCCTGGACACTGCCATGATCCTGCCTTGATGATAATGGACTGAACCTCTGAACCTGTAACCCAGCCGCAATTAAATGTTGTCCTTACAAGAGTTGCCTTGGTCAGGTGTCTGTTTACAGCAATAAAACCATAACCAAGACAGTACTTATGATCAAACGTGTTGGTGGCATCCTGGGACAGTAGGTCATTTAGGATACTACTGGATTTTCTCTCATGGGTCTTTTTTTCCCCCCTTCTAGACAGAGTCTTACTCTGTAACCCCTTTTAGCCTCAAACAAATGGCCAGCCTGCTTCAGCCTCCCATGGGTTGAGATTATAGGTGTATTTCACCACACCAAACTCTTTTTTAAGGGCCTTTGGAGGTTCTGAAGTCTCATTGGTGCTGCTTACACACTCATGGATGTGGTGATTGCACAGCTCTAAGGTGGTGTATTAGTCACTTGTTCTGTTGGTAGTAAAATATTCTTACAGAAGCAACTTAAGAATGGGAGGACTTATTTTGTTTCACAATTGCAGTATAGTCTACCAGGGTAAGGAGGTTATGGTAACAGGAGCCTGAAGCAGTCACATCAACTTTCCTGTCAGGAATCAGAGGGAGATAAGAAACATTGTCTTCTAGATTTCCCATCTTAAGTCAGTCCAGGACACAGGCCTAGGGAATGGTGCCACTCACTTTTTCAGAGTGGGTCTTCACTCCTCAAGCAACCCAAAGCAACTCAACTTCCTGATGTACCTGGAGCCTTGCCATCTAGGTGCTTCCAGATCATGCCAAGTTCAACCAACACTAACCCTCACAGGCAGACCCTGTAATATAACCACAGATATGATGCCCCAGATATTGCACAGTCAGCTATCAAGGAAGACTGAAAATAAATTAAGTTTCAAATGGGAAAAAAACTGGAAACCGGGTTCCTGTCAGTTTCTTCCGGCCTTGAGGAAGGCTCACCTATGCTTGTTCTACAGAAAGCAGTATTGGGACAAAGCAATGGTCTCAAAGAACATAGAAAGTAGGTCCTTTGGGAAAGTTTGTCTGCCTTGCAGTTTGAGGGGATAATTTCATTATGGCAGAGAAGGTATGGCAGTGGAGTTGAAGGCTGGCTGGTCACATTGTACCCAGTCAGGGAGCTGAGAGCAATGATGGCTCACGCTTCCTTAATTCCCTCCTTTACAGGGCCAGCAGTATCCTCCCTTCTAATTAACCTACTACAAAAAAGTCTCATGGACCCACCCAGAGATTTGTTTCCAAGCTGATTCTAGATCTTGTCCAGCTTCATAGTCCACATACACACCATGCTGGTTCTGGGGTTTTGTTTATGTACAAAGTAGCAGCAATAAAAATGTGACATTATGCTGTAATCTAAGAAGTTGTCCACGGTTGGTCACGTGGGATCAGCAGAACCATTAGTTTCCTAAGAGAACCTGACAGCTGTTCTCCTGACCTCTGGATATTCTGTAAACCTCACTACTGCAGAAAAGAAGGCCCATGGGACTTGGGCAAGGCAGTTATTAATTTGAGTTTCTGTCCCTGCTAGCTATCTTGTTACATCATGTAACCTTTTCAAACCACAATTTCTTCAACTGTAAAGTTGGGTTATTAATTACTTCATTTTGGGGTTGTAAAGAGCGTTAGATAAAATAATGTAAGGTCATCAGTTCAGTGCTTAATACGTGATAAAAATCTCAACAAGTAGTATGTTCATGTTCATCAGTGCTTAATACATGATAAAACCTCAATAAGTAGTACGTTCCTGTTCACACAGCACCAGTTACATGATGCTTGGGGCCGAGTAAAAATGTCAATGTGATCTTCCTCTTGGTGCAGACCATGAAGGGAGCTGCCATCTCTTGCATGGTATCATGGTTGCTCAATCTCAGACCATTGTGAAATTCAAATTCATGGAGGAAGAGGAGGAGAAAGAGGAAGAGGAGGAGGAAGAAGAGGTGATGTTTATCCAGTATCATCTAGAACAGTGATTCTCAACCTGTGGGCTACAACCCCTTTAACAGTTGTATGTCAGATATTCTGCATGCCAGATTTACATTACAATTCATAACGGTAAAGTTATGAAGTAGCAAAAAAATTCATGGTTGAGGGTTATCACAACACAAGAAATTGAAATAAAGGATCAGAGCATTGGGAAGGTTGAGAACCACTGACTTACAACAATACATCCAACCCAAAGTAGGTGTGACAACGAGGTATGGAGGAGATTCAGAGACTAGATCTTTATGTCCAACATTAGTTGTTGGGAATGTGAAAACAAAGTACACAATGCTCAGTGGATTCTAGAAATATTTTTGTCCACAAAGTCAAAGAGCTAGGAATTTTCTGTCCTGAGACTGCACAAAGCATTTCCTCTAAGAACTCTAAAGCCAGTGTGGAAAGAATGACTCTGCTGACCAGAAGCACAAGTTCTAATACTAGGTGCCCAGCAAAGGAAGTGAACAGATGGTCCTTGGGCTTAAATGAAGATACCAAGCCACCAAACAACAGACCAGCCAAATGGAAATGTGTGCCCTTTAATTCAGTCATCAGTGTGGCGGCCAATAGTTTGAGGCATAGTATTAAGGCAAGTGCACAGCCCTTCTCAGAACTGGGAGCCCCTGACTCCACAGATTGTCTGTGAAGCCAACCCTGATGAGCACACCAGAATGTGGGTCATCCTAATATGATTTTACCTCACATTGTTTTGTCTTGGAGTCGGGTCTGAAGATATGCAGGTTTTCACTTAAATGCCTTCCAAAGATAAGACCCTCCGCTATTCTCTGGAAGGCTGAGCATTAGGTTATAAAAGGAAATGGCATTTTTTAGATGACATTGGTAATCACAATACAGGGAAGAAAGGTATCCCATCAGTTTTGGTTGCTCATAACTTCTAAGACATCTTTAAAGATGATGTATAGTCTAATGTCCAGGATCCATGCCCAAGTGTTTCATGCTCTTTTGCAAAATAAGTTTAAATAACCACTATGTGATTTCTTTCTATTTGCAAATACTTTACAATACACTAATAATAATAATAAATAATAATAATTAAATTAACAGTAATAAAAGAATATGGCAGTTTCCCTCCAGACGAGGCAGATTTCTAACCTTGACTAAAATCGCTATTGCTATGAGTATCCCTCTTTTCATTCATGTGATGAAGGAAGCTGTGTTTATTTCAATGCCAAAGAATAGATTCATTCTTAAAAACCTGAAAAAGTTATTTGCTATCTGATTTGTACATGTCTTATATTTATATAGATCAAACGAAACTTCTCAAAGGACAATTCCATAGGGACAAAACAGACAACCGTTCTAAGGTTAAAAATGGCTCTGGAAAGCTTGTACAACCACTCTGGAAGTCAGTCTGGCGTTTTCTCAGAAAATTGGACATAGTGCTACCGAAAGATCCTGCAATACCTCTCCTGGGCATATACCCAGAAGATGTTCCAACTGGTAAAAAGGACACATGTTCCACTATGTTCATAGCAGCCTTATTTATAATATCCAGAAGCTGGAAAGAACCCAGATGTCCCTCAACAGAGGAATGGATACAGAAAATGTGGTACATTTACACAATGGAATACTATTCCGCTATTAAAAAAAATGAATTCATGAAATTCTTGGGCAAATGGATGTATCCGGAGGATATAATCCTTAGTGAGGTAACCCAATCACAGAAGAAGTCATTGGATATGCGCTCACTGATAAATGGATATTAGCCCAGAAACTTAGAATACCCAAGATACAATTTGCAAAACACAAGAAAATCAAGAAGGAAGACCAGTGCATGGATACATCATTCCTCCTGTGAATAGGAAACAAAATACCCATGAAAGGAGTTACAGAGACAAAGTTTAGAGCTAAGACGAAAGGATGGACCATACAGAGACTACCCCACCAGGGGGGATCCATCCCATAATCAGTCATTAAACTCAGACAAACTGCATAAAACAGCTAGTGCCTACTTAAGGGAACCTGATATAGCTGTCTCGTACAGAAGTGGATGCTCATAATCATATATATGATGGAACACAGGGCCCACAATGGAGAAGCTAGAGATAGAACCCAAGGAGCTGAAGGGGTCTGCAACCCTAGAAGAGGAACAACAATATGAACTAACCAGAACCTCCAGAACATGTGTCTCTAGCTCTACATGTAGCAGAAGATGGCCTAATTGGCCATCATTGGGTGGAGAGACCCCTTGGTATTGTAATCTTTATATACCCCAATACAGGGGAACGCCAGGACCAAGAAGTGGGAGTGGGTGGGCAGGGGAACAGGGTGGGGGGAGGGGGAGAACTTTTGGGATAACAGTTGAAATGTAAATTAAGAAAATATCTAATAAAAACGAATAAAAATGGCTCTGGAATCTTTGAATAAACTACTGTGTGTTCTTTCTGTCTGAAACACTTCACACTTTTCTTCTAGGAAAACAGACAACCAAGAACAACAGCAGAAACAAACAAAAATGAAAACACCTACTCATGGTTCCAGTCTCAGCTTAGTGCCATCTTTCTGATTCTTCAAACTAAATTCAGCTTCATGCTATCCAAGATCAACTTTTAAAAACTGCGTGTTTCTATCTATCATCAGACTCACCTCAGCTCCTTCACACCATGGCTATGTGGGTTTACTTGGACAATTCACACCCCTCCTCTCTGTCTTTGTCTGTGTCTGTCTCTCTTTCTCTGCCTCTCTGTCTCTGTCTCTCTCTCTCTCTCTCTCTCTCTCTCTCTCTGTGTGTGAATGTGAATGTGTACTCTTAAGACAGGAATCTTGGAGGTTTTGTTGACTTTCTTATCCTGTAAATCTGACACAGTGACTAAAACGTGGAGTAACTCATTACATATTTTTTGAATGGGGAAAGGCATGAAAATGGCCAAAGATATGACTGGTAGGAAAAAATACTGTGTTCTACATTTACTAGAGACACTTGCAGTTACAAGTCACTGTGATTTCCTAGGAAATGGTACTTAAAGAAGTTAACACAAATGTCCTTAGAAGGCCTCTGGCCTGAAAAAGAAATTTTAAAAAAATACTTAACAAAGAACACACTAGGAAAACCTTTTCATGACACATTAGCTAATTCCTTGACTTCAGACCCATGGCAGCAGGAATGAACAGCAGGATTAGGCTGAGTTTCTTGGAATTGAGCTTGAGAACCTTGCTGAATTCCTACTGACCTAATACGGATGCTGTAAGAAGCTAGCCTTGCTGCTGAATTTATGAGCAAAACAAGATAACCACATGTCATTATATGGATAACAACCAGCTCCCTCAAGAAATATCTCTCTACATTAGAACACCTGAGTATTCCCTTACAGTAACTCCATGCCATGGTTGTCAGAGCAAAGACTCTGGTTCTTTTCTTCTGGGTATTTGACAATGAGTTCATGCTGTGTTTACAGAAATCCAGATCCTAGGTTAGGATAAAATACTGTCTGAATTCAATGTTGAAAATGTGAAATTTGGAAAGTTACTTTAAATAACGTAGTTGAAGGCATGGCTCTTTAAAATGGACATTCATAAAGGAACATCTCCTCCCCAGAGCAGAGTTGGGTGAGCTTGACAGGCTGGAAACCCAAGGATGTCAGGTGAACACAGGACAGAAAGTAAGAAAAAAAAAGATGGGGGCACTCTTGCTCAAGATCCTGACATGAAAACTCAGCACCTGGGTGTAACCAGCAACAACTTAGGAGCAGGCAATCAGCACCAGTCAAAACAGGAACCAAAAGGTCTGCACAAACAAGATAATCCTGTAAAGGGCCATAAAAAACCAGGCTCCAGGCAGCTCAGGAGATGTTTGGGTCTCCAGTATACTACAGCACACATGGGTCATATACCCTGTAACAACAAAAGAGCCTTCCTTTGATGGCACCTCCTGCAAACATCTCCTGCCTCTCACTTCATTCTTTCCTTGGCTACCATTGAGTGCCCAATACGGGCTAAGTTGGCCTGGCTAAGCATACCTGCAGCTTTGGGCAGGTGAGCTATCCTCTTTCATTCTCAATAAACATCTCTCTCAAGGAGCTAGAGCCAGTATCCACTCACGGCCCTTTCCTCCCCAGTGAATTTGGACATGCTGGCTTGCTGTGCACTTGGCAGTTGGACTTGTGACATGCTTGTGACACCTCTCCTTAATGCTCATGGGTGAGTGCCACCTCTGAAGACTGGTATCATTAGAGCTAGATTGTTAGGTTGTTAGCTTTGTTGTGAGCCATTTCCTCTTTTTACGTGTGAACAATAAATAGTGCATTTGGAGACACTGGATTGTCTGCTTCTCTGTGACACATAAATTCTGTTCAAGACAGGACACAGCATAGGTCTATGAACATATAACATTGGAGGACAGAACTAGATTTCCATGAGGGGCCCTGTATATCACAGCAAGGCAATATATCATTTTGAAAAAGGGATTTTTCAAATAATCTGGGCCACTTACAGGTCTAATCCTAGCTCTGGGGATTGTGGGGCTAAGTTTTAAGCAGTCTGAGACCTTGTCTCAAGAAACAAAAGAAAAACAGGAAGGTTTTTTTCTACCACAGGGTTGCTGAACAAAGCAACTTCTGGATACTGTATCCTAACAGAATCTGGATGGCCTTATGGGAACTGTTCTTACAGTAGATAAGAATTTTAGAAGATGTATTTTAATTTTTAATTATGTGTGCATTTCTGGGTATAAATGCCCATAGATCCAAATGGGCATGAATTCCCTGCAACTGAAGTTATAGGGAGTTATGAGCTGCCCAGTGTGGTTCCTGGACTCCTCTGAAAGCGTCACTCATTTGTAACCACTAGATCATCTCTCTAAAATTTGCAATTAAGATTAATTTCAATTCTATAATTTTTCTAAAGGAGTGGACTATATATGGATTTTTTATCAAATAGTTGTCATTCTCAAACTTCTATACTAAAATATATAAAGCACAAGTTCATAACCTATTTTTTTTTCTCTCTTGACTTTGTAGATAAATCAGCTTCTCGATTTCACCCTTTTACTCCACCACATCTGGAGGTTATTAAGTTCACTTATCAACTTGAGAATCTCTGGGTCTTTCTTTACAGACCATCTGGATCACCAAATGCTGCTGGAGGCCCAAGTTCATTTATCAACTTGAGAAGCTCTGGGTCTTACAGACCATCTATCACCCAATACTGCTGGAGGCCTGCCTCTGCACAATATTCTCTCACCTCTGTGACATCCCACCTTCCTTATTTTCTCTCATTTCTGTCAGCCTGAGGATGCTACTTCCTTTGCCTACCTCTAAAATGTGACATTCTGGCAAGTTGAGTCCTGATCTCACTCAACCTCCCGCTATTTCCAAGACTTCACTGATCCTCTATGCATTGACACTTGTGACTCTGGATCATGGACCCCAAGGTCTCTGGCATGGACTCCACATCCTGACTTCCCAGTACCTTGCCTTCTCGTGGAACGATACTACTGATGACCTTTTCCCAGCTCCTCTCCTTTCTGATATCTGCTCTTGGCCATATCCAAGATTTCAGGGATTTGTCGTCTTGGCTGCTCAAACTGCAGACCCAGGTCTATCTTTCTCTCTTTACTGGTGGATGATGTCTATTCTGAGTACAGAACATTTTCCATCTTACCTCCTGTTTGACTGCATGAAGCCACTGTCTTAGACAGGGTTTCTATTCCTGCACAAACATCAAGACCAAGAAGCAAGTTGGTGAGGAAAGGGTTTATTCAGCTTACACTTCCATACAGCTGTTTATCACCAAAGGAAGTCAGGACTAGAACTCAAGCAGGTCAGAAAGCAGGAGCTGATGCAGAAGCCATGGAGGGATGTTCTTTACTGGCTTGCTTCCCCTGGCTTGCTCACCCTGCTCTCTTATAGAACCCAAGACTACCAGCCCAGAGATGACACCACCTACAAGGGGACCTCCCCCCTTGATCACTAATTGAGAAAATACCCCACAGCTGGATCTCATGGAGGCACTTCCCCAACTGAAGCTCCTTTCTCTGTGATAACTCCAGCTGTGTCAAGTTGACACAAAACTAGCCAGTACAGCCACCATACCTCTCTATTCTGCATTAGTCTTGAACACTAGCTTTCTCATCTAGGATACTGGTGTGGGCTTATAAAGCTAACTTCTATCCTTTTATGACATTAGGCCATATGACAGTGAATTTTTAAAAGTTGGTTTTTGTTGTTGTTATTGTTGTTGTCTTTTTACTTAAGACCCTCTACTAGGTTCTATTGCCTTAATAATAGAATATAAACTCCTAAAAACAACATATAAGACTTGTTATAACCATGTGAGTTGGGCTAGATGTAGCAGGATATACCTTTAATCACTCAGGAGGCAGAAGCAGGTGAGTTTGAGGCCAGCATGGTTTATATAAAAAGTTCCATGTTTAGCCAGGGCTACATAATGAAACTCTGACTCAAACAAACAAGCGTGTAAGTCAGTGTCCTCATTGTCACCTGTAGTTTCTTTCACACCTACGGCATTTGTACAGAACTTCATAAATATTTGTTTCCCTCTTAAGCTCTCTCTGTTCTTCCCTATGTCCCTCCACCCCTTTCTTATGTGACCAGACTAGCACCACTGTGCCAAAGCAGATTCAGACTTCACCAACTTTAGAGGCTTGTTTTTCTGTAACCACTATCTCTACACTGACAAACGATTGCCTCAGCATCTGGAGGCTTCTGACAAATGAGATAATGACAGCCCAGGGAAGGTGCCATTAACTCCAGGAAGGGTTTTATTATTAGGAAAAAAAAAAAAAAAGGAACACGCTGAAAATTATTTGACAAATGAATGCTTTGAGGTTATATTGATTGATTCTAGGAACAATCTCTGTGCTCTGAAGAACAAAGCAATCGATTAGGTGATAGTTAGGGTAGGTTGCTCTGCTTTGTTTTTGGTGCTGGGAAAGAACCCAGCATACAGCCACAAGCATACAGTGCTGATTTCCTGAGTTACAGCTCCAGTCACCTGCTCCTTCTTAAAACACAGTAAGAGAAAATCTTAGTGTACTGAAAGTACAAACCTTTCTCAGGATGTTCTCATATCAAGAAAGATTCCACAGCCTTGCTTGTGAAGTAACATTAACAACTTCCTTAACGTAAAAGCCTCTGTTGTTCTACTGGGAATTTATAAATGTGCTCAGGGAATACATATTGTGAATAACCTGGTAGCTATATTTCATTGTACTAATACACTCTTGAATTTCTTAAGGTCTATTCTAATGATATATACACAGCATGGGGAAGACCTTTTCTTAAACTCTAGATCTTAGTTGTTTATCATAACTTAGCTTTACCGCACATAAATATTTTATATATTTTGTATACCTAGTATAAAGGAAAGGACAACATTATTCTTTTTTTCACAAATTATAGAACAAAGATTTTTCCCCAAAGGACATTACACATCATTGCTGATGTCAAATCTGTGCAGGCAAGGCTCAACATCTTGTGTGTCAAAGTCACCACTGATTGAGTGTCACAATAGAGTAAGAGAAATGTCCCAGGAAAATGCCAAGACAAGGAAGTTGACAAAGATTTTGGCTTGGGTGTCTGGGGATAAAGATCAGTTGGTAGAGTGCTCTCCCAGCATAGAAGAGGCCCCAGGTTTATTCCCCAGCACTGCCTGTGATCCAAGCATGCAGGACATACAGGTGAAAGGATTGGACATGCAAGGTCATGGATGATTATATAGTAAGTTGGGGGCTATATGATGCCGTGTGTGTGTGTGTGTGTGTGTGTGTGTGTGTGTGTGTGTGAGAGAGAGAGAGAGAGAGAGAGAGAGAGAGAACAGGATTGAGAAAAATTCCTCATTAGTGAAAGGGTAATTATTTTAAGTATCTGTTCTTATTTCTAATCATGTTATGGAGAAATTCCTCAAATAGAACTTATATTTAAATTTTTTTAAAGATTTACTTTATGTGTGTTTCTTCCTGTTTACTAAAAGTATACTCTTATTATACAATATATACTTATTACAGCTTTCCCTTCCTGAACTCCACTCAGTTCCTCCCCACCTCTTCTTCAACCTGGTCCATTCCCCTTCTAACACTCTTAGAAAAGAACATGTTCCTAAGAAATAACAATGAAAGAAAATAAAATCTAATAAGACATTAAAATAAAAACTATCATATTGAAGTTGGACAAAGGCAAATCAACAGAAGGAAAAGAGTCCAAGAGAAGGCAAAAGTAGAGACCCACTCAATCCATACACTTGGGAATCCCATAAAAATACTAAACTGAAAGCTACACCATATATGTAGAGGACCTGGTGCAGACCTATGTAGGTCCTGTGTATGCTACTTCAGTCTTTGTGAATTCACATGAGCTTTTCTCAGTTGCTTTAGAAGGCCTTGTTCTTTTAGCATCCTCAGGTTCTTACACTCTTCCTGCCTCCTCTTGCTCTGGGTTCTCTGAGCCCTAAGGAGAGGGATTTGATGGAGACATTTTGTCTAGAGCTGAGTGTTCTAAGGTCTCTCACTCTCCACATAATGTCTGGGTGTCAGTCTCTGTATTTGTTCCCATTTGCTGCAGGAGGAAGCCTCTTGGATGATGACTGAATAATAGACTGGTCTGAATGTATCAGAATGTCATTAGGAGTTGTCTTATTGCTACCTTTTTTAAGGACCTGTAGGTTTTTGGTTTGACCCTAGGTCTCTGGGCTATCTATTCTCTGTGTCAGATCTCATGGAGTGGGTTTTAAGTCAAAGCAGACATCAGTTGGTTATTCCTACCAGGTTTTTACCACTATTGCCCTAATCACTCAATACAAAAATGGATAAAGAAAATATGTTTCATTTACATAATTATTCAACTCTTTAATGATGTCATGAAACTTGCAGTAAAATGGATAGAACTAGAAAAAGATCATCCTAAGTGACGTAACCCAGATCTAGAAAGATGAATATAGTGTATCTTACTTATAGCTGGATAGTACCCATTAAATAAATGATAAACAAGCAACAAAGGACTAGGGACACATGTATCTCTGGGAGGGAAAATAAAATATATTTTCTGGGTAGACTAGAACCAGGAGGATCAAGTGGAAAGGGGGGAAGAGAGAGGGATTGACAAGGGAACAAGAGGATAGACAGCCTGAGTTGGAGGGCATTTGAAGTGCTGTATGGAGACTTAGTACAGCAAAAACTTCCTATAATATATGAAGGCAATCCTGACGAAGTCTCCAAATAATGAGAGAGATGGAGTCCCAACTGTCTCTTTTCACCAAACAAAGCTTCCAGTGTGGGGACTGGGTTTCCTTCCAATTGAGTTGTTGACTGAAGGGGTCCCATAGAAATTCCCAATCAGCCAAGGTTGTTGCTAAGACAATAGGCTGCTTACCAGAAACTGATGGCAGGGTCCTTTGCTGAAGACAAAATCTACACAACTCATTGAACATAGAGAGGTTGAGCTGGTGATTACACAGAACATTCACCCCCATATTCTAGTGTCTATGACAGAAAAGTTCTCTGCAGGATACCAAAAGAGAAAGATAAACACCAATCCAACCATAAAACTTTCCATGTACAATCTTTTCTGCCTTCAAAATATACTAGGGTAATGATAAATCAGTCTTTTAAAAGCTTGCAGCTTAAATATGATTTGATTTAGTTTTTAGTCAAATTCAGACTAAAGCTGAACCAGCATTCTTTCTGTGTAGGTTTAATACCAGATGCTATGAGCAAAGGTTCTCTTTTTCTAAGGACTATTTAATTTTTACTCACTGGGACCAAAGGTACTATAGCACAGAAATGTCAATGTATTTAAACATATGCACACAAGAGTCTCAGAGGGAGAAGCTCCTTGCTTCCTGAAGGGCTGCAAATGCTCTTATCTTATAAGGAAGCTAATCAGCTTGAAAGAGTCCTTGAAAACCTAGGTTCCCATGGCTTCAATTCTAATTATTTCTGGATTCAGAAACTATCCAGGGCAGTTATACAAACCAACACAAAAAGAAAGGGGATTTAATGAGATTTATTTGGTGGTACTCGGAATAAAGTGTTAAGACATTTCTCTCTTGATAATAAACTAATAGAAACCATTGAACACCATTCTATCCCCAGAAGATGTGTGTTTATGAGCCAAGGAATGTCAAGAGATGACAGGAAAGAACCAGTTGAGCCTTTACAGAACCTTTATTCATGCTACAAATTCTGGACTTGGTAAAAGATCTCTTGTCCCCCCCCCCTCTCCATTCTCTCATCCACCCACCCACCCACCCACCTATTGACAAGCACACTCACTTCCTCATCCTTCCAGGTCTACTCCCTTACCCCCAACTTGTGACCCACATTTTGTGTTGTCCATACCCTCACTGGAGCATGGTCAAACTCCCTGGTGGCCAGTTCTGAAAAGAAAACTGAGAACTTCCTTTCCCACCTGCATCCCCACCAGATGCCATCAATTGTCGAGAGAGCTACACTTCAGCATCCTTATCACAATTTTTAAGAGTTACTTTCCCCTGCATTTTCCACCTGGGCCTGGAGCTCTGTGCCACAGCTCTCCATACTCAGATCCCACCAGAAGAAAGCAGGTCTCCCAGGAGAGCTGACACACCTGACAGCAAAGCTCTCCATACCCAGTTCGACCAGGAGAGAGATGGTCTCCCGAGACTGCTGACATACCTGAGAGCACAGGTGAGACTGCCATTTCTGCTCAAATTCCTGGCCCAAGAGGGACCCATCCAGAGCCACCAGGACACAGAAACTGAGGAGCAGCCTGGGTTAGAATCCTTCCAGTTTCTGTCTGTGCCCCAGAGCTGATCCTGTGCCACAGATCTTCATAGCCAAAATCCTCCCAGAGAGAACTGGTCTCCCAAGAATGCTGACACACAGGCTTACTGGAGGGACAAACCACCTCAGGTTCTAGGGGGTCTCATAGATGTGAAAGATGGTAGTGTAGTGGTAGATCTGCCAAATCTAGACACACAGCATGTATTCATATTAATTGTGTTGTGTTTTCTTTGCTAGGGCATATTTGGGATGGAGAGATTTACTACAACATATGATCGTTTCATTAGATGCTGAGAAAGCATTTGACAAAATCCAATATTCCTTTATGTTAAAAGTCTTGGAAAAAAATCAAGAATTCAAGGCCCATACCTAAACATAGTAAAAGCAATCTACAGCAAACCAGTAGTCAACATCAAACTAAATGGAGAGAAATATGAAGGAATCCCACTAAAACCAGGGACTAGGCAAGGCTGCACACTCTCTCCCTACCTATTCAATATAGTACTGGAAGTCCTAGCCAGAGCAATTAGACAACAAAAGGAAATGAAGGGGATACAAATTGGAAAGGAAGAAGTCAAAATAACACTATTTGCAGATGATATGATTGTATTCTTAAGTGACCACAAAAATTCTACCAGAGAACTTCTTAATCTAATAAAAACATTCAGCAAAGTGTCTGGATATAAAATTAACTTTAAAAAAATAAGTAGCCTTTCTAAACTCAAAAGATAAGTGGGCTGAGAAAGAAATTAGGGAAATGACACCCTTCACAATAGTCATAAACAATATAAAATATCTTGTATTTGACTCTAACCAAACAAGTGAAAAATATGTATGACAAGAACTTCATGTCTCTGAAAAAAGAAATTGAAGAAGACCTCAGAAGATGAAAAGATCTCCCATGCTCATGGATTGGCAGGATTAATATAGTAAAAATGGCCATTTTGCCAAAAGCAATCTACAGAGTCAACGCAATTTCCATCAAAATTCCAATTCAATTCTTCATAGAGTTAGAACAATTTCAAATTCATTTGGATTAACAAAAAACCCAGGATAGTGAAAACTATTCTAAAATAAAAGAACTTCCGGGGAACCACCATGCCTGACCTCAAGCTGTACTCTAGAGCAATAGTAATAAAAATGACATGGTATTGTTACAGTGACAGGCAGGTAAATCAATGGAATTGAAGATCCAGAAATTAAGCTAAAATCAAAGGAGCTAAAATTATCCAGTGGAAAGAAGACAGCATTTTCAACAAATGGTGCTGGCTCAACTGGCAGTTAGCCTGGAGAAGAGTGCAAACTGATCCATTCTTATCTCCCTATACAAACTCAGGTGACCGCAGATGCTGGCGAGGATGTGGAGAAAGAGGAACATTCTTCCATTGTTGGTGGGACTGCAATCTGGTACAACCACTCTGGAAATCAGTCTGGCAGTTCCCCACTAGACTGAACATAATACTACCTGAGGACCTAGATATAACACTCCTGGGCATTTACCCAGAAGATGCTCCAACATGTGGGATCCATCCCACATGTAGACACCAAACCCAGGCGCTATTGTGGATGCCAAGAAGTGCTTGCTGACAGGAGCCTGATACAGCTGTCTCCTGAATGGCTCTAGCAGATTCTGACCAATACGAAGCAGATGCTTGCAGCCAATCATAGGACTGAGCACAGTGACACCAATGGGATAGTTAGGGGAAGGACTGAAGGAGCTATCAATGGGAGGGGAGGCCCTTGGTTCAGTAAAGGCTTGATGCCCCAGTAGAGAGGAATGCTAGGGTGGTGAGGCAGTAGTAGGTAGGTGGGTTGGGAGCACTCTCATAGAAGCAGGGTAAAGAGGGATGGGATTGCGGGTTTTCAGAGGGGAAACTGGGAAAGGGTATAACATATTAAATGTAAATAAATAAAATTCAATTGAAAAATAATATTTAAAAAATAGAGTTCCTTTAATGGCTTTCTCTTTAGGATATTATTTTAGGGGTGGGGTATCATAGACACCACTCTCTGTCTCTCTCCCCCTCCCTGACTCCCCATCTCCACCCCTACTGTGAGCTGGCAGTCACCAATACCTTTTGCCAAGCTCTCTTATGTTCTTTAACCCCCTTCGGCTCAGTATTTCATATGTTTCAGAACACTGTCCCCTAAGCAATCACAGATCGCATTGTAATATGAGCACTCCACCATCAAAACATGTGTATTTAGTACTTTAAAAGTGCAGGGAAGGGCTGGGTATTCAGTATTAGAATTCTTCCTAGCATGTGCAAAGCTCTAAGTTCCATTTCCAGTACCACAATAAATAAATGGATAAATAATATTGCAGTGCACAGTAAAATGGTCCCTAAAAAGCAACCTAGGGCCAGGGGAGAGTTCACTATGTCATGAATTGCCTCCTGTTGACTGAATTCCAATGCTTCCTGGTTCTTTCTTATCTTCCCAAGACCTAACTTGGACCCTGCTGCTCCTTCTAAAGAAGAGTCAATTGTTTATCTTGGTATCTTTGTGAAACTTTTAAAAGAGAGGCAGTGTGATATCAGAATTAACTGTACAGTCCTTCAATGTGGAAGGCTTCAATCTGATTCTGCTTGGATCTTTCATTCCAAACATCTGAAAAAAATTCAATACCTAAAGTCAGGTGATTATATTAGCTAGAAGCTAATAGCCTCCATATTTTATTCAAGGACCTTAAATTAGGTTCTGAAAGGCTGGAGAGAAGAATAGGGGCTTGGTTCATATTCTCTGCTCTTTCAGCTGTGTGAGTGTAGCTATGAATACTCTGGAGAAAGGTGAGCAACTGAGCTGGGGCAGAGCAGAATAGATACACTTTCTTCTCTGTGCCTTAATGGTCCACTTTACAACCATGGGCTCTTGCCCCCCTACTCCAACACCTCTGCACTGACTTCTTGCCATGAGCTCATTTCCATTCTCAGTCTGGGTATTCTTCTCTCACTTTATTATCTCCCTGAGAAATCTTCAGCCCCTGTGATGGGGTCACAGGTGCACTATGAATCAATGTCTGACACCAAATGTGGTGGCATGTGACTCTAATCTTCTTGCTTGGGAGCCAGAAGCAGTAAGGTTACTTGCAAGTTCTAGGGCAGTGTGGGCTACACTGAAATTTCCAAGCTAGCTAGGGCTGTTTAGAAAGACAATGTCTTTAAAATAACAAAACAAACTAACTGACTGGCAGATACAAACATTCAGGAATGTCCTGAATTGTCTGAGATTGCTATGGGTAAAACCAACAGGAAATAATGATTTGTCTAGGAAGGCAACCCAAAATTACGTGGACATACTTTTCTCACATTTAGTTCACCTCATGACCAAAACCAGCCAAGGCAGTGGTCCTAATGTGTACATTTTGGTCTAATTTCCCAAGAAATTTGAATGCACACACTCCTTGTTAGACCTAGTTGACAGGCACTGAAGTCTCTTGATTATCTATTTCTTTTCCTGACTCTAACCTGGAGAACTAAAGAAATGTATTTAGAGAAGGTACCATGAGGTGCTGAGGAAAGCCAGGAGCCTGATATAGCTGTCTCCTGAGAGGCTCTGCCAGGGCTTGACAAATACAGAAGTGGATGCTCACAGTCATCCATTGGATGGAGCACAGGGTCCCCAAGGAAGGAGCTAGAGAAAGTACCCAGGAAGCTATGGGGTTTGCAGCCCCATAGGAGGAACAACAATATGAACTAACCAGTACCAACAAAGTTCCTTGGGACTAAACCACCAACCAAAGAAAACACATGGTGGGACTCATGGCTCTAGCAGAGGATGGCCTAGGCAGTCATCAATGGGAGGAGAGGCCCTTGGTCCCGTGTGAAGGCTCTGTGCCCCATTATAGGGGAGTGCCAGGGTCAGGAAGCAGGAGTGGGTGGGTTGGAGAGCAGGGGAAGGAGGGAAAGAGGTAAGGGGATTTTCAGAGGGGAAACCAGGAAAGGAGATAACATTTGAAATGTAAACAAAGAAAATATTTAATAAAATAAAAATAAAAAAAGAAATGTATTTAGATAATCAATCAGGATTGCAAACTACCTGAAAGAAAAAGTGATTGAAAAATGGAAAAGATTACACTTAGCACACTTAGCACAGGAATAAAAGTTTATATGACAAACAGGAGCTTTTGTCCAAAGTCAGATTGTGTAGGAGAAAGCCAAAGATTTTATAGATATGTAGATATACTTTATGTCAAGCAAGTATCAGTGCCAGTTTAATTAGTCTTAAAGGAGTATAGTTTTAATTTTTAAAGTTATTTCTTTTTCCTTTTGAGATTATTATATAATTGCATCGTTTTTGCCTTTCCCTTTTCAAACCTTCCCACATACCCCGCCTTGTTCTCTTCAAATCCATAGTCTCTTTTTTATCATTAATTGTTGTTAAATGCATATATATGTATATATACATTTGTACATATATATTTTTAAATATTTCCTGTTTTGTCTGTATGATATTATTTGTGTGTATGTTCTTAGGGCTGTTTGCCACTGAACAGCCAGTTTGAGTGCTCTTTTTTGGGTTAGATCATGTCTCCAGCTCTCAGCATTCCTAAGTTGCCTGTAGTTCTTTTGTAGGGATGAGGCTCCCTGGGCTTTCCCTGCTACTCTGTTGGTGTCATCCTTGTTCAGGTGAGGTTTAGGTTGTCATGTTGGTGAGACTTTGTGGGTGTAATTTCTAACACCCCTAATTGAGCAATAAACTCCCCAACCGTTGGCTCTTAGAACTTTTCTGACTCTTCTTCTACAATGCTCTCTGAGCCTTAGGTGGGGGAGTTGTTTTGTAGATGTACTGTGGGTCTGAGCTCAACCACTCTGCATTTTGATTGGTTGTGGTTTTCTTTAAGGATCTCCAACTGTTTTGAATAGAAGCTTCCTTGATGCAGAGTAAGGAATACCCTTACCTGTGGGCAGGACAAATGTTTATAATGAAGTTAGGGATTATGCTGGTTGAGTAAAGTGGAGGTTGTAGATTCTTCTAGAAGACTGGTGACTTCACTAGACCTGTAGTGGCACACATAACTTGACAGTAGCCAACAGCTCTCTAATTGGACACCAGAGAGAAACTCTAAATGGAAAGATAGCCAACTGCCCAGGGCTAAGGAAGTTCAAAGGCCAGATGAGGCAGCTCTGTGCTACGTTTGTGCTGGGGACCAGAGACTAGCCCATGTATGCTATTTGGTTGATGGCTTCATCTCTGCAAGCTCTGAGGGGTCCAGGTTAGTTAATATTGTTGTTTTTCCCATGGGGTGCCATCTGCTTCAACCTTTTGTTGTTGTTGTTGTTGTATGTTTTTGTTTTTTTTTCGACACAAGGTTTCTCTGTATAGCCCTGGCTGTGCTGGAACTCACTTTGTAGACCAGGCTGGCCTCAAACTCAGAAATCTGCCTGCCTCTGCCTCCCAAGTGCTGGGATTAAAGACGTATGCCACTTGCTTCAATTTTTAATGACCAGTGTTTCTGGTTTAGTGCTATGTGTACAGACAGACTCAGACTGGCTATATCTTAAGTTGTGGTATAAATAACTCATCTAAGAGCCCATTTATATTGATATTTCTTTTAAAAACTTTATATTTATTTAGTGTACGTATTGTCACAAAGAACATGTAGAGATAAGAAGACAACTTACAGGAGTTGATTCTCTCCTACCATGTGTGGCCCAGAGACTGAACCCAGGCCATTGAGTTTGGTGGCAAGTGCCTTTAACTGCTGAGCCACCTTTTCACCCCTGTAGTGACATATCTCAGTGGGTCTCACTTGTAGGTGAATATAATACAAAGTGGCAGGAAATAGTACAACATCTTCAAATGCTTTAAAGATCGATGGTACCTAGACCCCAGAGGTGCAACTTGAATAAATACGTGAATGCTAGCCAAATAATACTAACTCAGTACACTTGGCAGAAAAAGCTATCTGAATGTGGGGGGGGGGGGCAAATAGGAACACGAGGTTTTTTTTTTTTTTTAATTGCCTATTACCAAGGAAATCCAAGTTGAGGCTGCATGGAGACTAGCAGGTATATGTGATACAGGAAACACTGTGTCATTTGATTTGAAGCATGACATAGTGAGGGGGTTAAATGTGGGGAGGGGGACAGGAAATATGCCTGCCACACGAGCATATTCTTTCAGGCTGAACTTTGGAAGGCGCTGAATTGACCACGTATGTGAATGATACTGTTTTCTACTTATGTCTGACCTCCAACAAACATTACAATTTTTGAGGTCCTATTGTTTCTAAAACTCCCAAGTTTTAGCATCACCTCTGACTTCTTCCCTTTCTTGCCACCCTGGCTAAAGTCAAGCCATATTCCCCTTAACACTTCAAATAACATACATAGCACATGGCTTTTTTGCTTTCCGAGCAGGACTGGTTTCCTCCAAGTGTTACTGTAGCTTGGAATGAAATGTCTGTGCTGCAAGAAAGAGTCCTCACTGTTTTCCTTTACCTTCAGGGCCCTAGAATCTGTCAGAGCAGGGGATTATCTGTGATTGGTTTACCCAGAAATTACAGTTAGCAAAGCCTTCCTTCTTGTCACACAGATCTTCCATCTCTATGGACAACTTACTCTGGAGTCTGTGACTATTTCTAGTACAGGTTTCTCTCTATTTATTAGATTACAATATGATTCTGATTTTCACATGTGCCCAGTGTTTTCTCATTAAATTTTATAGGAGGATTTCTCTATAAGAAACAGAGCCAGCTCTTACGGTTTGGGTGTATGTTCTAGTTCCTCTTCTATTCCTGTGATAAGGTACCATAATTAAGGCAACATAGAGAAGAAAGGGTTTATTTGGGCTTATGGTTCCAGAAGGCTAGAGTTCATGATGGCAGAGCAAAGCCATGGTGGCAGCAATATCAATCTGAAGGCTCACATCTTGAATTGCAGATACAAAGCAGAGAAAAGCTCGAAATGGTGCGAATCACTTTACTATCAAAGCTCTGCCTCCATGGCATATGTCCTCCAACAAAGCCACACCCCTAGACTTATAAACACACTATCTATTGGGGACCAAGTATTCAAATGCCCAGATTATGGGTCACACTTTTCACTCAAATGACAATTTACTTTGACTATGTCCCTCTGGGTTCCTATGTCTGAGTTGGCCTTCATTGTCTCAGCGGAAACATGGAGTGGAGTCTAGCAGTGGCTTTGGGCCACTGGCAATGTGCCCTTGAAGGGATTCATGTGAACTTGGGCCACTTCCTGTCAGAGAGTTGTTATGAAACAGGAAGACTGGTTTTTCCCCAGTCTCTGGATTTCCATCTCACCATAAATCCTAGGAAGCTTCAGCCATCAACTTAAAATAGCTCAGAGTTATCTGAGGAAGTCCAAATTGGAAGGGTTCTTAAATGAGATTGGCCTATGGCCATGTCTATGAGGAACTGTATTGACCATTGATTGATCTGGTATGGCATTGTGGCCAGTTGACCAAACCAGTAAGCAGGTTATTTTTTTTACCCCCATGGCTCTTGCCTTGATTTCCTGCCCCAATTTCTCTCAATAATGGCTTTTGACATAGAAATGTAAGCTGAGATAAACCCTTCCTTCTTTTTGTATTTCATTATGGTGTTTATTACAATGATAGAAAACCCAAGTAGGACATGCTATAATCTCTTTTAGTGTTGTGTGTTCTTTACATGCCAGCCACCATCATGTGACACAGTCAAATGAAACCTCATTAGAAGCCAAATCAATGAAGCTACCAATGTTGGTTTTTTTCATCCCTCTGAACAAGGAGGTAAACTCTCTTTGTTACAAAGTATCCAACCTTGGAGTTTTTGTTATAGCAACAGAAATGAACTAGTATAGGATCCATTGCACCTCGTAATGTTTAATCCTTCAGACATTACATCAAACATTCCATCTTTATTCATGTCCATTATTCTTGCTTTTCTTCAGTGCCTGTAACACACAGCTGTTAAAAATCGACAGAAACTTCATAGGATGATACACAGAACCCACCTCTGCATAGCTTCTGTCTTTATTGAGTGACTGACATTAAGTAACTTCTCAGCTTCATCTTAATCATGAAGATAATTACATCCACTCAGTAGTATTACCATAAGGATTAGTTGAGATAAAATATGTAAAGCTCTTACTATGATGTCTGGCACTTGAGAAATACTAGCCTAGACAAAACTGGGAGAACTGACTGTTCTTGTTACCTCTGGCTGTCAGGTCGAGGAAATGCATGACATTTTCTTCTCGAATCTGGGCTCTGTCTCCTTAATCTGTATTGGATAATCAGATTACCCGGAGAAGTCTACTTTAGCCTTCTGCTCAAAGTCTCAACACTCTCTTCTATGTAATCCTCATTTAATCAACTTTGTTTCTCCATATCTATTTCCTCTAATCCTATACAATTAAAAGAAAACACCCCGGCAAGGAGATTGTAGATTATACAACAAATTAACAAAAGGATTAGACTTTGCAGCTTTAAGATGGATGCTCCATCCACAAAGAGTTATAGCCCAGCCCCAGCTGCCTGGATCTGAGGCTACCTTGAATTATAACTTTATTAGTATCTTCTGGACTCCTTCACTTCTATCTAGAGGCTCTGTAACACCTAATACATAGACTAAGTCACAGGGCATAAACCTTTCTCCCATTTGGAATCCTGTAAGAACAAGAAATTTCTTTGTGCACTGTAACTGTGTCTTTGGCCTCTTTGTCTTCCTTTAGGACCCCAGCATAATAGGCAGATGTAGCTCTTCTAATAAAACTCTTATGTGAATGATAAATCTCTTCAGTACCTTCCATTTGTACCTACAACCTACCTAATAAGACCTTTCCAAAATCTGTCTAACTAAAAGAACCCAGAGGCATGTGTCCTTTAAGTAGTTATTGCTGTCTTTATTGTTTACGTAATGATGTCAAGGTCTGATCTACAATAATATAAACTTCATAATAGTTGGCGCTTGCATTTTTCAACTTCATTGCAAGATAAACAGTTGATTCATCATGATATAAAGTATGTATTTACAATAAAGCTTATTGCCTCTTATCATGTTCTTTTTCTTGAATTGTGATGTCTTAAAATGCTTACTCAGTGAGTGTGTGTACACACATTATACACACACCCCACACACATGCACATACACACATACACACATGTCATGTTGTATATGTATGTATGTTATATACTGTGACTATGTACAGTTTTGATTTGTTAATTAAACCTTAGTTAGGCCCAATGAAAATAATGAAATAAAATAAAATAAAATAAAACACAGGTAATTGCATCTGAGATCCTGCCTCAGCATGGAGGGGTGGGGAGGAGTGGTCCTGAGAAAGGGATGGGAGTGGCACTAATCTAATGAAGAGTCAGAAGTGGATGCAACTTGTCTGTCCCAGTGCTCTTTGTCCAAGGAGTGTCACCATTCTTTCTTCTCTTTTCTTCCTTCTGCCTTCTCATTCTTTTTCCTTCTGATACTATTTATTTCTAGATCATATACAAGCCTTTCTCCTAGAAAATAAACCCATCTATCATTCACTTGTATTTTATCCTTCTCTTCCTATCCAAGCCTTTTCTTCTTGAGACCATTTTAACTCTCCATCCTCGATGCCCCCAGGCTCAGCCTGGCTAATTAAGGCAGGAGTCACCATTGCTCATCACTGCAGAGCATGAGGGTGCTGACTTGTACTTGATTCCCACGGGGACAGCCTGGCAGAGGGATGGATACACATGAACATTTGAAAGTAAGACCACAGTTCCTCTGCTGGCGCTCAGCGCTCCTTACCTTCCCAGAGCAAGAAGAAAAATCCCATCTATCATCTCATTTTCTAATTTTGCTTTTTACTTTTTTTTCCTTCTGCCAGTCTGCCCCCTGATTCTGGAGCAGATTTTTTTCTTTAACTTTATTAACTTTTTACTTTTCTATCTGTGTCCCCCCCCCTTACACATTCAGCAGTATTCTGACTGTCCTACATTGCTTTGTAGCCATATTTCTCCATTCCATTCACTGTTTTACATTTATCTAAGTTCACTATTGAAACTTTTTATTAGTGAGAAATATTTTTCTCCTTTTCTTTGTTCTACCTTCTTGCTCTTTTTTCTTCCCCTTGACATCATTCTTACTGATTCTTCTTTCATTGAACCTCACTTCTCCTCTGTTCCTCTACCTTCCTTGTCTCTTTTCTGTACCACATCCATCTACCATCCTTATGTTTATCTGAAAGGATATTTACTTCCACAGTACCTTCAATGGTTGACCTGCAGTTTAATGATAGCAGATAATATATTAGCAGGTTGTAGTTGACATTATGTGCATTTTCTATACCTCCACTTTTATTCAATATACTTCAAACTACTTCAATGTATTTTGTTAGTATAATAAGATAAGAGAAATTAACATTTGGCAAAATAGAGAAAGAAGTTAAATTGTCTTGAGACAGGCTGACTACATGACAGGCTTCAAATTGGCAGTTCAGGAGAATAGGCCTCAGAGTTGGGCCAGTCTAGGCAAGTCAGTTACTAGGAAAAACCCCAGGCACGAGGCAACGAGGCAGCTAGTCAGAATCTGTTGTGCCATCAGAAGCTGGCCTGCCACCTGGCCTGAGGCAAGGACAATGGATCAACAACAATTTCCAGCCTCCCTCCCCCATGCTCCAGTGATAGTTCTGGAATGTCCACAGAGATGGAGCAAGATAAAGGTCACCTACCCTAGAATTCCCTTAATGTGCTTTAAATCGGGCCTGCAAGTTCACTAGGTTGTCTCTATCTTGGAATGAGAGACCCCCACATTCTGGATTTTTGCAGAATAAAACACTCTTTGCTTTTGCTTACTATTCAAGTCTGGGTTATCGTTCTTCAGCTAATAATGAACTGTTATAGTCTCTGCTTTAAACAACAGGATATTATAATGAAAAGACCATAAAGACCCAAACTAGAACGCTCCCAGACTTGATAAACTCTTAAAAAAATAAAAAAATAAAAATACATAAAAAAAACTGGATGTAAAGTCAGCAAACAAATATTTCTATTTACCAATAATGAACTTACCAAGAAAGAAATTAGGTCAGAAATTTCATTCATAATAGCTTAAAAACATAAATTAAATGCATCTGAATTAACCTTACTATGGAGATCCCTACAATAAAAACTTTAAAGAACTGGAGAAAGAAATTGAAGAAGACATTAGAAGATGAGATGACCTTCCATGCTCATTAATTAACAGAATCAATATTAAGAAAATGATTAGTCCAAGATGGTGGCTGCCGTGGGGCCTGTGGGCGATGGGGGGCTGTGGTAGCGATGGCTTCCTTAACCATGTCGTGTTCTTGCGGCTCCACGAGAGCCTGAAAAACCAGAGTCCAGCCAAAGCGCGAAACCAGTGGCTTCAACTTCACCCTCTTGCCTGGCTTTGCCATTGCATTTGCAGACTAGAAACCTGGTCTTCGGCCACGGAGGGGAACTGTTCCTGTGGGACTCAGAATGGCGGCGTGGAGCCCCCTCTCTCCCAGTATCAGAGATTACTTTGCATTAATCCACCCTTGTTTGAAATTCATCAAGTCTTGTTAAGTCCTACACAAGGTCGTGTAACACTTATAGGAACGAAAGGACTTTCATCGGCATTAGAATTACCTCAGAGATGGGGGAAGGATTCTGAATTTGAAGGTGGAAAAGCAACTGTGACTTGTAGCAACACCCCAATTGCTGAGAGTGTTTTCACCAGCTCTACCTCTCTGACTCTGAAGCATACTACATGGTATCCAAGTGAGATGCTAGATCCCCACATAGTAACGTTGACACCAGACAATGTGGTAAGAAGAGCATACAGCATCTCTAGGAGAGACAGCAGTGGTATTTGACTTTGGGCTGACTTGATTTGTTCCTAATATCTTAGTAATTGCAACTGAGTCAGGAATGCTGGTCCACTGTGTGGTCCTAGAGGGGTCAGCAGCTTCTGTCCATTGGTTGGGTGCAAATAACTGCTTCTGACTTTCAGCTGCTTGTTGGGTCTTTCGGAGGGCAGTCATGATAGATCCCTCTTTGTGAGTGTTCCATCGCCTCAGTAATAGTGTCAGGCCTTGGGGCCTCCCCTTGAGCTGGATCCCACTTTGGACCTATTGCTGGACCTTCTTTTCCTCAGGCTCCTTTCCATTTCCATCCCTGCAATTCTTTCAGACAGGAATAATCATGGGTCAGAGATGTGACTGTGGGATGGTAACCCCATCCCTCACTTGATGCCCTGTGTTCCTGCTGGAGATGGGCTCTCTAAGTTCCCTCTCCCTACCGGTCGGGCATTTCATCTAAGGTCCCTCCCTGTGAGTTCTGAGAGTCTCTCACCTCCCAGGTCTTTGGTGCATTCTGGAGGGTTCTCCCAACCTATCTCCAGAGGCTACCTGTTTGCATTCTTTCTGCTGGCCCTCAGGGCTTCAGTCCTTTTCCTTCACCTAATTCCAGATGAGGTTCCCCTCTATCCCCCAATGCCCCTCACCCCATCCACTTTCCCTCCTTCCCTCCCTCCCTCCTTCCCTCTATCCCTCCCCCACCCCTTGTGATTGCTTTCTTCTCTCTCCCAAGTGGGACTGAGGCATTCTCACTTGGGCCCTTCAGCTTGTTGACCTTTTTGAGTCCTGTGGATTGTATCTTGGGTATTCTATATGGGTTCGTTCTTTCTTTCTTTCTTTCTTTCTTTCTTTCTTTCTTTCTTTCTTTTTTCTTTTTGGCTAATATCCAATTATTAGTGAGTACATACCATGCATGCACTTTTGGGTCTAAGTTACCTCACTCAGGATATTTTCTAGTTCCATCCATTTGCCTCAAAGGTCAGGATGTCCTCATTCTTTTTTTTTTTTTTTTTTGCAAGTAGTGTACATTATTTTATTACAAATTTAAAAACAAAAACAAAACAAAACAAAAAACAAAAAAAAATGCAACATCCTAAAAAAATTCTTTTTACTGGTAATACAAATTCCTATGAAGCTTTTTTTTCTACCATAAGAAATTAAACCATTAAATATTTAGGAACATTCAACATCAAGAGCTTTAAATCTAACTGTATGTTGTAGTCCCTGAAAAAGCTACAAACTCTCATCAGCTATACCAAAATCTGTACAGTTTTTATACTGGAGCTAATGTTGAGCTCCACTTGAATTTCCCATTCTTAGCAAAATGACTGCCTGAGCACACATACTCCACACTTTAGGACAGCCACTTATTTTTCATCCTCATCTTCTTCCTCTTCATCTTCCTCCTCTTCTGGTTCATTCTTCTTCTTTGAGCCTGTTGTACTACCAGGACCCTTCTTTCCTGCTTCACTTTTCCTTTGATACGGTATGCAGCAATATCCTTTTTGTACTTCTCCTTTAGCTGCTTTCTGCTCATATGGTTGTTTATCTTTGGCAGATTGCTCAGACCACATCTTACCTAGTTTCTTCGCAGGATCTCCAATAGACAGGCCAGGGTGTTCAATTTTGATCTTTGAACAATTTTCAGAGCAAAACAGGAAGAAGGCAGATGGCGGTCTTTTCGGAGCATTTGGGTCCTTTTTCTTTCCTTTCTTATCACCTTTGGGAGGAACATAGTTTTTCATCTCCCTGTCATAACGAGCTTTGACGCTCTTGGCCAAATCTTCAAACTTCGACTTTTCCTTTGCAGACAAGGTCTTCCATTTCTCGGATCATTTCTTGAAGAACTCTGCAAAGTTGACTTCTTGTACTCCTCCCAGCAGGTCGGCTCGAAGAAAGCATATGAGGACATTTTGTCCCGAGGACTGTTGGGGTCACCCTTACCCATGACGTCTACCTGGCAGCGTCTACCTGGCATGAGCGCTTCCCTCAGACCTCCACAGAGAGACTTCCTTCTCCAAGCTCCAGTGAGAACTGGTTTATCACTAATGCAATCCCCAGGCTCTTGTTTTGCAGCTGTCCTCATTCTTAATAGCTGAACTACTAGTATTCCATTGTGTAAATGAACCACATTTTCTTTATCCATTCTTCTGTTGTTGGGCATCTAGGCTGTTTCCAGTATCTGGCTATCACAAATAAGGCTGCTATGAATATAGTAGACCTCGTGCCCCTGTGGCATGGTGGGGCATCTTTTGGGTATATTCCCAAAAGTGGTATAGCTGGGTCTTCAGGTAGATCTATTCCCATATTTCTGAGGAACCTCCAGATTGATTTCCAGAGTAGCTATATGAGTTTGCAATCCTACCAGCAATGGAGGATTTTTTTTTTTTCTCCACATCTTCTCCAACATGTGCTGTCACCTGAGGTTTTGATCTTAGCCATTCTGACTGGAGTAAGGTGGAATCTCAGAGTCATTTTGATTTGCATTTCTCTGATCACTAAGGACTTTGAACATTTCTTTAGGTGCTTCTCAGCCATTCAAAATTCCTCTTGTGAATTCTCAGTTTAGTTCTATACTCCATTTTTTTGGATTGGGTTGTTTGGTGTTTTGGTGATTAACTTCTTGAGTTCTTTATATGTTTTGGATATTAGCCCCCTATCAGATGTGGGGTTAGTGAAGATTTTTTTTCCCCAATCAATAGGTTGCCGATTTGTCTTATCGACTATGTCCTTTGCCTTACAGAAGTTTTCCAGTTTTATGGGGCCCCATTTATCAATTCTAGAAAAGTCTTGGGATCCCAGGGCTGACCTCATCCCTTCTCTGTACGTATTTGAGTGTGTTGAGTTAGAGCTTGCCCTGAAACGGGCATCTGGAGAGGATGATCCCTTTGCTTCCAACATTTCCTGTTCAATTAAACTGCACAGAGATCCCTAGTGTCCTTTGAGATACCACTGTAGCCATGAAGGTGACAGGCACATTGTTGGAGTGACTTGGATTCACAAACTGCACAAATTTCTTGGATCAGATGAAGAAGATAAGGGTCGTTTATAGGAACTCATTGCCGAGCAGAAATGCTTTGTGGAGTGCATTCTTTGTACAAAGCCATTGCCATGCAGGCAGCCAGCTCCAATTCAAGGATTCTGGATCATCCCAGACATCCTGGGGCACACAGTGTTCTGCATCACCAGTACCTATGAATGTCTCATAAGGCCTTTGTTATGCACAGTCCACCCGGCATCCCCTCCCCTGCTCTGTAACCGAGAAGATGCTGAAGTGGCAGAGTCTCCACTGTGCATTCTGGCTGAAACTCCAGACTCCTCTGAGAAGCATATTAAAAGAACCTTGCAACATAGCGCTGCCAACCCAGCAATTCTCAAATCATCTGAAACTCCTGAGGAGTGTTTTCAGCTTATCAGCAGAGCCACCCAGGTGTTCTGAGAACAGTACGTTCTCAAGCAGGACCTGGCTGAGGAGATGATTCAGCGGAGGGTCAAATTATTATGTGACCAAAAGAGGAAACAACTAGAAGATCTCAGTTACTGTGGAGAGGCTAGAAGATCTCAGTTACTGTCGAGAGAAGAGGAAAAGTCTCCAGGAAATGACGGAGCGCTTAGCTGACAAATAATGAGGAAGCCAAAGAAAAACAAGAAGATATCATGAACAGGCTGGAAAAAGTGCCTCGTGGTTTTCATACTCGGCTCCCAGTTCTCCCTGACAGTGAGAGAGACCTGAAGAAAAAGTTAGAGCTGATACCTGATCAACCTCAGTATCTAGGCAATGCCATCAAACAGGTTACTATGAAAAACGATTATCTGTTGGGAGCCGACCTCTGGCAGAAAGCAGCTATCATCTCTGCAGCCATCTCGGGCTATTTACTTACAGGTTGGTACTTTTCCACCCTGACGAGAGACTTGTTTTCCTAGCATGATGTTTTTACAAGCAGCCCACCACAACTGAACACACTCAGATAACATCCTGTTTTTCTCAGACATATCCTGGACTTGCGGTTTAGTTCCCCCAGCTGCAAGGCACTTGGTTAAGTGTCTCCAGCTGCACTTCCCAGCTTGTGCTTCCATACCCATAATTGCCTTTTAATAAATAAGACTTGATCAGACAGACTGTCTTGTCTTCATTCTCTGAGTCTCTTGCCCCTCCATTCTCCTCACCCCCACTCCCTTGCAGACTCTGTTGACTGACCAGCAGGCCAGGTCAGTTATCAGCAGCGAAAGATGGAAAAAGTGCTGAGTCCTCAGAAACCCACCATTACTCAGTGCCTACCAGCTAAAGTGCATTCAGTCTATCCTGAAAGAAGAGGGTGAATACATAAGGGAAATGGTGAAGCTAATCATTGAAATCATGCCAACCTCTGATAGGACCTGAACACAACTGAAGGCTTACAAACCCATGCTTTAAAACTAACAGGTAGCACTATCTAATTTATGAAAAAAAGAAAGAAAATGACTATATTGCCAAATATGACCTACAGATTCACTACAACCACTAACAAAACTTCTACTTTCACAGAATGATGAGAGTTAAGCCTTGACTTCATATGGAAATCTGAAATGCTTTGAATAGTCAAATCAATTTTTAACAGAAAATGCAATACCAAAAGTTTGACAATAAATAATATCAAGTTATATTACAGAGTCATAATAACAAAACAGCCAGGTAGTAGCACAAAAATGAATGTGTAGAAATGGACAGAAAGAACCCAGAAATTAACCTATATAGCTATGGCCACCTGATTTTTGACACCAGTACATGTAAAAATATCCATTAATGAAATGACAGCCTCTTTAATAAATTGAGCTGAGAATAGTTACTGTTGCTATACTTCAGCTTCTCTTCCAGGGAGAGCAAGACACGAAAGGCCAGGCCCAGCTGCAGCTGCAGCAGTAGCCAGACACAAAGAGAGGGGCCATTTGCAGGGTGGGGTGGGGGGTTCACTATGTCAGATGATGATTCGAGGGCCAGCACCAGCTTGGCATCATCTTTGTCCTTCAACCAGCAGAATGAGAAAGAAGGCAGCATCCCCAAGAAGAAGGAGAGTAAAGTCAGCATGAGCAAAAATTCAAAGCTCTTCTCTACCAGCACCAAGAGGATCCAGAAGGAGCTGGCAGGCATCACTTTAGACCCTTTGCCAAACTGCAGCGCTGGCCCCAAGGTGACAACATCTATGAGTGGAGATCAACCATTCTGGGTCCTCCAGGGTCTGTGTATGAAGGTGGAATATTCTTCCTTGACATTACTTTCATACCAGAGTATCCCTTCAAGCCTCCAAAGGTTATATTTTGTACAAGAATTTGTCACTGTAATATTAATAGCCAAGGAGTTATTTGCTTGGACATATTGTAAGACAACTGGAGCCTAGCACTAACCATCTTGAAAGTCGTCCTTTCTATCTGCTCACTCCTTACAGACTGCAATCCTGCTCACCCTTTCTTTGGTGGGAAGTATTGACACTCAGTACATGACCAATAGAGCAGAACACAACAGAATGGCCAGACAGTGGACCAAGAGATACACGACATAAACTGGGTTTTTCAGTTCTTACATAATTTGTCTGTCACAGAAGAGAGCTGCTTATGATTTTTGAAAGGGTGGGAGTGGGAGTTGGTAAAGAGTAGGGTATTTCTATAACAGATATTATTCAGTCCTACTTCCCAGGATTGTTGTAACTTAAGGTATCTTGCTACAGTAGACAGACTGGTAATCAACGACTTTTAGAGCTGAATCTTTGCAAGATTAGCTGACTTTCAGTACAACAGGAAAGAATGCACGTGCAGACACTTGTGTTCCATTGATTGTAGTCTACTATACTTTCAAATCAGCTTAAATTTGTATAGGTTACACACATGGTCATTTATGTAAAGTCCTATTTTTTTGGTTCAAAAAATTGGAACTTGTTTTTCCTTCTTAGAAGGAAACAATGGTGTTTTAAAAGTTTGCAAAGATGAGTTTGTTACCTCGTATATGTAAAATGGACACCTGGCTACAAGATACCATGTAGTTAATGTATCTTATTTTATGTGCAAATTACTTCAAGGGTTGAATCAGGATTTGTGGAAACCTGTAGTAAAATACTCTAAGCTGTCAACTGTAAGTGTGGAATAGGAACTGTTCAGTTGATTGGTTGATTTAGACTTCTTATGTCTGCATTTGTTACTGTGCTAATAAATATTAGGAACAAAATGAATAAATAAATAAATGAATAAATAGAGCTGAGGAAACTGGATTTCTGTATGTAGGAGAGTGGAACTAGATTTGTATTTCTCACCCTGCAGAAATATCTATCCAAAATGGATCAAGTATTTCAATGTAAGATGTTGGGGGTTGGCCTGGTGCTGCTTGTATTCATATGCTAAATTCTGTACCCCAAGATCTGGTTGCCACAAAAGCCTCATGTATACAAGTCTTTGTTGTACAAAACCTTACTCCCCAATTAAAACAATATTGGTTAAATAAAACTGGTAACAGCCAATCACTTGGGAGGAATAGAGAGAGGTGAAGTTGGAGTTACCAGGCTGGGGGGTCTCAGTCAGGTAGAGACAAAAAGGAGGAGAAAGGAGAAGAAGGAGAGAGAGAAAGAGAAGGAGCACAGAGAAAGTGAAGACAGAATAGGACGTCTCCATTAGCCATGATGGACCAGCAGCATGAACCCCTAGTGAAATGCCTCTCCAGGACACCAGACTGCGAACAGAAATAACCCAGTTAGATTCAAATAGAGACTATTTGGTGAGCATAGTTGAGGAAATAGCCAGTCTAGTCTTAGAGTAATCCCCTAGTAATTGTGTAGAGCCTAATAAGTGATAGTTTGAGTCTCATTCATTTGAACTAGATGGAAATAAGCATAATTCATATTAATTTATAGTAAGATATGAAAACTCAAAACAGAGGAAGCATGGCAAAAATATTTCATTATATAGTTATAGGCATTTTTTTTCTCAAAATGATTCTAGTTGCTCAAGAAATAATTCCCAAAACTGACAAATGGGAATACATGAAATTAAAATCCTTCTGCAAAGTAAAGAAGAAGAAAACAACAGCAGCAAGCTAAAAAACAAAAAAACAACCCAGCAGTATGAAAAGAACCTACAGCATGGGCAAAAATACCTTCCTAAGATACTCATCAGACAGGTGATTTATGTGTAGTTATATAAAGAACTATAAAAATTAAATGCAAAAAAGCCAAACCATGCAATTTAAAAATAGGCAAGCGAATTGAATACATAGTTCTCAGAAACAAGAGAAACAAATTGCTGAGAATACTTGAAAAAGTGTTCAGCATCCTTAGCCATCAAGGAGGTGCAAATTTCAACTGCTTTGAGATATATTCCAACTTGTTTGTCAGAATGGCTGTCATCAAGAAATCACAGGACAGGAAATTTAGTGAGGATGTCAAAGAGGAAAAATGATTACTGAGGTGGGAATAGAGACATGTATAGCCACTGTAGTTCCTCAAAGAACTAAAAATAGAACTGCTGTATGTTTACCTCTGCCACTCGGGTACATACCTAAAGGAATCTACGTCAACATACTACAGAAATATTTGCACCTGTTTATAGAGACTTAGCATTCACAAAAGCCAGGAAATGAAACCTGCGTACATGTCTATCAACAGATGAATATAGGAAATCTGGTATGTATACATAATGGAATTTTGTAAAGACATACAGAAAAATGAAGTTGTGACATTTGTAGGAAAGTGGATGTAACTTGAAGTCAATAGAATAAGCCAAACTTAGAAAGACAAATGCATGCTTTCTCTTATTGTGGATACTATATATATATATATATATATATATATATATATATATATATATATATATATATATATATATGTGTGTGTGTGTGTGTGTGTGTGTGTGTGTGTGTGTGTGTGTAATATATGTTTGTCACAAAACTAAGAAGGGCATGATAGGAACGAAGATTTCTTAAGCAAGCTGGGAAGAGAAATGAGAACTAGAGACGTGGAGGCTAACTAGGACAAGGGACAGAACCAGCTAGAGAAATGTCCTGTGCTGTCTGCCACCTGCAAGAGCCTTCCTAGTCCCTCAGTCTGAGGTATTGTAGTCCTTAACATAGCCATGCTAATGCCAACAATGCATATTTACTCAGGAATTCATCTGCTCCCCACAGTCTTGAAGGGTTACAGGGGATAATGAAAGTCTGAGATGGGCTGGGATGGATCTGATAGAGCAGTATCAGCAATTTTGAAACTCAGTGTGTTTGTATAGAACTGAGCAAAGAGCGAAGAAGTCTTAGGCTACAATCCTTCAGGAGGAAGGAACTGTGGTTGATTCTTTCTGCACACACTGTCACCAATTAGATCACCGGAAGACCATGTCATTTACCTGAGCCTTACCCAACCACTTGTGCCTATCCCAGGGAAGGCCATGCCATTCCACTGAGTCTGAGGTATTGTGGTCTTCAACATGGTCATGCTAACGTCAACACATTTATGCAGGACATCATCTGCTCTCCACAGTCCTGATTAATTTTTTTTTTTTTTTGTCAACTTGACACAATCTAGAATAAACGGAGAAGAAGAAACCTCAATTGAGAAAATGTACCCATAATGTTGGCAAGCCTGTAGAGAATTCTCTTGATTGGTGATTGATGTGGAAGGGTCCAGCCCCGTGTGGATCTTGACATCCCTGAGCAGGTAGCTCTGGAGTGCATAAGAAAGCAAATTGAGCAAGCCTCTAAGACTGTTCCTAATGGCCTCTGCTCCGGTTCCTGCCGTCAGGTTCCTGCCTTGACGTCTCTTAATGATGGACCATGATCTGAGAGTGGTAAGATGAAGTAAACCAGTTCATCTCTCTTTGCTTTTGGTTAGAATACTTTATCACTGCAATAAACCAAGCTAAAACAGGAAGAAAGAGGACAAGCTGGAGAATCATGAGGGAGGAAAACAAATGAGAAAAAATATAATGATGCATATGTATGAAGATGCCATAAGGAAGCTCATTAATTTGTATTTTAGGTTAAACCATGGAAAAGCAATATTTATTTTTGTAAACATGAATATATCTGAGTTTTTCAACATAACAATATATTAGTGTATTTAACCCTTCCTCTATTCCTACCACATCTCTTCCAAAGTCATATTAACACAGACAGACAGGAGTCCAAGTCATCTTCCTTCCTCAGATAATTACTTTTTTTCAGCCAAAGTAGCATTGATTGGATTTTGCTCGTGGATTTGAGCTAGACAATCTATTCCTTCCCCCATTGAGAGTTCTCATGCCAACAGCGGTTCTATATCATGCCTTATGGGTTAATTGATATTTTTATTCTGGAGAATGTTGACAATGTTGTCACATGAAATTTAACTCATTACTGTCGACAAGATTTTATTGTTGTACAAACACATCACTGTAGTTTAGAAAACCAGACATGCACAGATCTCTTGAAGCCGACTAACATAGAACATTGGAAGGGGATGACACAAAAGCATTTGTTTCAACCTTGTCTTTTCTGATAAACTGCAAAATGATAAAATTCTGCCAGTGGCAACTTAACAGTAACAAAGCTGCCATTCCCTTCTATAGAATTACTAGCTACTCAGTGCTGAGCCCTTTTAATGGACAAGGTGACCTCTTTAACCCCGAAATAAGATTAAAGGAAATATCAGAATAAACATCATGACAATAAGAAAAATATTTGAGAAGCAGGAGAGCAAAGATTTTCAAATTTTAAAGGAACCAAATTTGTACTTCACAGAGCCCAAAAGAAAAGAGAAGAGCTCAGATAAGCTCGTCAATGAAGAGAAGGAGAAGCAAATTGAAGGGCAGGCGAGGAAGGCATTCTCAGAGAGAAAGGAGATATCAATTTTTAAAAAGTGGTTCAGTTGATTTAGTAGTCATTAAATAAAAACAGTGACATTTATCCCTAGTAAATCTTGTCGAAATGGGTTAATGAATGACTTCTGTGTCTAATACACAACTTGAAGAGGCCTGAATAATCACGATGGACTCCAAGCTAGTCTTGAAACAGTTTCTCCCATAGTGCCCAGTCTTGCCAAACATGGCTGCACAGTGGACAGCTATACACAGGTCAAACGTGGAGGAATTAGCTGAACATGGAATTGTTGAAACTATGAGACTACAAATGTGGAGGGTCAGGAAGAGAGAGGACTTAAGGGAATAAATGTAATATTTCTAAGGGGATACCAGTGTGTTATTGGAATATTTAATACCTGGTATTTAGCTAATAAGAAGATAGAGCATTTGATATTTTTGAAGATAAAACATAAGGTGTATCTGAGAGACTAGCCTCTACTTTCATTGCTTTTGAAGTTCACCATTTCACATTTTTCGAAAAGCGACCCATGGCACTTCCCGCAGGAATGGAGTCACATCGATCTGATCATCACTTTCTAAATAATGCACATTAACAGCATGAAGCGAAACATGCCGTGCTCTGTGCTTGTTGCCAACAGAAACTATAAAAAATGTCCCGTGAAAATTGTTAAAATTGACACTTAGGAGTGGGATAATAGACAGAAGCCAACCAGCCCATAAAGGTACTGAGGCACAAAATATAATTTGTTCCACACCTATAAATTATCAGATTTAAGACAAGTATTAACTGCTTGAATGTTTAAATAGAAGACTGTCAAAGCAAATGCAATCAGATATGCAAAGATAGGGTCAAATATCAATTTATTACCAAGAGGGAAAAACCAAAACCCACTACTGCGCAAACAAAGCAACCTGTGTCCCTCTTGTGAACTTCCTGTTTTGTAGAGACTCTATTGAGTGTGTTACAGGTTAAGTGGATGAGACTTTACTTAATATCAGACATAGCCAATTCCATATGTGAATGTGTAATCATTCCCTTCCTTGTTCTTCTCCTTCTTAGATGAGATAGAAGACCTACAATGAGATCAGAAACATTGATACTGGTGTCTTTGAGAAAAACATACACTTTTATAAGAATTGGAATTGCTTTAAAGCTCTATGACAGCACTGAAAAAACAGAAATGTGAAAACATCTCCTTTCTCTTACCATTCAGCCCAGGTGCTCAATGAGACTTTATTGTATGAAGGGGACGGGCTCTCACACCTGGTAGGATAAGACCAGTGTAGCGTGTTCTAACTAGGTATGTGTTACTATTGTTGGGAGCATGAACCTGGGAGAGTAGAGCCTAAAAATGAAGGAGACTAAAGTCTCATATAATAACCAGTTTTGTTCAGAGCATCCAACTATTTATATTCAGAGGATATATTTGTAGGCTTAAGAAAGGTCACATGAGCAAAATTCACATATCTCCAGTCTGAAGGACAGCTCACCCTTGGAAATATCACCTGCATGGTCAGAAAATGTGTAACTGGGAACATAAAGCCTACGTTGTGATTGCATATGGAGACATGGAGAGCAGTAAGTTTATAGCATACAATTGGATTAGTCCAACCAGAGGACCTCTATGGTACGGAGCGCTCAGGCCCCTTGAGATATGCCTCTGGCTTGTCTCTGGGTCTCTGGCCCACCACTAGTCATGTATTCTACACCAAAGCTTTCAGAACTGTGTACAGTTCTCAGTCATGTCCGACGTTCTTGCCAGAGAGAATGTCTATCCCTTTACCTTTTTCCTTGCTACCTGTCTGTGGGTAGGAATCTGCAGGAAGCCCTGCACCATTAGGATAGCTAAGAGGACAGATTCTCTTATCAAGTCTCTTAAAATTCTTCTGTACATGCAAGTCCCTCTGTAGCCATCAGCCTCCTGGCTAAACTCTCTGGCGAGGCTGTAAACATATTTGTTCTTCTAGTCATTCATTTATTGAAGAAGTATTAGACTTCCTAAGTATGTGACAAACAGGCCTTGGTATTCAACACTGAACCAGATCATACAGTCCGATTCTCACAGACTTCTAATCTAGGGAAAGGTCCTGAAATATGGTGTCCAAAAGCACCCCTGATGTTAAGGGTTAACACAAATGAAATAGTTGATCCATTCTTATCTCCTTGCACTAAGGTCAAGTCTAAGTGGTTGAAGGACCTCCACATAAAACCAGAGACACTGAAACTTATAGAGGAGAAAGTAGGGAAAAGCCTCGATGATATGGGCACTGGGGAAAAATTCCTGAAGAAAACAGCAAAGGCTTGTGCTGTAAGATCAAGAATTGACAAATGGGACCTCATAAAGTTGCAAAGCTTCTGTAAGACAAAAGATACTGTCAACAGGACAAAAGAGCCACCAACAGATTGGGAAAGGATCTTTACCAATCCTAAATCAGATATGGGACTGATATCCAATATATATAAAGAACTCAAGAAGGTGGACACCAGAAAATCAAATATCCCCATTAAAAAGTGGGGCACAGAGTTAAACAAAGAATTCTCAACTGAGGAATACCGAATGGCTGAGAAGCACTTGAAAAAATGTTCAACATCCTTAATCATCANAAACAATAAATACATGAAATTCCTAGGCAAATGGATGGATCTGGAGGCCATCATCCTGAGTGAAGTAACCCATTCACAAAAGAACTCACATAACATGTACTCACTGATATGTGGATATTAGCCCGGAAACCTAGACTACCCAAGATACAATTTACTAAACACATGATACTCAAGAAGAAGGAAGATCAAAATGTGGACAAGTCACCCCTTCCTAGAATTAAGAACAGAGCACACATTGAGAGAGTTAAAGAGAGCTTTTGTGAAGCTGAATCCAAAGGATGGACCCAACGACTGCGGCTGCCAGGGATCCATCCCACAATCAACCACCAAACATAGACACTATAGCATATGCCAGCAAGATGGTGCTGAAAGGGCCCGGATATAGCTGTTTCGGGGGGAAAATATACCAATGCCTGGCAAACATGGAGGTGGAAGCTCACAGTCAGCAATTAGATGGAACACAGGTCCCCAAGGAAGAAGGAGCTAGAGAAAGTACCCAAGGAGTTGAAGGGGTCTTCAACCCTCTAGGTGGAAGAATAACCATGAACTAACTAGTACCCCCTGAGCTCATGTCTCTAGCTGCATATATAGAAGAGGATGGCCTAGTTGGCCATCAGTGGGAAGAGAGGCCCCTTGGTCATGCAGACTTTATATGCCCCAGTACAGGGGAACGCCAGGGTCAAGATGTGGGAGCGGGTGGGTAGGGGAGCAGGGCCGGGAGGGGGGAGGGTATAGGGAACTTTCTGGATAACACTTGAAATGTAAATGAAGAAAATATCTAATAAAAGTTGAAAAAAAAAGATTTTTTGAAAAAAGATTTATTTATTTTATGTATAGGAACACACCATTACTCTCTTCAGAGACACCGGAAGAGGGCATTAGATCTCATTATAGATGGTTATGAGCCACGATGTGGTTGCTAGGAATTGAACTCAGGACCTATGGAAGGTAGAAGTCATATCTCCAGCCCACTCTGGTAACACAAAAAGCCATACCTAGTACTTGAAATGTATTACTCAGAAAACCAATAGGCCACTTGCAACTAAAAAATTAATTTATAAGTAAAGGTTTCAGGTACAAAGAAGTGAACAGTCAGGCAGCCTATTGTTTGCACAGTGCTGTAAGTAATTTAGGCTCTTTCAACTTCCAGCAACTTTGAATATGCAGCTTTTATTGATCCAGCTTGTGGGACAAGTGGCTGGACCATCCTCAGTATTATGCAACATCTTAGGCTAATCAAACCTGCTTCCTTTGGGGGATTCCCTTGAGCTCTGCTTATGTTTTATGCAGTAACATACTACAGTCATAAGGAGGGCAGAGAAGTATATATAAATTTCAAAGTCTGGACACACTTTTAACACAAACAGCACCAAGATTCTGCTTACTAAAAAGAAAGAAAAAAGACTTAATAGATAGAAGGCCTGCAGTGTGCTGTATAAACAAATCACTGTTACAAGTCATTTTTTTTCTTTGTTTGCTGGTACATATTACATAGGCAATTTCTATCTCTGGATTGACCAATGCTGTGAAAATGTTCATTTTTCTGTTTATTGACTATAAGTCATGTTGTAGCAACTCAGGCTGAAGTTGCAAAATGGTTTTTGAATGCTCATTTGCTCTCAGTGTGCTCCAATGAATGTCGAACAGCTCGGGATTATACTGTAGAAGATATTCCAGACGTACTGGAGGAGGCTAACTCCCCCTACAGCTGGGGGAAGCCTTATCCTGTTTACCAAGTGGTGAAGATTAAGAAACAGATGTCTCAAAAGATACAGAAAACAGCAACCAGAAAACAAACATCATGGGTCTAATTCCAACAAATAGAAAAAAAAGAAACAAATTTCAGGTTTTAGAATCATACAGGCCAGGATCATATTCCCCATGAGTGTTAAGCTGGCTGGACTGAGGACACCTGGAGAAATGGTAAGGCATTATTTTGCAGCATATATACAAGAATATTGTATATATGGAGTATTGTATATATGTAACCTCAATGGAGGTTGGTGGATGGGCCATTGAATTAACGGGGATAGATAGGGTCACCCTCAGTGTGGGGTAGGATAATCATCTAATCATCCAGGGTTCCAGATAGGACAGGAGAGCAGGAGTGTGAGAGGCAGGGATAGTCTCTCTGGGTCTTTCCTTACTGAAGGAAATGGTGTGCATTTCCTTCCACTGCTGCCCTAGCACAGCAGATCCCAGGACTTTTACAATTCTCCAGCATCCTTTTGCCTTCATCTTTTATAGTTCTTGCTATGTGTTATGGGAGTTTCCTTATGCTTTTTTTCTTTGGGAAACTTTATGTGGGTTTTAGTAGAGGATGTGAATGTATACAATGGTAGTCTCTGTAAACAAAATAATTCTTTGGGGAAAAAAATCTCTGCCACAGTGAAACTGAAGCCTGATGACTACCTATTTCTACACAAGAGTCTCCATTTTGCACCCGTTTGTACCAAGAATAGAGAAATTTACGATTTATGGTTTCAGAAACTCCGAGATACTTACACCTGGCCCTAAAGATAAAAACATAATCTATAGAAAAATAATGAGTCCAGTCCCAGAGTCTGAGGCCTTGGCAATTGGGGGCAAGAGTTCAGTTAATAACTATGGAATAGTGCTCATGATTGACTTCCTCAGTATGTGACATACAGGATGAACTGCACGACCTGGTATGTCCCACGAGGAGCAGATTCTGTTAAGAAGTTAGACCGGCTTGATCCATATATAGGAGCATAAATTGAAGGAAAAATAATGATATGACATACTGAAAAAAGATCAGTTCCCTTTGGGGAGTGTGTGAGAACAGGCCCATAGTGTAAGATGGAGGCACACAGGAATACCATTAGGAAACAGCTCAATGCTTGTTGTGCTACACGGTACAAACACTGTATCGGGCCCCCTGAGGAATGGAAATTGCTCTTGAGGGTTTGTTTCTCAGGACTCAATGCCTGGCACCTACTGACCTCAAAGGCTGAAAGCGAACAGGAGAAAATGTAAAGGGTACCTGGTGGGGTTGCTGAACCTTAGAAAACAATAGGAATTTACTGCTTTTGCTTCCAAAGAAAAATATTGTAATAAATTTGGTTACCTCTTTCATTCTGGATGTTGACAAATAGAATTAAAATGTGTTTTAAAACAATCTGTGAGAAGATCATGTATCTCTGGGGATCATTAAATCTTTCATCATTACCTATGATTTTGCTACTATTCAAATATAGAGTATAAAATGTGTAGTCTTTTTTTTTCCAATAAACACATGAGTTATCACAAGTTGCCCTCAGATTCTGTCAGTCCCTTTCTGTCACTGACTCCACACCTCCTCTTTGGGATTTGAACCCAGCTGGAGCTGGACTCCAGCAAGGCTTTTATCTCACATAAGGTCCGTATGTAAGTCCTTCTGGCTTTTAGGTTTCAGACTTCTTGGAGTGAGCTTTTACCTGATTCTCTTGCAGATAGAACCTTTCATATTCTTGTGACTGACTACATGAGCCAGTTTCCTTCACACACACACACACACACACACACACACACATTCAGGGAGTAGGGTTGAAAAGGGGGATAGGGAGAATATGTTTCAGAAGTTTGCCTAATCCAGATTTTAATAACAAGAGTGACTTTATGGGCATAGAACTTTAACTTGTTCAAATAAAACCTTTAACTTATTCAAATAAAGGTCCTTATTTGGTTTAGAAAGTTCTGGAACTGACTTTGATTAAGCATAAGAATGCTTTTGGTGCCACTTAGTATACACCCATAGGCTATGAAGCAAACCAGTTACATGTCATATGAACTGATTTATTTCTACTGATATAATTATCAACATAATTATATTATAATTAACTAATTATAATGAGTGTAGTCAATAGATTAGATTAGGAGGTACCTAGGAGATCATTGAAGCACTTTCTGAGGGTGTCTGAGGGTGTTTCCAGAGCAGACAAGACCATAAGGGCTTGGACTTATCAGTGAGTTAATACATTAGTACATCAAAGTATGAATGAATTACTGAGTGGAGGTGCAGTGAGTGACACAAGAGGTGGTAGGACATGGCAGGAATGTCTTTGATAGACATATCATGTCCCTGGCTCCTTCCTGGAACCCATTACACTCTTTACCTCTCGGATGCCTTGAGATGAAAAGTTCTCGCACGGTTCACCTCATCCAAGATACTCTTGTTGATCAGAAGCTCTGCCTCATTACTAACAGCGGACCCAGCCAACCAGAGCTGTGACCTCTGCTAGCCAACCATGAAAGCACCCTTCTCTGAAGTGGATGTCCACGAAAGCACCCTTCTCTGAAGTGGACGTTCACAGGTATTCAGTCACAGTGACGAAAAACTGATAAACATGGGATGCACTGATCCTCCATTTATCGCTAAAAAGGAGTGTGGAGAGCTGGGCTCAGTGTGAGAGAATCAGGCAAGGAGCTATGTCAAATCTCTGACACCCAAGTAAAAAGTCGCCATGGTTGAGTGTGCTGTATCTGCAACCCCAAGATTGAGTAGGTTAGACAGATGATCCCAAGAACCCACCGAGCAGCCAGCACTCCCCAAATGGCAGAGCTCCAACTCAGTGAGAGTCTTGTCTAACAGTAATAAGACAGCTTTAGAGCAAGATATCCAGTGTCCCACTCTGGTCTCCTCACACACAAGTCCACATACCCACTAGTTAACGTGCTCACATCAGAAACAAACAAGAAAGATAGGAAGGAAGGAAGGAAGGAAGGAAGGAAGGGAGGGAGGGAGGGAGGGAGGGAGGGAGCAGTGTGGCCTGAATTGATGTTTCAGGTGCTTTGTTTGAAAGCATGAGGAGGACCTGAGTTAGATCCCCAGAAGCCATGAGAAAACAGCCTGGCATGGTTGTGTGTGCTCATAATCCCTGCACTGGGGAGGCAGAGATAGTTGTGTGCCTGGGCCTCTTTGGCCAACCTACTTAGGAATCTAGTAACACTGGTGTGTGCCTCCAGCGTGCCTAGTCAGAGCAATGAGCAAAACATAGAGCTCAGGGAGTTAAACTCCCAACCCCAGATATGCAGATTGCTGGAGAGCTTCGAAGAGTGTCTGGCAAGAAGACCCTGTCTGTTAGCCTCAGGGTGAAGTGGATGAAAGAAAATGACAAAGCTCTAGTGTGTGATTGTGGATTCTTGAGGGAAGTTCAGTCCTGCTGGGGTGCCCACGGCTAAGTGTGGTCACAGGTTGAGAAAGGATAGGGTTGTGTAAATTGAGATGGGTGGCAGCATCCCCGGTGTTACTGGGGACCCTGCGTTCTTCCATTCTGACTTACTTCCTTACTGTTGGAGGAAGTGACAATGTCCCTGCTTCAGCATTTGCCTCTCCTCTTTCTGAGGAGTCAAAGCCTACATTAGCTAAGGCTGCAGGAGGATGACCTTGAGGCAGTTGCCAGTTGCAACAATGATTCTCTTCTCCTCAGTACTCACCTCCCACCCCCATCCCCGCCCCATAGCTCCTCCTTGCTTCCATAACCACTCGCAAGCAAGCGCTGATAGTTCCCCGAAGCTGAGGCAGACAGTATAATCCAGAGGGAAGGAAGTACCCTCAAGCAGAGCAAAGTGAAGCAGCACAACCTACCTGGCTTCTCTGATTTAAAGAATCAGAAATCTGGGCAGAAATACAATTTTATTTCCATTTCTATTATTTAGTAAATTCCTTCAAGTTATGGAACATAAGCAACTACCCTGATTATTTTGTAACACAATATCGCGCTGTTAAAATGATAAAATAATTGTAATTAAAATGGATTTTTTTTTTCTCAGTGCCGGTTAGGAACCCAGATCTTTACACTGTCAAGGTTAGCACTCTCCCTCTCAGATAAATCCTCCAACCCCAGAGACATCTTTCTCAGTTGACTTTCTGATTCAGATACTTACAGATTCAAATGTAATTTTAGCAAATAATGAGGAGACCCTTTACATTTTTGCCCAGGTTCCTCCAAAGGAAGCACTCTGGAAGGCTGTAGTGTGAAACTGTCGCCTCTGTTTCTGAGATTTTCCTGGGCATGCTTACATTCCTCTGTTTATGTTGAAAATCCTCTCCAGTTCTTTTACCCATGTAAGTTCAGGGACTGGTCAGTTCTAACATCAATGCATTAATCTCCTGTGTTGTCTTTTGTAAGCATCTCCATCTGCCACCCACTTGCTCCTGCCTCTACCCTTGTTGACTGGTTACAAAGATTGCTTTTAAAGCAATTAGTGATAAGCGATAAAGCCTGGCACTGATTTATTTTGTTTGTTTGATTTCTCCGTGTCTTGTCTCCTGTTTCTCCTTTCTTGCTCCCTTTGGGCTATCTAAATTGAATGTTAAGGAACTCTTTCTTCCATTTATGTCCCCCTCTCTTTTCCAGTTTTGGATATCACTTCCCGGGCTATCAGACAGTGTTATGTATCTTGTTTCAATTGTCAAACTCATGAGGGAAAGGATGGTTCTCTATGGGTATACATGCTCTCTCTGTTCCTTCTGAAGCTCAAAGATATCTTCTTTTGCAATTGTCAGTCTGAAGAGCATCCTTTAGTGACTCCTTAAGGGCATGTCTACTTGACATGAATCCTTCAATTTTTCCTTCAGCTAAGAATGTTTTTATTTTCTCTTATTCCTGAAGGCTCTTACAAGGCATGCAATTCACCGTTGACAATTCTCTTCTTTCATTCCTCAATGGATACACATTGTATCTTCTTCTGTCTCCTTGGTTTCTCATGAGCTGTATTCATTATTCAAGTTCTTTCTTCTCTTAAGTATTACATTGCCTTTCAAGAGTTCACTTTTCATTTTAAACGACTGTGTCTTAGTTTGAGGTTCTTTGTCTATTGTATTTGGGTTTCATCTAACCTCTTGTAATATGTATAGGTTTTTAACCTTTGACAAATTTAGGGAATTGTCAACCATCATTTCCTTACACACTTTTTCTACTAAGCTTATTGTTTTGCTAGAATTTAGATAGAACCAGTATAGATCCTGTTATCACCTTACCAGTGTTTGAACTACAACATCAACTAAAAGAAGAAATCCCAGTTTTCAGGCTGGGATGATTCAGTTGTTCTCCCAACAGGTTTATGGTGTTTAAGCTCTGCCGTGTCTGCCTGGCTTCCGAGCCCCCACCCCCACCCCCCCAGTGAGTTCTTTATTGCTGTTGCACACTGCTTTGTTGTATTTTTCAGTTCTGGGAGTTTCTATTTGCTCCTCTGTTATAACTTCTACTCCTTGCTGGAATTTCTTCTCTCAGTCATTTCAAGAGAAATTATAATTAACCACTGAAGCATTTCTGTGTTGATTGCTTTAAGATCCTGGGCAGACAGTCTCCATATTTGATCCTTCTAGGTGCCAACACCTGCTGATTGCTTTTTTTTTTTTTTCTTTTTATATTGAAATAGTGATTCTTCTGGGTGGCAGGCATAGCAAGTGCTTTTCTTTTGTATTCTGGGAAGTTTGTCTATTTAGTTAGGAACTTGATCTTATTAACCCTCTTTCCCATCAGCAGCATGCTGCTTCTGATCAGCACAGATCTTGGACTTCTCTTTCCGGACTGTTACTCTACTGGCAATGTACTTTGCAGAATCCTTATGGCTTAATTCTGGTCTGTTTCGGATATCTGATGCCATTTTAGCTGTTTAATGGGGGTTGTTCCCCAGTTCAGGTTGCAGACTATTTCTCATCTGAGGGAGAGGTTTGTTAGGGTACTCTTCTGTATGGATGTCTGTGAAGGGTGAGGAGCATGAGAGTCACAGATGTGTGATGAAATTGAGACATGTCCTAGGCTCTCATGCCCAGCTGTGGACCTTGAGGGTGTGTTTGACTGAGGTGGGGCAAGTCTCAGATCCACAAAGACAGAGAGGCTGTGCATCCTGACTGTTGGTGGCTGAGTTTCTTCACCTAGAGCCATACACATAACTTATCATTTCACATTTGCCTTTCATGGTAATGTTTAGGAAAAGCCATTTTAGCAATGGTCAGATCTATTTTCTAGGCTTCATTTGCACGTCATCTGAATTTTAGTGCATTTCTTAGATCTGAGACCCTACAGGCTTTTGGGTAGCAAATTGAATAGTCCTTCTTTTAAGACTGTATTACCTGTTGAAATGATACTGCCTAAACTGATGAAGGGTTTGGAGACTGGCCAACAGGAAGGTGGTCAAGTTTAATGATCAGTGACTGTAGTCATTGCTTTTTTTTTTTTTTAATCAAACTTAGATATGGTAGACAGTGGGGACCTATCAGATTTGAAAATGAGACAAAACAATAGCATTGCTAATTCAGTGAGTGCCTGAAATCAGAATCTTAGCCAGACAGAACACTGGGCAGAAAGTAACACTTCAATGAGGACAGATGGAACTTTTCTAATACTGAAGCTTTTCATACTGAATCTAATTTCCCTTTACAACTTTGTCCTGCTTGTTTTGTTTATGTTCTTATCATCACTTTAATTTTGTTTCAAAACCAAAATGATGTGTGTCAGATCTTGTTATGGGCTCACATTCTACATTAAATTTTCTATCTCCACTATTATGTTTTCTTGGGATAGTATTTACTACGTAGTTCAGGCTGGCCCTGGACTTTGGATCCTTTTGTCTCTGTCTGTTGAATGATAGGATTAGAGTCATGTACCACCACTCCTAGCCAGAATTGAATCCTATCTTATCTTTAAAAAAAATCCTAGTGAGGCAGGAGATCATAAGGAATAGCTTAGAAACCTGGGACTCTACTTGGAGTCTGCATACATCTTTCTCTGAACAATGCATGTTTCAACCCATTGACAACCTAGGACCCTTCTGTACAGGAGGCTAGATATATACCTGCTTTAAACAAGATTCTCTCTTAACATCCTCTTATTACATTCAAATACATCCTGAATGCATCTGGGCTTAAACTGTCTTTGTGTACATGTGCAATAAGGCAAATGGTGTCTATAAATGAATTATAGGAAGAAATGTCTCCTTGTAATTTTATGCCTATATAAACAGGGTAATTGAAGGAGAATGGCTCCCATGGATTTATGTTTAAATGCTTGGTCCTTAGTGGAACTGTTTGGAAAGGAATAAGCCTTGTTGGAGGAGGTGTGACATTTTGCAGATGTGTCCCTAAAGTAGGTGTTAAGGATTCTTCCCTCCCCCCCCCTCTCTCTCTCTGCCAGCAACTTTGTGATCAGATATGAGCTTTCCAGCATCACATCTGCCTACAACTATGCTTCCCACTGTGATTATCATATACTAATCATTTGAAACCATAATCATGCCTCCAATTAAATACTTTATTTTAAAAACTGTCTTGGTCATGGTGTCTCCTCATAGCAATAGAACAATAACTCAGGCAGCATATGATTAAAATCAGATGTACTTTGGAAAGAAAAGGAATTATGTAAATTATATCTACCAATCAAACCAAAAATGTCCCCTTAGTAACCCAACTCTTTCATTTAGACCCCATGAAAGAAAGACCAAAACAGTAATCAGGTCCCTTATGTACCCTCACCCATGTGGCCCACTGCCAAGAGTGACCATGAATTTCTTTTAAATCTGTACTATTGTTTTGTTTTGAAGAAATTGTTCTTGTTATCTTATATCTGGGAGTGCTGTCATTTCTTTTTTAAATAAGATGTCAAGACCCTGGAAACACCAGGGCCAAATCCAAGAACACAGGGAACCCAACTAGGAGTCTAAAGTGGCATCAAGATTAACATATGAATGAAGCCAGTCGGGCTGGTGAGGGGGCATCAGTTGGTAAAGTTGGAGGCTAGCAAGCCTAGCAACCAGAGCTGGATCTTGGTACCCAAATGGTGAGAGGAGAGAAGCAGCTCCCTAAAAGTTCCCCATGGCATGTGTGTCCCCCGCAAATAAACAAAATTGTTATATAAATATAAATTTTAAAAGAAGCTGGTCAGTTGAGGAATACTGGAAACCCCTCCTACCACAAGCCACAGATATCAAAACAAAGTTGGTGGGCTTATTTCTGAATGGGGAATATGGGTGCTATCTAAATACCTGATACAGTGTTACCATGTTGTGATCCTGGAGATTATCAGCCTTGATGTTTGAATGTGTTCCAGATCTCTGGCCTACTTCTGTTCTTGAGAGCATCCTTCTGTTTCTTAATACATTGTCCTTATTGCTATTATTTTCTATATGTCCTTGTAAACTTCTTTGTAGAAAAGCTTAGAAGTCAGCAACACCTGTGACACCAAGGCTTTGAATGCACTCTGCATGCATTCACCAACAGGCTATATCCCAGGAGTTACCATTTTTCCCAATCATCTTACTTTGAGCCAGAATCTGAGTTGCCTAGACTGATTTTTAATCTCTCTCTAGCCTGGGTAGGCCTTGAGCTTGATAGCATCCTCTCTTACCCTGGGACTACAAGTGCACACCACTATGGCTCTTGATATTCAAGCTTGGATTTTTCCACTAGTGCGGGAGCCTAGCAGTGTGGCTGAAAGTATACATTTTAAAGTCAGATCTCTTGGGGTTTGATAAGAGCTTTATCATTCATCACATGTATCACCTTGAATAAAGGAGTGAAAATGTCCCTGACTCCCACTGTTTCAATGATGAATTGGGATTAATAATAGGGTCTATCTCAAAGCCATGTTATTAGTGACTTATAAGAAAACATATGCAAAACATAGTAACTGGCCCATGGACCTAATTTTTACTATTATCAAGAAACACTTGGGAAATCACAGGATTTTAGAATTTGGATTTATTCATCCTTATTGCATAGGACTTTCAGTTGTTGAGACTTCTCTACCACTAATGTGATAATGAGAAGGGTTCCTAAAGGTTTCTATGAGAACATCTGTGTGAAAGATACATGCTAGCCACTGTGCTTTTCTTATACACAGCACACTTTCAGGTATCAGTTATTAGACAACCAGAATCTACATTTACACAGATTTTTTTGGACTCTACATTTTGTGGAATCCCATAATGAATGAACTTGTGGTTTTGTGTTTCATTCTACTAAAACAGCAGTTCTCGAACGGTGGGTCATGATCATCAGAAAAGACATTTCCAACCATACATTTATTTTTGTTGCTATTTCTTACCTGTAATTTTGCTACTGAGAAGTATCTCAGTTCCTAAGACCATCAGAAATGTATTTTCCAATCATCATGACCCACAGGTTGAGAAACACTGAACTAAAGCAACTTGAAATTTTAGAAGTGAATAATGCTAATAAGTAATGTATATTGAGTGTTTCCTGTCTATGCACACTAGATTATGTTTCAAGTTATCTCATGTAACTTTCATCTCTGGTCTTAGAAAGTAGCATATCTTCATTTTAGGTAGGGCATTCTGTAAAATGAATGTCAAAGTTGATTTGAACCCAGGTCTTTCCAATTCTCAAGCTTAAACATCTAAGTTCCCTCATGTCTTGGAACAACTGAGGCAAGAGAATCAGGCACACCCTTGGCTGTGCACTAAGTCTCCTACCTCACCATATCTTCCTTTTGAGTGCTTCTGGGAACCTGTCCTGCCAGCTGCTAATGATCTTTTTGCAGTCTGTACCTCCCTTCACTTCTCCATAACTACTTCCCACTCTGTGTCCTCTGGTTGTTTGTTATAGTCACAGAGCCTCTTCTTGACCTTTTTCTACATAGTGGTAGCTGGAAAATCTCTGGAACATGACAATTTTCTCATCCTTCTAAACCACCATCTGAGGCACCATCTTGTCTAGCCTTCACCATTCTCTGTCTCTAGCTAACCATCTTGTGTGTATCAATCTCATTTCAGGTCTCAATTCATCCCCCTGCCTCATGACTTTTGAGTACTGTGCTTTATGCATAGAATGTCTTCTTGACCCCTACCCCCACCATCTTTCACCTTTGCAAAAGGGGCAGATATTTTTAAATTTACTCCAAATATCACATTCCGTTCTTCTCTTTCCTCTTATAAAATGTGAACTCTTCTTTGACTGTGTAGATCCTGTTATTGAATGACTCATACATGTTTCCTACTCTCTTAAAATCTATTTAGGTGAATGACAGCCAAAATAATTTGTGCACCTTATTATTTTGATCCTGATTTTTAGAATTTAGTCTAAATTTTTGAACAGTGGTATAAACTTGAGTATTTACTAAAAATTAAATTTTAGTTTTGTTTGTGAGAGAAAAATTCTAGTTACAGGTTTAACATCTCTTTTATATAGATAGAAACATTTGAAGTGATATCATGGCTTAGATTTTGTTTAAGAACAGCTAGAAAAAAAAGAAGGGACTAGGAAAATTAGAGAAATAGAATTACTGTGTTTTCTAATTATTGAAGCTAGGCAATGAATACAGGGGAATTCTGCATGTTGCTTACTTTATGTTTACTTTATGTTTTAAATTTCCAGTCAAAGGTGAAGTTTTAAAGACACTTTTGACCAAACAAACCTCTGGTGGTCAAGACCAGAATCCACTACAGTCCCAGTTTCCAGTGGATTTTATGTCTCTCATATCTCCACCAGGGAGCCATCACTGAGAAGTTACATGAGCTCCTGCGGTCTCCTCTACCTCGTCTGGCTAAGACTGAGGCTACACAGAGGCTGTGCTGTCCATCTTGTGGTCTGACACTATGTGTCTCATCTGCCCAGTATGTTGCCATCTTTCTTTCCAGCTCATTTCCAACAGATGAATACTCTTCATACATCATGGGACAGACTCCTTTACTCCTGTGATCTTTGATTTAATACATAAATGAGTACATAATATTACTGTTGCTATTATCTGCTAAAATTGAATGTCCATGGGGTAAGAAGTATTTCACCAGGCTTTAAAACTGGACACAGAGTTTATTCATAACCTTTGGATCTAAATATATTCATTGGTCTATTCTGGCAATACTTATACCTTTAGATTCAGTATGGATGGTTACTGAGCTTCTAGAGCTATGCCTATCTTCAAGAAAGAATAAATAAGCAGTCTATAAAAATAAAACATTAGGAACGCCACTTGGTACGCATCTTTACTTGTAACTCTGAGGTCCTAAGCTCCTTTATGTAGGTAGGGAATGAGCCATTTGTTCTGGGTCAAGGTGCCAAACCAGAGCTTTAAGATTTCTTACACGGGGCTAGAAATGACCTTGTAAAGGATATCAGCTTGCCAAACAACATCCCCAGTGTTAAATTAGTTTGAACAGCTCAGTCTGATCTGTGTACAGACAAGTAGGCTGGAAATGAAAACATTTTAAGAAAAAAAATGGCATTAGAAATGAGGGTGTTTGTTTGTTTGTTTGTTTGTTTTGTACTTGTTTTTCCTCAATATTAGTTAGTCTAACACCCAGTGAGTTTTTAGGGCTTGGCCTAGAACTTTTGGTCTTTCACTTGGGAAGCACTGGCTATGTCTCTGGAGGTTTTAATCAATCATACATTGAAGTTGAAGTGTACCAGGGCCTCCTGCTGCCAAAAATTAATTTGCACATGCATCAGGCCATGCACTAAGCGCATGGCCTGGATTCCAAGGAAATGTGCCCCTGGTTATTTTGTGAGCTAATATGAGTTCCTACATCAGCACTGTGTCTGCCATTGGCTGAAAAACTGGGCTATGACTCAGAATCTGCCCTCCCGCCCCCCATTTCTATTTTTGTCTTTTCACTGACTTAATGTGTGACCTCAATGTTTTAACCCCTTTCTGCCTCGGGGTCTTCACCTGTGCAATGGCTTTACCTTCACAGAGGAGAAAGGAGAAGTAGAGATATCACACCTAAGAGGAAAAATACGTATTTGGGTTCAGTAAAGGCACTTGATTCTGTGGATCAGTTCCATAACTGATTCTTCATATGTCATATTAAAAATGAGATCTAATGAAGGAATGGAGGATAGAGGACTGGCCAAATCTTATGAGCCAGATAGGCACTGTAATAGCTAGCTGTCTTGATGTTTTTATTACTTACAAGGCTGTATCCATAGTGCTTAAGTACAGAAATTCCAGTTTGAATTTCTATCTAATTAGGTATGTCGTTCACATTGCAACATAATAGGGAGGGAGATGTGTTCTCGCATTAAATCCTTTCACTGCCACCAAGGAAGAAAGCTCGCTTGCTGGTGTTTTCTGAGCAGAGTGAATGCAGGAGTAGTTTTTACAGAAAAGAGGAATAAGACATGGCCATCCACCCAGAAGTAACAATGACCACTGGCTGAGACACTATTGGCTGTTGATAGCTGTTGAGGATGAGAGAGTCATTTTCCTTTAGATGTGTGACCACTGGTAGACTGCCCATTTCCCAGGGGATGACCCCATATCCCTATGCCTGTGGGCAACAGTACCAGGGTTCAGCAATTTAAAAGGAAGCAAACGAACAAATGAACGAGTGAATGAACAATCGAATGAAGGCCACAAAGTTGGGAAGGAGATAAACTGGGGTTACACTGAAGGGTGCTAGACAGAGTCAGTGAGGAGTGGGTAGCATCAAGATACATTGTACACATGTGGGAAATTTGCAATACATATAAAATAAAGTAGAATTCGGGAGGCTGGTGAAATAGCCCAGTGGGTAAAAGTGTTGCTACCAAGCCTGATGATCTGAGTTTGATGTCCATGTCCCACATCGTGGAAGGGGAGAACTGGCTTCTATGAGTTACCTTCTGACTGTCACACATGAAGTGATACATTCTACCTATCTAATCAATCAATCAATTAATCAATCGATGAGGTCTTATGCCTAGTCTTACTGCATTTTGTCATGCCATGTTTGGCTGATATCCCTTGGAGGCCTGCTCCTTTCTGAAGGGAAACAGAGGAGCAGTGAATCTTGGGGAGAGGGGAGGTGAAGGGTACTGGGAAGAGTAGACAGAGAGGAGGCTGCTGTTGGGACATATATATGAAAGAAGAATAAATACAAAAGAAATAGAAATATTGGCATTTATTGATATATAAAGTATAGTTTATAATTGTTGTCAAGTCCATTAAGTTACTTCATTTTTCATGTAACAGACATTAGATAGCTATTGTATGTAGGCCTATAACATATATGTATGCATATAATAGATCTGTGATTTATTTGTGACATATAAAAACACCCAGCAAGTGGGGAGGGGGAGTGAACCTCCATATTATCCAAAAAAAAGAAAAGAAAAGAAAATAGAATTAAAAGCAAATAGAATTCAAAGTTAGAGTAATGACTGAGAAATGTGGGCAAGGTTCCTTAAGTGCTTCCTTAAGACACACAGCTGAACCTCAGAGTCAAGGCCAGAGTGAATTTGCAATGCCACATGGACACCAGCAGGAGTCTAACACTGGAAAAGGCGGGGAGCATGAAGATAAATGAGATGCTGTCAGGGAGGGCTCCACTGATGGTTTCTCCCTTTAGAAACTCTGGGGACTAAACCTTTCTCCTACACATCTGCTCTTCTGAACACAGGGATGGAGAAAGGCAGCCACCCTGCAGAAGGAACAATGGCAGGTTTTACAGCTCTCCACCAACGGTCTGTGAAGGGGTCTGTGAAGGGGTGATTCACAAGTCTGCTCTGGGAAGGACCTGCTCACCCCACTTCCCCGCCTCTGTCCTTCACCTCTCTGACATGTTTTCATCTCCTATGCCAGGCTCACAGGATTCATTGTCTCCTGCCAGCCTCCTCTCTGTGGGAAGTACATCTGCAGACCTGAACTGCAGCCTAAGTCATAAATCTACCACTGCAGTCTGGCCTCATTGTTGCTTCAGCTTGTGTCACCATGTCCCCTTCCAAACTAATCCGTGAATTTTCACTGCAAGATATGCATGTATTGGCCAAGACACTCACAAGTTAATTATACTCATTGTTCTATTGCATGACTTCCATATACGTTGAACAGGCATACAGCTGTCACACAAACACAAATACAAACACAAAAACAAAATCAGAAAATTGCAAAATGTTACACAACATTTACAAAGTTTGTTTCCTTCTCTGGAATCATCAAACTTTACCCTGCCACTTTGGTCTGAAAGTAGTTTAGTAATTTCTGCATTAATTTTGTCATTTTCTTTTCCTCTAAGAAACAGATGTGAAATTATGTATCTTTCCAATGAATCAGAGTGAATGCTGGTAACAAGCTCTATCTATGAAGGTAGTGCATGTGGCATCTGTAAGGACATCTTGTTTGATTGACATTGTCCATTGAGACCCTCAGACACTCTCACCCCCATAGTAACCGGTGTGCCCATGTAGTTTTCACTTAGTGTCTGAGAGGAATTGTTTCTGTGGCTCCTGTGGATTGTACAATCTAAAGTCTCTTCTGGAAAAATGCCGCTCATAACTTGCACAACCTTCTCCTATATTTAAACCAACTCTAGATTACTTATAATACTGAATACAATGGAATGTGATGTCAATAGCTGCTCTCTATATAATTTAGAGAATGATGATAGGACAACAGTCTGTCTGCACACGTTCGAATACAGACGTAACGTTTTCTAATTATTTTCAAGCCATGGTTGTTGGAATCTACAGATAAGGAATCCAGGACACATGGCATTGACTGTTGGCTACACTGTTCCCTCTTCTCGTGCTCTGTATGCCTTTTAAATTAAACTTCTTAAACAAAGCATGTTGATAAGTGAACATGCAATGAATGAAAAGTTTTTACTGCATGACCTTTGGTTCATTTTGTTCTCACATTTGACTTTGAATAGAGACCTCAAACAATCAAATTCTGTTTGGTAACAGTATAGCTCCCAGTACAATCAATACTAAATCAGTCTGTGTGTTTCTTGACTTTCTTGTGCTGTAATAAATACTGACATGCACTAGTAGTTCACTGCATAGTTCCCAAGCCCAGAGGACACATGCCTATATAATGAAAGCTTCTTTCATTAATTACTATAGTATAAGAAAGGCTATTATCTCATCAATATATCTTACTTTACTATATGTTACAGTAACATACTAACACATCTTTGCTTGTATTTGTGACACACACACACAAAGAAAGATAATAAATTTGTCTAGCAGAATGTAGAATGCTACAGAAGTTTCCAGTTTTATATCAAAGGTCTCCTGGATCACCAATACAGGGATTATTGATTACAAGTCTGCGTTCATGTCAGTCTACAATAGGTTTTATTTCCCAGTGCTATAATTGTGCTATGTTAAAAGGTATTTTCTTTTGCTCATTAGCAGAGGAATTTTCTCTGAGGAGTGATGGGCCATATCTATCATATCATAAATCATAGCTAACCACTGAGCAATTAGACTAAATAACAAAGGAGGTCATTATGTGTGTGATCTGCATGCATATGTGCCACCAGACTCATAAGTCCACAGCAACTTGGAAAATCCTTGTTATCTTAAGTGCATGTTTCTCCCCTCATCTTCTCCTTCTTTTTCTTCTCACTAAGTGTCATTATACTATCTACTAGGACTAGGTGGGCTGAACAGGCATAACACCTGCCTGTGATAAAAAGCAGCTTTTATTAAACACATAACTGGATGAGGCACTGTTACCTGCTGCATGGTAAGAGCTACACACACACACACACACACACACACACACACACACACGCCTGCTGCATATTTTCTTGCTGGAGAAGATCCCCATACTCAACGGTTACAATACTGGGTGTTTAGATTTTCATTCAGTGGAAGGTTGACATAATACATGACAACTTGTAAATCTTTGCACACAAAATAATCATGGGGAGGTAGTTTCCCCGATTCTTCTTTTTTTTATACTATCTTTTCTTGTTTTTTCCTTTCCCTGGAGTCTGTAAATTCAGAAATAGTTGAATAAATTTACTTTTTAACTCAAATGATATTTGGTATAGGTAGATTTTTATGTAACCGATCCTTTGTTCAGAGCCAACTAAGAGAAACTGAATGTTTTGGATGGGTATGATTTTAGGAGACACCACTGTAGCCCTGTGCGCCTCTGACTCCTAGTTCATTCTATACAGGATCCTGGTGAACTATGTTTGCTTCTAGCTTCTCCCCACCATGTTTTTACTGTCCACTGAATGCTATGTCCACTCATAATCAACATGGCTAATGAACACTGTCAGCCCTTCTCATCACTATCTGATCTTTGCTCTTTCAGTCCTTCAAAAAATATCATCAGTTCCTTCTTCTTATTTAATAGCCAATTAATCATAAATGTGTATTGATTCTCTTATCACAGTATCCCGGGCATCCATCAGACCTGTTTTTAGTGAGTGCTGGTGGTCCTGCTCTTCCTTGTTTAATGAGCTTTTTCTTTTGTCCTGATCCAAACTCTGTCTACTGCTCATCCCTGCATAAATCAGCTGGCTACCCCAACTCAAGTGATTTTCTTTTTCTTCCTTCAAGTTCTCTGCACACTCTGATTGAATTTAGAAAATTATTTTCTTTTTCTTTTCTTTCTTTTTTTTTTTTTTTTTGGTTTTTCTCTGTATAGCCCTGGCTATCCTGGAACTTACTTTGTAGACCAGCCTAGCCTCAAACTCAGAAATCCGCCTGCCTCTGCCTCCCAAGTGCTAGAATTAAAGGCATGTGCCACCACGCCCGGCAGAAAATTATTGTATACAACAAAGGCATAGGTTCCTTGAGGGCTGGCACCTCTTCCAATGCACCATGTCACTATACACCCAGCACATCCTGCTATCTAGTTTACACTCGGAAAATGAGGTGCTGTTTTCTCCTGAATGCTAAAGGCTGATCTTCAGTTACTCTTCATGTATCTACCTGAGAGCATCAAAGAGTAATCAGCAGGGGCATGCACCCATCAAACCTTTCCTCACTTCTCATTATTCCTCACTATTTGACCATCCATGCAAATAGGCAGCTGTGGGCGACAAGTAGTTTCTCTTTGGGGAGGGGTCACTGATGGACCCACATTGGTTGTTTTCGCTTCCATTTTATAGAAATTTGCTCAGTGGCCCCTAAGAAAAACCCAAACCCCTCCTACTTGTGTTACTTTCTGCTATAATGGGAAACAGCTGCCCATCCTCTTGTTTTCCTAATACTTTACCAGCCTTAAAGGCCATTCTCATGATTTTCTCACTTTGCGGGCTATAGACGCCTCCTGTAGTCAATTTCATGCCCATTTGTTGCATCACATCTCTTCCCCATAAAGATATAGGAATACTCAGTATAAAGGGTTGGAAGGTACCTGTATGTCCTTCCTCGTCTTCCCACTTCAATATTCCTGCACTACAATTAGGATCTTGTGAAAAACCCAGCCCTCGAAGGGTCTGTGCAGAAGTCTGAATCGGCCAATTCGATGGCCAGTCTGCTTCTTTAATAATGCTTTTATCAGCTCCGGAATCTAACAATCCCCAAATAGATACTCCCTGAATTTTTAATTTATAAAGAGGACCTTCTCCTAGGTCCATAGAGAACCATACCCTTGATTCCCCTGTAAAGCCAAATCCTCTTTTTTCTCTAATTAATCCCTTGGTTGGATACTTAGCATGACAACTGGGGAATAATATTATCTGTGCAATTCTATCTCCTGGAGATATAGCACATATGCCTCGGAGGGAAGAAACCATGATTTTTAACTCTCCTACATAATCTGAATCTATCACACCTGGATGCTCTATTAGCCCTTTTAAGGTAGCTGAACTGTGACCCAAAAGTAGTCCCACAGTATTATCAGGAAGCGGCCCCTTAAAATCAGAGGTAATAACTTGTACACCCATATCTGGTGTTAATATGAGTCTGGTTATGGCACAGATGTCCAATCTTGCCCTTCCTGCGGTAGTTCTTCTGGGGTTACCCTCAGATGGGGACGTCGAGGGATCTGCTGCATTATGGGGCACTGAGTGGGTGTCTGCACTGCTCCATATATTTGAGGGCCCTGGGGCAGAGGGCCCTGTGGCCTGTTTTTTGACCTCGAACCTGGTTGTATGGGCACAAGAGGGCAGCCATCCACATCCCATTTAGACTGGCATTCTCTAGCCCAATGATTTCCTTTTCTGCATCTCAGGCAAAGCTTAGGTTGCCTAGCCAAAGGGACCGCAGCGATTAGGACAATCCTTTCTAATATGCCCAAATTGGCCACAGGAGAAACATCTCCCACTAATACTCTTCAAACCAGTTCTATTCTTCTGACCTTTCTGTCCTGCTAAGATAGCTGCGACAAGTCTTTCATTTGTCAATGGTGTATCTACAATATCTCTGCATACCTTCAGCCAGACATATACTGACTTGTTCTTATAAGGTCGGATGGCATCCCTACAATGCTTATTGGCCTGTTCGTAAGTTAATTGCTTAATAAGGGGCATGGCTTGATCCACGTCCAGAAACACTCTTCCTGCAGTTTCAACCATTCTGGCAAGGTAATCAGAAAAGTGCTCCTTTTCCTCTTGAAGTACCTTAGAAAGGCTTGCTCCTAAGTCTCCTGTTCCAGAAAGCATTTCCCAGGTGTTAATCTGTTCATAAACTTGGGTAGGATAGCCTATCTGGTTATTTGTGAAATTTCCCTGTCCCATAAGCATATCTATGTTCCAGGCTGGCTGGCCATTAGTAGCATTAGCAGCAGCCTGCTCAAGGGCGTATTCTAGATATGCTGCTTTCCAATTCAATTAGGCACCTCCTGTCAGGACTGCCTTACTGAGATTAATCCAATCAAAAGGAGTCATACAGTGCCTCTGTAATGCCTCTACTTGGCTAATAGTAAATGAGGCTTGCACCCCATATGTTGATACAGACTCCTTGGGCCTCTGGATAACTTTCCAATCCAGGGGTTCATGGTATCTCTGACCCTGTTGATCCTGAAACACAGGGAAAGCGCCTGCCTCAGGAGGGATATTACGCCATACAGATGCATGCTTACTGCGCCCCTTACCACGCTCTTCCCCGTAGTATGGGAGTGGCGAAGTTAATGGCGGAGCAGATGGTTCTGGAGGCCTGTCTTCTCTTAGCCTAATTTTTGATACTCTAGAAGTTAGTTCCTCTTCATTGTGGGAGGAACTTGAAGCTAAGTCTGAACTACGCTCTTCACTCTGTCTATTATGTTGCAATATGATCTTTACTTCCTCTAAAACTTCTTTAACCTGCTCTATCTTTGATACAATGAACCCCATCTTGGCTACTTCCTTTTTTTTTTCGTTAGTTAATTAGGCCTAAATTTTCAATGCTCATCTCCTTGCCCTTGTCCCAATAACCGGGAACCTCGCTTGTTTATAAATATCTTTAAAAATATCTTTCCTGCTACTTACTGTGGACCTTTTCACTGCTTCTCGTGTCTCCTGACTTCTGACAGCAAGGACTCCTGCCTCTGCCTCCTTCAGAAAATCCTACCAGTATGTGCCACCACAACCGGCCTGGAGCACCCAGCCTTGGCCTCACCGCCTGTGAGCCTGCGGACCAGTCTGACCCCCTCCTGAGCTCTGGGAGAGGGTTGCTCACTGGTGCTGGTTCTGTCCGCTGTCTCCGGCCCTCAGGCAATTTCCGCCGTCAGTGGCTACAGCTGTCAGCGTCTTCCTAGTGGCACCCACTTTCTCTCTTTCGCTGAGCTGCTCGCTTTCTCAGTCCGCTCTCGTTCCAGCTTGAGTTCTCGTTCCTGCTTGTGTTCTTGTTTTTCTCGAGTTTTCGGCACCAAAATGTCGCATGCGTTCTTGTTTTTCCCGGGTTTCTGGCACCAAAATGTCGGAGCCCAATCTCTGACCAGCAGAGATTGGAATAAATGACATTAACTCCAAAAAGCAGGTTCAGAGCAGCTGCAGCCGCTTCTCTTTATTAGGAGGTTTCTTGGAGCTTCCCCAGCTTCTCAGTCAGTTAGTCTCAGTCAGTCTTCAGTCTCTTCATCAGCATCAATCAATCATATCTCTCTCTCTCATCTGGGACTGTTCACACTTATCCTCTTCCATTCACTCACATCACCTCACAACACCCAATCATAGCGGCACACATCCAAGGCAGCATGCAGGATTGGCTGATAGAACGATCTCGCAAGATGTTGCACTCTCAAACGAGGTACACATGTGCATGATTGAGACTGAGGTAAACAATTGAGGTTACAGGGCTTTAGCACAGAGCCAGGGCACCATCTTTGGCCCATGCGGCCATGCCCGCTCCCCACAGTGGAACAACAATATGAACTAACCAGTACCCCCAGAGTTCGTGTCTCTAGTTGCATATGTAGCAGGAGATGGCCTAGTCAACCATCACTGGGAAGAGAGGCCCCTTGGTCTTGCAAACTTTATATGCCCCAGTACAGGGGAATACCAGGGCCAAGAATTAGGAGTGGGTGGGTAGGGGAACAGGGCAGGGGGAGGGTATAGGGAACTTTCGGGAAAACATTTGAAATGGAAATAAAGAAAATATCTAATTAAAAAAAGAATATATTTGTGTGTGTGTGTGTGTGTGTGTGTGTGTGTGTGTGTCTTTCATTTGGGAATCCAGAACATTGGGGCAGGTAGCGAGGAACTCGTGCCTCCACCACTGGGACAATTTGAGTGGGATTAATCACCTACTACAGTGTGTCTGGACTAGAGTGAGAAAGGAAACATGGAAGAGACATAATCTGGAAAGTATACTCAGATCAGATCAATTGAAGTATCCCATAGATGCAGATGTATATATCAGAATGGTGATTTTTGAGCTGGAATTTAAATGCATTTCACTGATGGTGTGTTAGGAGAGTGCTACATGAGGGGGAAAGCTGAACAAGGGACTACTGACCATTGCCATGTTCCAAGAAAGAGAAAGTGGTACAATGGCCAGGTCCAACAAGCATGGCAGTTTCTAATGGTTATGGCCGTGTCCTCTTGCTTGCCAAGTAAAGCAGCCTTTGTTCTGGATTGGACAGCAGTGTTCCCATGACCATCCTGCCCAGAACCTAGGTATTGAGTATTCCATTCTGGGGTAACTTATCCATAGGCTTTACACTGATTATTGAGTGGCCTCAGGTGGAAACTCCCATGGAGATGTGCATGAGACACATGGATCTGAAGGAGGAGGAAATGAACTGCAGAAAAGAGGGGAACACACAGGCAGTAATGGTTCTATCAAAGGCAGCACATTAAGTAGGACACATGCATTGAAGCAATTACACAAGAAACAAGTTTGCCTGTGTCTAAAGAAGGCTTGATTGCTAAGTGGGCTTTGAGTTACCGTCCTGTGGAGCCATAGTAGGATTTCTATTATCCAAGCATTGTCTTTTCCTATGACCAGTTCCTATTAAAGCATGAAGGCTTATTTCAAGTCATTATTAATAGGAAAACTCAAATGAACCTTTGCTCATTTCATGGAGAAAGCCAGGTACATAATAACCACTTGCTGGATATGGCATATTCTGAATGTGAAGGTCCTAGATTCATGTTCAAAGCCCATTGTGAATAAAAGCCCATATTTTGCAGTGATATCTGGAGTACTTGCCTGTGGTTTCCCCCCTCACACAAACCATGATCCCTCTGACGGCAGCACTTCCCATTAATTGGATGTTTCTGAGTTTAAGAAATGTCAAAAGACTTAGACATTTTATCTGAGATAATGAATGCCTCTCCCCCAGCACTAGATGTCTTTATAAACAAATATGCAAGCTATATGGAAGGTTGCTCAGCTAATGGTAGGTAAGGAAATAAAGCAACGTTACAGCATCACTGGGAGATGAATTTTCTACCTGCATGCATCTTTAAGGCTGGAACTTTATATGGAGGAGATGGCTTCTGTCTTTGAAGAAACGAAGCATCAAACATACTGTGTTTCTTGGAGATTTGTGAGCTAAGCAATAGTTGTTGCAATAGGAGTGAGAATGGAATTTGAGAGGAGACAAAAGTATCTTAGCTACTTATCTGTTGGTATGAAGAGACAGAATGGTCAAGGCGACTTAATAAGGAAGACAGTTAATTGGAAGTCATGTGATTCCAGAGAGTTAGAGTTCATGATCGCCATGAAGAAAATCATGGCAGCTGGAAGGCTGGTATGGTGCTAGAGTGGTAGCTGAGAGCTTATGTCTGATCCATTAGTTCAAGGGGAGAGAGAGAGAGAGAGAGAGAGAGAGAGAGAGAGAGAGAGAGACTAACAAGGAAACCTCAAACCCTAGTGACATACCTCCTTCCACAAGGCCATACCTTCCAATCCTTCTACCAGTTGTAGACTATGTATTAAAATACATGATCCCATGGGGCCACTTGAACCACCACAACAGAGCAGCACCATGCTCAGATTAATTTCTCATAAGAAATAGAGGATGGGCAAAGTGGCCATGAGTGACAGTTTTCATAGAAACAATTGTAGGAAAAGAATTTGCCTCCATGGGGAAGGAGGAAAAACTGTAATGTTTTGTGGAGGGACAAAGTCACATGCATATCTGGATTCTTCCAACTCCCAGATGACAATTCCTGTTCCCAGATAGCAGTGAGATAATCTACCTGTTCATCTAACTTTGGTATTCAAGTTCTTTCTTCTCTCTAGAAAATGAGAAACACAAAACAGTGTCACAAACACAGAGGCAAGTTCTCTGAGGACAAAGGGCCATTCCTGTAGGACTGTATTGCTAATGCTTTGCATAGAGCCTGACTGAAAACTAGAAACCAAGAATTGCATGTCTGACAAATAAGAGGGTGAAAAGAAATGAATGTCCAGGGAGTGACCCACGGGAATGCATAAAGTGAGATTCCAAAAGGAAGCACAGAGATTTTTTTTTAACCAAATCCACTTTTAGAAAGAAAACCAGGGGGGGCTGGTGAGATGGCTCAGTGGGTTAGAGCACCTGACTGCTCTTCCGAAGGTGATGAGTTCAAATCCCAGCAACCACATGGTGGCTTACAACCACCCGTAACAAGATCTGACGCCCTCCTCTAGTGCGTCTGAAGTCAGCTACAGCGTACTTATGAAGAATAAGAAATGAATCCTTGGACCGGAGCCGAGCAGGGACGGCCAAGCGAGTGGGGCTGGCCAGAGTGAGTGGAGCTGGCCGGGGTTGACCGGAACAAGGGGAAAAAAAAAGAAAGAAAGAAAACCAGATAGTTTCAAGAGCCTTTGTAATACAAATGTATTTCTAACACCTGAATTATAAGTGCTTATGGTAAAGCAAACATCTCAGTTCACAAAGAGATTTATACTATGATTTCAACCTGCTCTGAAATGGCAAGAAATCTACTTTCTGGATTGCTTTAAGGTAAAAATACAAGGCAGTCTTAAGTCATTATATCTATTTGTCAAATGATACAATAACACCAATGAAGCACTTTGGTTGACAGGTTTATACAACTTTCCTTGATGCTTTTACACAGCTAGAGCATATCATAACCTCTTTAAGCCTACACCCTATTCTTTGCTGCCTTGTGGGTCTACATGTTCTCTGGTGACAATGGAGATTATTAAAGCCCCCGCTCAAATGCATGGGTCACTATAAAATTATTTCAGTTATCCCAATTCAATTATCTAGATCTGTGGGATTAATAATAGAATGTTTGTATTCTCTGTAAATGACAAGTCTGGGTGTCACAAGTCAGCCTCTGGTCATGTACAGTAAATATCAGAGCTGTTCGGTACTCTGGATTTCTATGTGAGAACATGTACAGTCAATGAGCTCTAACAACTGCAATAGCTATTAAAAGTCTTAAGAAAAATGACCTTCCTGTATGAGGACAACAAAATAACTATTGAAAAAATTCAACCCCACCTCATAAAAACTGAAGAGATGATAAAAAGCAGAAATTTCTCATTTATATGACTTTTATTTAACTAAAAGAACTATGAATCAAACCATTGCTGAAGTTTGTTGTCTTTGAGTACACAAAGTATCATGGGAAATGCCATCCAAGGCATTATTGTTGAGCTGCGTCAGGTTCCCACTGTGTAAGGTCTATATCCATTCAGGAAAGAGTTAGGGATTTTTAGTGAAATGTAGCTATGTTTTTAAAAGCACACAAAACAGGACAATACACAAGCAAACAAAACTCCAAATGTTCAAAATTGAAAGAGACATATTTCTATACATGGCATAAACATCCGAGACCTCCTCATTCTGGAAAACACCTTTGTGGTTAATGAATGTGATGTTGCCATGTGTTCTTCACTCTCTGTGGGATTCTTAACTTCTGTAGGGACGTGGGCTCCATAGCTTTCAGTAAAGATGAACACAAAGTAACCCCCGAGAAAGGAAACAGTGCACAGGGAGCAGGCTCAGAAGATACACCCTTTTCAACTTTGATAAGTCCTTGGCAGATCTGGAGAGGCAGACGTGAATGAAGACACACTAGCAATTTAGTAAGATTGAGTGACAGATTTAATAAATGATTTGTGTGCGGAACGGCAAGAATCTAGGGAAATCTTGTCAGGATACGGCAGTAATCTCCTTGCAGACATTCTTAATCACCTGCACCATTCTGCTCAAGGCTGAAATTTAACGAGATGCAGAATGGTCTCCTAATCCTTCAAGTCAGCTCAAGTTATTGCAGGAATAATGGTATCATGTGTTACATGTAAGTACCAAGGAGCTCTGATTGTCTCAAGAAGGGTTTTACAGAGAAAGCAAGTAGGGAATTAGAGCCCGCATCTGCTTGTCTCTAAAATGCATGCTAAAACCCACAGCCCTCCATTTTCTTGAGTCAACATGATTTCTGTATCTAAATAAGGTCTGGCTGGCTTTCTAAAAAAAGGTGGGAACACTGCCACCAGGAGTACACCTGTATAAGCCAGTGCTGATGCTGGAATGAACATCAGCAAAGGTCATGTAAAAGTGGTGGCTTGAATAGAAAATGCCCCCCATAGACTCATTGTGTGACTGCTTGGCCCATAGGGAGTAGCATTATTAAGAGGTGTAGCCTTGCTGGAGGAAGTGTGTCACTGCAGAGGTAGACTTTGAGGTCTCCTATGCTCAAGCTATACCCAGTGAGACACAGTCTTCTTCTGTTGCTTGCAGATTAAGATGCAGGGCTCCCAGCTTCTTTTCCAGCACCGTGTCTGCCTGCACAGTGCCATACTTCTGGCCATATTGATAATGGATTGAACTTCTGAAACTATAAGCCAGACTCAATGAAATGTTTGGCTTTGTAAGAGTTCCTGTGGTCAGGGTGTCTTTTCACAGCAGTAGAAACCCTAAGACATGTGATAAAGTGCTAATCACCCATGCAGAAGTGCTGGAGCTTTTAAGAGTTTGGACCTATTAAAAGGACTCTAGGTCACTATCTGCCCTTGAAGGGAATCGTGGAGCTTCCATGACTTTGTCTTCCTCTGTAGCTTTCCAGCTCATGAGATGGATAATTTCTGGTATCTTCTGCCATAAAGAGTTACTCCTGCCAGAAGTAGAAACACATCTTGCATCGGAAACTTAAGAAGCACGAGTCAAAATAAACTATCCCTCTGTGTAAGTTATTTGCCTCTGGTAGTTCCCTCGGGGGCAGAAAGCTAAGGCAGGAGGCAACATGTTTTTGACAACTCATGATCAACTTGAAGTTGCAGATGTGACAGTCTTTGTACTGAGGTGATGATAGCAGCAATCATTTCCACACATTCTGTCAGCTGATGATGAGATATCTGCATGCACATTTTTTCCTTTCACTCTGACCAACAGAAGCTCAAGCTATAAAATAATGTATTCAGGGTCACAAAGAACCAAGTGTGCAAGAGCCCATGTGTAATACCAGCACGTGGGATGCCAAGGCAGGCAGATCTCTATAGGTTCCAGAACAGTCTGATCTACACAGTGAGTAACAGGCCAGCAAGGCTCTACAGTGAGATCTTGTCTCAAAAACCAAACGAAGTCAGGAGATTATTCTACAGAGTCAGCGAGACCCATTCACAACAACTCAAAAATCATATGCAAGTGAAGCAACTCTAACCCTGCATTTAGGTTAAATCAGATATTAAGTTCAAATTGTGTTTGATCAGGTTGCTTGATACACATTTGATTAAGTCACTTGATAGTATATTTCTAATGCATACAATTGATGCTTGGTAATTAAAAGACTTGGCGGTGGACAAACCCTTTTGATTTAAAGAGAGAATACTCTGATTTCAGCAAAGGTAAGGGGAACACATTGGACTCCAAGAGACCCTAGCTAGAGTCTTTATGGTAAACTTTGTTTTTATGTGTATTTGTATGTGCCTATATGTAAATGTATAGCCATATTCCTCAATGAAAAGATGGAAGTATATTTTTTAAATGGTAATAAAGCCCTAAATGACAACAGATGGCATGATGGTTTAACGAGGTAAATTGCAATTCCATACATACTAAGAAGCCCAGGCAGAATAACAGCAATGAAACAGGCTAGTATGAACTTTGTCTCAAGCTGAGGAGCTGTGGATACCAGCTAGAGGCCAGAGGAGGACAAGGGATGGGCTTAGCTTGCTTAAATGGTTTGCAGAAAAGCATATACAGCTGGCAAACCTCTCTCTCTATCTCTGTTTCTCTCTGTGTGTGTCTATTTGTCTATTCCAGACCCCCCTTCCTGTGTGTGTGTGTGTGTGTGTGTGTGTGTGTGTGTGTCCCTATGTCTCAGCAAATATCTATTTCTCTGGACAAAGAGCTAAGCCCAGAAAACCAGGCACCAATTCATTAGCATGAACTTTCTAAATAAACAATTGCATATGACTACTGTGTAGCATTTTGCACATTTTTCCTCAACTAGAAGCGATGGAATCCAAGTCCCCTCACTTTCCTCTAGGCATGTTTCCTAGACAGAGGGAGCTGCCCATCTATGTAAATCACGGCAAGAATGAATGTGAGCCGACAGGGAAAATGGATGGAGTAAAGACGGTCTGAAAGGCAGAGCTAATAGAGCTGGAACTGGATGCTTAAAACGAAGCTCATGCTATCCATTACTGGGAAGATTAGGAAAAGTATTGCACCCAGAAATTAAATTACAAGCAGTTAGAACTAATTAGAAATTAAAATTTCAATACTTATGCATGATTAAAGTGCACACACAATAGTGAAGTAGTAAGAAACTTCCCTTAGCCTGCTGGAAGTCACTTACTGGGAATACCTAGCAGAGGTTATACTTACAGGTGGAAGAGTAGGTGTACAGTGCTTTACTGCAGGACAAAGACGTGGGTGCTGCTCTTATTCAAATTGGCCTCAAAGACCGAGAAAAAAAAATGTGCGATTGAAAAAAGAATAGAAACATGCACGGATTCATGGTGTTTGTTCCCCTAGAACCCAGATAGTGACTGACATGCTAGTGGAGGGACTTGAACATACAGAACAGAGGCTGATGTTGCTTCATGCAGGTGCCTTTTAGCAAATTCCTTTTATAATAGCAACAAGCACCATGGAGTAATGAGAAGCATACTCAGTGAGAAAGTAGAACACCCACAGACAGGAAGTCTGCAATGTCATGGAAGGACATTACATAATACTCCAACAAATGCTGAGATTCACGAACAAAAAAGACCTTGCTCGTTCCTACCCAAGGCCATGAAACAAATGCAATCCCAATCAATACCCCCATCACAGAAGTTGAACAACAATATAAAATTGGCCTGGACTACGAAGTATGTACAGTTAATTGAAGCAACCTCGAAAAACTGCAAATGAGCTAAACTTGCCCTAGCAGAGAGCAAAGCTTCTTAGAAAGGTGAGCAGATAACGTGTTGTTGAGGAAGGAGTAGACACGCAGATGGAAGCACCAAAGGCAGCCCGGGAGGAGATGGAGTTACATGGAGAATCTTGACAGAGAAGGAGAAGAGGAAAGGCGCTCAGCAGATGATTCCCTAAGGACTGTTGAACTGCCCTCAAAACCCACCTCCATCAGGAAGAAAAATGCCACTCTAGGACAGATGCAAGTGCAAATCAAAATTAAACTTACACAGTCAATGAGGAAAGTATTCTCAGGAGACTAAAAGCAAAACAAGTAAGCAACGTCAGCAGACGCTCAGATCACAGTATCTGCTATGCCAACAATGCCTTCATTCAAAAGCGAAAAGCTAAGAGACATCCTGGAAGAAAATGTTTGTAGACTCTCACAGAAAATGTTCATACTTAGGATACATGGTGAAAAGTTTACTCATGTATTATTATTATTAAATATTAATATTTAATATTAGCAAGGACTTGAGGGAACCGGGATAGCTATAAACTGATGAGTGTAAACCTATATGATTATTTATTTATTTATTTTTGATATGCATTGATGTTTTGCTCACATATATGTCTATTTGAGTGTGTCTGATCCCCTGGACTTACGGACAGTTATGACCTGCCATGTAGGTGCTAGGAATTGAACCCAGGTCATCTGGAAGAGCAGCCAGTGCTCTTAACTACAGAGCCAACTCTCTCACCCTAATATAATGATTTTCAAAAGGAGTTTTCCACTAGCCAGTAAAATGTCAAGCATCTACACATGTTCTATTTCTGGCCTATATCCCTGGTAGATTTTTTTTTTCACATGTAGAAAAGATATGCATAGCATTATTTATAATGGTGAAACATCAGAAGCATCTGAAAGAGCTTTCTCAGTGTAGACTGCTTTCCTCAGGACTGCTAACCGAGATCCACCCTGAGGGTTGCCCAATTGAAATGACTCCATATCAAAACAAGAACTCTATAGGTGTAGAGTTAAATGCAAAACAGGATTAGGGATGGTGACATGAGACTGCTTTGAAGTAAAGGCAGTTGTAGCCCGGTCTGATGACTTCTGTGAATTTGATCTTCTAGATCCACATCTTGGAAGGAGAGATCTGGCTCTCACATACAAAGTCAGTATTGGGGCTGGGAAGATGAAGCTGCAGGTAATAGTGCTTGCTGGTCAAGCATGAAGACCCAAGTTCAATGCCCAGAATCCACCTAAAAACAAAACCGTGGCCACAAGCATCTACATCTTCAGAATGAGATGGCTGTGAAAACCAGAGGAGCCCAGAGGCTTCTGACTGCCAGCCTAGGACCAAGTCCAGTCAGGACCCTTCAAGAGAATTAACATGGAGACTGAAAGAGCGGGACGCCTGACTTCCTCTCTGGCTTCTGTTTGTGCATATGGGCATACACATCTACATGCATACACATGCACACATGTACCATACACACATCAATATCAGTATGGAACATTTACAATTATGTCATTTAATTAACGGCATAGAATGTTTAAACTAAATACTTTTACATTTGTCGTATTTGTGTAGTTTGCATACTAAATGCTCTCCCAAAAGGTTCTTGTGTTGATAGTTTGTGGCTGCCTCAGGGTTCTACTCGAGGTGGCAGAAGGCGAGGCCTCTTGGGAGGAAGTCACATCCTTCCTTGAAGTTTTTTTCAAGGAAATATTGGAACACAAGCTCTTTCCTCTTTTCCTTCCCCACCTACTTCCTGGTCACCCAAAGGTAAGCAACTTTGTGCATCATGTGGTCTCTGCCTTGACGTGCTATGCCCCAATGCAACAGAGCCAACCAACCACTATTGAAGCCACTGAAACTGTGAACCAAAACATTTCCTCCTTTAACTTGACTTAAGTAAGGTAATTTGTCACAGCAATGGGAAGCTGTGATAAACAGAGCTTTCACACTATTTTATATTTAAGCATAATGTTTAAATATATACAGGATTTTCACCCCACTAGTGGACCTATAAGATAGAGAAAAGAACATAGAGGAGAATAATAGACAGCAGGCAAATTATAACTTCACTGTATAATGTTCTATATTTAAAACATAGGATATATTCTTCTGCCACTTATAAAATTAAGATGAATTTACAAACATATTATTAAATGTTATAACTTTACTCATGTTGCATACTCTTTCCAGTTAGTGTCATATAAGTTCATTCTTGAAATGGACATGCAGTATTTACTGGCCAATTACCACATGCTAGGCACTGTATCAGGTTTTCACAGTTTATTAACCTGACAGTGATCCTGGGCATTAAGTATTAGTGTAGTGGGGCTGGTGAGATGGCTCAGCGGGTAAGAGCACCCGACTGCTCTTCTGAAGGTCTTGAGTTCAAATCCCAGCAACCACATGGTGACTCACAACCATCCGTAATAAGATCTGACTCCCTCTTCTGGAGTGTCTGAAGACAGCTACAGTGTACTTACATATAATAAATAAATCTTTAAAAAAAAAGTGTAGTATTTAAAAGATGTTAGAACCACAAGGATAGCATCATGCCAGCATGAAGCCTTCCTTAAAGCTGTCTTTCCATGTGCTATAAAACAATGTGGGAACACCTAGCTTTATTTTCTTCTTGCCTTTCAGCCTAGGAAAATAAGCCTGCTTGCTCCGTTGAGAGGGGCCTGGAGGAACATGGGCACACACAGCAGTTTAAGCAGCACAGCTTCTGTTGGCACCTCCGTAAACTGGATGTTGTGCACTATAAAGCCCAGAGATTGATGAAATGTACCTTGCCTGTGCATGGTAGTTTCTGGAATGCATCCTTGTGGGGCCGTGTGTGGAAACATGCCTGCCTCATAGATAACTACAGCTAGGCTGGGAAGGGTTAGCTGTACTTGAAGAAAGTCATCTACCCAAGTAGTGTCATCTCTGATTCTGAAAACCCTTTGGCGAGATGCTGCAGGTGCATAGCCGCCACATCTATCTGGGATAGTGCAGGAAGATGCTCAGTAGCACAGGTTGTACTCAAGGCTCACTGCAACTGAATGAGTTTCTAGAGCAGAGGTGGGGCAGGCACTGAAGGTGGTCTCATTGTATCCTGTGTGCGTCCTTGCTGTGCTGACTTCTTGGAGTTCTCTGATGCATGATCCCAGCTTGATGGGCTCTTTGTGATGCATATGGCTAACTGATCCTTCCACAAGTCAGTCCCATAAATACTGGCAGACAATACAGCAACTGTGCACACAACATTCTGTGATGTGATGGATGTTCTGGTTATTTATCACGATGGCACATTTGTTATGTCAGCTGTCCATGCTTTGAAAGTAAGCACTTGGACTATCTTTCAAACACTTGTATATCCTCCCAGTATCTTATGACAATCCTTCTGAGTGGAAAAACTTTGACACATGTACTATTATTTTTATATTTTTAAATTCTTTTTAAAAACCCTTATTTCATAATTCTTTCATGACCATGCAAAGTAAAAGTTATCCACCACATGACTAAATCAAGTTTTAATAATGATAAAAATTATGGTGAGAATAGAGTTGGCAATCATGTCTTCTTTGATGCCCAGATAACAACAAAGCTTTTCCCGTTTAAGTTCCATTATGCAGAAGGCACTTACCTGTGCTGTTGGCAATCTTAGATTCATCAGACAAAGCGTGGCTGAACAGTGCTCCAACATCGTCAACTGATGTAGGAATGACAGAAAGCAGGAGCTTAGGATGTAGTCACCCCAACCATCAACGAGCCCTGACTCAAAGTCAGAAGAATACTTTGTTGAGGTGCACTATGCCAAGGTGTGTCTCCGTACATTCAGTTGGTAATTCCGTTCTGGCAGAGAGCCATGGCCCATCTCTGGACTCATTTTGTAACTATTTGTTCCTTCCTCATCTACCTAAGGCAATCTAGAATTACATCTGATTGACTTTAATAAAGATCTGAGGGCCAGTCAGTATCTGGGCAGAAAGGAGAAGGTGGAACTCGGGGGTGGGGGGGGGGAGGGGGGCAGGAAGGAACTCAGAGAGGAAATCAGAGGCGGGACATTTGCCAGCAGACATAGGGGTGAATGGATGTAAACAGGAGCAGAAAGGTAAAGAACTATGGGCTGGAGAAGCCAGGTTAAGTTAATGAGCTAGCGAGTCTGTCCAGCTAAAACGCCTAAGCTTGAAAATATTAATAAGTCTCTGTGTCAGTATTTAAACCGTGGGCAGTCTGAAATAATACCACTAACACTTCATTCTAGAAACCACCTTTAGGAAGACGATTTCAGCTTTGCTGATTTTTCCCTTCTCGTGTGAGCTGCAGACACTCAAGAAGGTTGCCTTAAAAAGGGTTAATTCAATAAAGTAAACCCGGCAGCTGGTGAAGAACAAAGCGATCACTTTAGTTTAAAAATAACTTCATCAAAATGAGGACGGCTTATCTTATTTGGGGTGAGCGCTCTAAGAAGCAGCCACAGGCTGTGTCTTCAAGTCACACATAACGACAAAATTTGGTTACATCATTGATTTCACATGTTCTTTGCAATATATGGAAAATAAGCTCCACTCACTGAAGTCTTTTTATGACTCTAACATCATTAGGAAGTGTGTATATTCTACTCCTCCTGTGAGGCCTGATCTCACAGCTATTTCAAGGATTTCACTCTCACAGTAATATTAGGCCCCTTCTCAGAGTGCTTCAGGTTGGCAGGCCACTGACTGAATGTGGGAGCCACACAGGAATAGCTATGAGGCTGGGAAAGTGACAGAATTCTCCCAACTGCAACAGCAAAGACCCAGTTGACTGTCCTAGAGTTAGCTTCAGAGACTTGCCCCTCCTCTCCTAATTCATTTCTTTAATAGTGGGTCTTAGTGGCAGCTGTCCTGATCTAGGGTTGCCTGCTAGCTCTAGCCAGATGTAAAATATGGCAAGCATGCTGCAATGAGAGATTCCCTGGGCAACAGGCAGGCATCGGTAATCTTCACAACTCTCAGTAGCTCTTAGCCTGAGCCTACAGGGATACAGACTTACAACCATAAGTAGACTACCTTAATTATTTGGTTATAATTCTAGTAGTCTGGGACACAGAGTAATATCTAAATTTATATACTCTCTTTCTATCTCTGATTTCATTTAATCCAAATGGCCTATCCAATAGAGAATGTTATTTGATGTATGAGAAGCCTGAAGCCCAAAAGAGTTGTCCAAGTTAACTGAAAGTCACATGGATTAGCATTGCTGACTTTAAAACCTGTAATATTTTCATTGTGACCTCTTGGATCTGTTGGTCCAACATTGAAATGACTTTTCAAATCTGCCTTTTAAATATATATATTTTTCTTGAACAGATTAATGTTTACTAACATTACAACAAAGGGTATTTTCCTATTCTGACACCTAAAATATTGTATAAAATTGGAATCAGTGTGTATAAGAATTTCTATTTTCTAAATAGATCCAAAATCAAATGAGGGATGTTTTCAACCATTCCTGGTAGTATGGGTCAGGGTTGGCTATTTCTAGGTTCTTTACCTCTTATTCAAGTAAATGAAATAGAGGCTCATGGTGATTGCAAAGTATCATGGGAACTATTCAATGCAAATTTAAAGAACAGGTCAGAATGCACTTCAACATAGCAGCAGCTATAGAGCAAAAATACTCAAAGAGCCCAATTATTGTCTGGGGCTTCATTCTAGAAGGTTCAAGAGCAGGAAGAGTTTGATTCTGAAGAGCTCAGTGTGAGTGTCTCTTTGTTGATTAATAGGTCAGGTCATGTTACTATTTTTCTGCTGTGAATGCCCCTTACCATCTGGCTTTAATCATATGCATAGCCAATAATGAATAGAAATCAGGTACTAAGTAGGGATGGAGTTCAACTGAGGACACAGTTTGCTTTACTTCTCATGCAAACTAACCAGTCCAGATCAGACATCTCAGTGTCAGACCAGTGTGTGTGTGTGTGTGTGTGTGTGTGTGTGTGTGTAAAATTTTGCTTGTACATCTCTTTGTATCATGTTATTATGTTAAGATGTAGGAAAATAACAAGCCTTAGGACTACAAACCAATGAAAAGAGAGGTCCAACTTCTCAGGCAGCTCCCATCCCAGTGTCCAGGAACACTGCTCGTGGTGGTGGGAAAAGAAGGAACCATAATGTTAGAACACTGAAGTCTAGTCCTGGAAGGATGCTGTAATAAGTAATTTGTTGATTAAAAAGGTATGATTTAATTAACTTCCATTTGAACAGGTATTCAGAATTATAAGTCAATGACAGAGATCCCAGGGAATAAATGTATCCCTTTCAACCCACAGTAACTACATACAAAAGACAAAAGTCATTCACCATACAAATATTTGGCGCTCTTAAAGAAAACGCATCTGGAAAGCAGGGGATGCAATGAACATTAACAGAAATAATGCAAGAGAAATCTTCTAAGAAAGAGTCATAAATGTATCTGTTGAAATGCTGTGTGTTCTGAAGAAAGTAGGCCCAGATCTGTCAAGGCAAAGACAAATCTAATTAAAGTAACTGGGCTTTACAACCGTAACAAAAAGCCTGTGGTCAACAGGAAAAAAAAGTTCATTATTGAAGGCTAAAGAAACTGTATGTTTCCCTGGTTAAATTTACTTCCAGGAGACAATGGAAACCTTTCTAACCGAGTGCACATCAAGGGCTTTATCTTTGGGCAACTTACCCTTCAAGTAGAAAG